>CM076584.1:1409215196-1409681613 GCA_034641835.2 Pinus albicaulis
GATCAACATATTATTGATAAATATGATTATTTCCAACCATATTATTGAAGAGCTTCAAGGGCTTTCCTCATTTGATGACAAATACACTTCAAAAATTTATACATTCATCATTTGTATACATGAGTTTAGATCATAAATATAGCATCATATAGCATTCAATTCTTTGTAATCATAATAACAGAGCTTAAGGATTAGAGGAATCCTAGTGATGCATTGAAATTCTTTGAATATATATACAATAAAATTCTTACTCCTTTTTGCTGATACGTATTTCTTGCATAGGTTTTGATTTCAATGCAACAACATAGTTAGATCAATTTCTCGCTTTTTGAACATAGAACCAATTTTATGGTTTTCTTCATATAATTTGACTCAAAATTTTCTTTGGATTTATCTATAACTTCAACTGATTTCTCTGTGATAGTTTAGATGTTGGAAAGAGGCTACATGTCTTCCTAATGCCCAAATCAAGTGCATTAGTTTCTCATATGGCTATTTGGTCTTGAATGTCATCAGACTGTCTCCCGCTGGCAGCTGCATTTGTCACTTTCTTGTCATGTAAATTTGAAAACCTAAAAGTAGATGCTTCTTGTCCACTGTTATTATTCAGTTGGAAACATGGCACTGCATCCTTTGTAAACCATCGTTCGTCATAGTTAATACTTTGTCAATGCAAGTGTTATGATATGAATATATTAATAGTTTATTTCCTGAAGGCATCCCTTCATAAAATTTGATGTCTGTTACACTAATCTCATCATCGTTTGGCAACTTCATAGTGGATCCTATAAAATTTTTAATAGTGGATCATTTTGTCTTTTTGCTTCCGATTGAGGTTGAGATGTGCAGTAAGGAATCACTGCAAGAGGTGTATGGAGAGTCCTTGCTGACACAATTATCTTTACCTCCCTGCATATTTGAAATTGGAAGGATGTTACTATCAGAAAGAGTATTCCCTTCCTTGGGAAGTCCATCCTGTTCTCTGAGATTTAGCTGACTTCTTACACCTTCAGAACTGCTACCTCTAGCCATGGTGTCTTCTTTAGGATTTTCCTCCTGTTTAGGGGGATACATTCATTTCCATGCTTTTGTCTTTTCTTCAACCTTTCTTATACCTTGTTTTTCAAGCTTGAGCTTATGATCAGTGTCACTTGACTTGTTTTTCTTGCCACTATTTCATAATTCATCCCATTTTGTTCTTCTTAGATGTTACGACATTTAAATTCTTCTAATTTTCTGATTTTTTATGCGTGTTTCCTTTCTAGTGTCCTCCAAGACTTTGCTTGCTGCTCCCAAAACTCTGCATAGTTTTCCCAAAAAATTTCTTTCTTTGGTTCCATTTTTCAAATTTTCAAATACCATCTCGACTGGCAGGACTTTTGCTCTGATACCATTGTAGAGTGCTAGGGTAATTTTTCCCAAGGGTTTCTCACACCATTAGGTATTTTTCAACATTTTCCTCTTAACAATTCACAAGGTAACAACTTTATTAGAGCCATAGTCAGTAATTCATAAGATAACACTTCAATACAGAATATGTTTCCCAGTCAACAATGTAACGAACAATTCATTTTAGTCCCAAAGTTTCAATCTTCACTGAGTTTGAGCAACCAGATGATATAATTAATCATGCAGTCTATAATCACACAAAAATTTAATACTTTTAATGTCTCAGCTACACTATATAATACAACTATCTAAAACGTTAAAAATTAGATTGTGTTCTAAAATTCTAAAAATCAGATCCTCTAGATCTTGTTGGCATCTTGTGCAGGATCACCATTCAGTTCTGCTTTAGGGACAACTCCATTGGCATGCTGCACTTCTTGGTGACTCATGTCTTTGAGTTTAGTGCATGTATGATTACTTCACTCTGGCCTCTACAACGTAGCTTGTCCCATAGTGTACCCTTCAAGACTCTACGTTCTACTTCAGGACCCTCCTCTTACAGCGAGAATGCTAGGGCTTCGTCCTGAGGTGTGCTAGATTTATGCGAGGGTCATCCATTTGAATCTTCCAAACTCTCTGACGTTCACTGATGCAATATGAAACAACTTCTTATTTTCTTTCATGCATATGTGTTTGAGTTTAGAATTATATATTAGCACATGTTTTATTACTACAAAGTGTTGATTGTGGTACTGTATAGTTACAGTAGCAATGGCTTTTTATTTTGAAAGGAAATCCTTGTGTAATCCCCTCTCCTTCCTCGACACATCTGGATAGAGGGCAACTATTATGAGTCAGTTAATTTGATTTGAACCCATGATCAATGCCTTCCCCATCAGAACCATGCCTTGGGTGGATGTTCAACCAATTTTTCTAACTGTTGGATCTTATAGTGTTTGTTGATAGATATCCATAAGGTTTTTTATTCCATATGACCACGGACTTGACTGTTAGAAGAAATAGACTTCCTCCATTTTGTGTTACCACCAATGATATATGGCAGGTGCCTTTGAGCATTGGTCACTCCCTATAGGAACAATTTGGCATAGGTTCCAGATCATAGTATTATAGTTCATTGTTAATAAATCCCTTATTCAAGGACATGCCTTCACGATATAAACTCTACAACCATAAGCATAGAAAGCAATGTATCTTACCTCTTCGATGCCTTTTCTCAGTCATGAATATTTTTGGCCTTGTACATACAAATTTTAGAGGCTTCTCGATCCTTTTTAAGCCTCTTGCGGCTATCTAAGGATGTGCCCTAACCTGTGGCCATTTTAGTCCACTAAAACTATTCTTATACCTCACATATTTTCCCTTAACTCATGTGCCTTCCTTTAAGGGAACTTGACCCTGACACTAGCATCTCCACTAACCTCACACCCTCATTGTGCAATGGAATTAATGGTATTGACCTTCCTTAATGTAGTAGAGGTTAAGCTCAGCCTGTTCACAAAGATATACCATAGCCTTATGCCCAGAACCATACACAAACAAAGCTCGATCAATCCTCCTTAGATCGACCTACACTAGAACACAAGAAAAAGTATACTCATCCTTCTTCTTTCACTCCAGCTCAGCTCCTTAAGGATCTACAATCTTCTTAGGCTCTTGTATTCACATTAGACGAGTTGAAATTGTGTTTCAGACCTCCACTTAGGACTCTCTTATTTATATCCTCTCCATTGTTGACATAGAGCCTCCTTTACTCTTTCAAATATGCCCTCACACAAAAAATGAAATAAACAATTACTTTTTTTGGGTCTTTAGCCCATCCCTTTAGGTCTAAATCCCACCATAGGTCCACATTGTGACATTGGGGAGAGTCCATTTTTGGTTTTGTTTCTGCTTCATTTCAGATTTTTGCTAATTACCCTATTAATAAATGTTGAAGTAATTTATGTGGGGACCATGAATTGATATTTGTAGTGAGGACAGCGGGAAGCATTGTTACCCACGTGCTTAGATTTTGATGTTTGTAGTGAGGATTCTTGCACTTGATCTTGATCTTCATGGGAAGAGATTATGGAACTTTCTTTCTTGAGTCCCTTTCGAACCAGAGAAGAGGTACGTTCAGGTTCCTGTACTTGAGGTTGCGCAAGCCATTCTAATTCTTCATCTCCTTGTTCATATAACATCTCTACATCATGAGAAGAGTGGGAACTTGCTTTCTTGAGTCTCCTTCGAACCAGAGAAGAGGTACGTTCAGGTTCCTGTTGAGGTTGCGCCTACCATTCTATCTCTTCGTCTCGTTGTTCATGATCTAACATCTCTGGATCGAAAATTAATTCTCCTTCTTCATCGCAGTATCTATCATCATCATAGTTATCCATGGTGGCTGCCACCAAAATATTATCACAAATTACCACCTTCATCTTTTAAGAAACTGCAGGATACAAATCTCAACCACCAAATGGAAGAAACCACAGATAAGAGGAAGATGTCTACGAAGATTTGTATGTCCTTAAAAGTACTTGGTCATTAGGGATCAGTCTGGTATATATACACCCATTGCCCATTCACAACCAACTGGAAGCCGACTCACAACCCTAAATTTGAGGTGCAATATGCTTTTTTACTAATTTTTACTTCGCATGGAGAAATATTTTTGGAATTCAGAAACATTTCACCTCTTGCCCATACTTCTTGGAATTCAAAAAAATTTCACCCCTTTCCCATTCACAAAAGGAAGCTGAAGGTGCAATATGTTCCTACAAGTTCTTTGGAACCATATGTCATGTCTTGGAGTTCATGAAGATTTTATAATTTACGTTGACTAGATTTACTCACTACTAAGACTAGATTTACTCACGAGTAAGGTGTTATTATCAAAATTGTGCTGCAATTTGAGAGTATTAAACCCAATTCAAACTAACTAAATATGTTACTACAAGTTCTTTGGAACCATATGTCTTGGAGATAATGAAGATTTTATAATATACTTTGACTAGATTTACTCACTAGTAAGATGTTATTATTAAAATTGTGCAATTTTTTTTTTATTTATGTTTTTTAATATATTTAAATATGTTATTACAAGTTTTTTGGAACCATATGTTTTGGAGTTTATGAAGATTTTATAATATATTTTGACTAGATTTACTTACTAGTAAAATGTTATTATTAAAATTGTACAATTTTTTTTATATATTTTAATATAATTTAATTATTTAAAAAATGGTTTTTATCATCAATATTTCCTCATAAAATTTTGAACCTAACACATATTAAACCTGTGATTTTTTTTTAAGTATTTGTAAGGTTTCGTTGAAAGACCGACGCCTCTATCGTCGGAAGACCAACGTTATTTTTTTAATATTTTGACATTTTCATCGGAAGACTGACGCCTCGATTGTCGGAAGATCGACGTTGTTTTTTTAATATTTTGACATTTTCCTCGAAATACTGACACCTTTATCGTCAGAAGACCGACGTTTTTTTTTAAATATTTTTAATTTTTCATCAGAAGACCGACGCCTTGATCGTCGGAAGAGCGACGATTTTTTTTAAATATTTTTAAGTTTTTTGTCGGAATTGCGACGTTCTAAATGTCGGATGATGTTTCATCGGAATTGCAACATTTTGTAAATCATCGGAATTAAACGTTGGAAACCATAGCATCATAATTGCGACATTTTTTGAAAACCTGAAAAGTATCGAAATAGCGACACTTTACAAAACTTAGGAAAAGGTGTCGGTATTGCGACACTTTGGCAAAGCATCGGAATTGTGACGTAATGGTTAAACACATTTTTTCCGGCCTCAAATGGTCGCTCTTGCAACGACTATGTGTCAGAATAGCGACAAAGTGGCCGTCGAAAATTGGGCCAAATTTGTATTTTAACTTTATGTATTGGCATGTCGGGGGATGGGGTCGGGGTTAACCCCTGGCCCCCGGTCCACCCATACCATCAGACCACAGCTGGGTGCTGAGGGCGTGGGGTTAACCCCAACCCCAATCCGTGGGTAAACATACCAATCATACTTTGTTGATAGTCAAAATCTCGGCTGGTTGAAACCCCAACCCACGGCATATACAACCAACCGTAGTTTGTTGGCAAGTATGAACCACGACAGAACCAACGTGCATCAATCACAGTTCATGTAATATCCCAAATGGGAAACATGCACCAGTATTAAATAATACTGCAGATAAATAACACAGTTCAACTAAGAGCAAGACGCCAATATGGAGGCTCAATATTTACATTTACATCAAAAAATCAGATTTATATTGTGGCCCATAAGATGTAGAAAAGAAATAGAAGACTTTTACATGAAGAAATCCTCAAAATGAGGTGCCGAAACCATATATTATGATTGAAAGAGATTGACATCGTTATTTTATTGGCTGAAAACAACTATATATTACACTTCATATTTAGAGCAGATATGTGTACAGATCTATATCAGATCTGTACACTAGATAGGCTCCTCTTCAAATGCCCCTTGGGGTTTTCGGCAAAAAGTGAAGTACATGGAGTAGATATGAGATCTAATGCTGCATAAATGTTGCAAATCTGCAGTAATATTCAGAAATACATGAACATTCAGATCTGATCTGATCTATACAATATTAATATCCCAGCCAATGGATCTCAAATGTGAAGGGAAGATCCCCAATCACATGAAAACCAATACTCCAAAAAGTGTGCCAAAACATCCTACAATTGTACCCTTGGAAATAATGCAGTCCTAGAAGGAAAATTGCATTGTAGGCTCTAGAACATGTTTGGCCTCAATCCAAAACCTAAAAATGCAGCTCCAATCATCCAATACTCTCTTGCCAATGGGATAGAAGCCTTCCCCACTGAAAAGAGGCACTAGATTGGCCTAGATCTTAGTAGATCTAGCCTCCACTTGCTGCAACTTACAAATACAACAAAACCATCAATAGGATCTACGTTGTAGTTGGAAGAAGAGCTTGGCCAAATGCCTGATAGTGGACAAGAAATGAAAAACTCTTCCAAGAGCTACTCAAGGAAAGAGGTGGGATTCCCGATCAAGAACACCCAATGCTAAAAAAAAATTGCAATCTAGGCTAAACAGCCAAAGAAAGCTTGTATGTCTAAACATACAATACTTCAGAAATTTGATATCATTCAACAACCTCTCATGCTACCATCCTCTTCCTTTTATAAGTTGAGAGCTTGAAAACCCTAAAGCACCTTCATTTAAATGGCTCCTTTCACATGAACCACCTCCCTCTAAAACTGCACTGTGCATCATTGATGGCCACTCCCCTAGGACATCGTTGTTGATTTGGTCATGGTTGACCCAACCAAAATTTTCAGCCCCTTTCACACCTAAGGGTGCTCATTTACATAGCCCAGATTTAGCTTTTCTCACATGTGGCTTTGATTTATTTACTGTTTTTAGGAGTTTTATGATCCTCTTTTACAATTTATTCATGAAACAGTAAAGCAAAACAAAATTGAATATTCCCATTAGCTTAGGACTAATTAGGAATATTACAGTCCTCCCCTCCAAAATGGTGCTTGTCTTAAATCAACTGATAAGGTGAGTGCTGCAACTCATCTCCTCCCCCTTTGGTGACACAAACATGAGTTAAGATTCCTCCATAAGCCAAGTGTTCACCAAACCATTCCTCCATGACTTGCTCCTCCAAAATTCTCATGAGATGCAAATAGCCCATCCCATAAGGAGACAATGGATCACAAGAAACAAACATGGTTTTCCCAATGTTCTCCCTGAAATATGTATCATAAGGTACATGGAGAATATCCATCCCATAGGGAACATACATACCTCCTCTCCTTCCTCCATACATCCCCATAAAAATTACAAGTACATCATCAATGTAGGGAATCAAAACAATGTACATAAAAATAGAAATTTGTGCATATGGAGGTGGGTCATAGTCCCACATATGGAACCCCCGCAGTGCATATCCTACCTGCCTCATATCTATATGTGGTAAGTGATTTTCCCACCACTTAATTGCTGCCCATAACATCTTACCATGGCTGAAAGTGGGAGATATATTTGGTGCCTTAGGAAAGCACCCGTCATGCTGTAAAATCTCCCTTTTTCCACCAAGGGAGTGGCCATTTTCAGAAATATTTTTGGCCCAAAGTTGGCCATGAAGTTTCTAAGGTATAAAAATCCTCTTTGGAGTCATGGCCTGCATATAAATAGTAAAATAATGCATACAAGAATAAAATAAAATATGATTTACATAAGTATGCTCTTCACCAATATTTCTCCTCAAACAAATGGAGTGATGCATAGATCTATCCCCTTCCTCAAGAAGAGAAAGAGAGGGTTGAATTAACTCTCCCATAGAGTTATGTTGCTGCTCCATCTCCATATGGTACATGCATCTTTGATAATTCTAATATAAATCTTTTTCAAATCCTTCCCACATGAATCCATTCAAGATAATATGGTGTAGTCTAATGAAATCAGTGGGGGTAGAAAACAAGATCTCATAGGCTGCACATAGTAGTTTATCTTTAAGTCTTGGTTCTTTAGTCAAATATATCTAATCATGAAAGTAAATGACTCCATCAACCACCCTATACCTCCTATATTTCATTTTCCCATCAAGAACCTTACATGTGAAGAGATTCTTGGAATATTCTACCAAAATTTGGGACTCCCAATATGGATCTAGGCTTCCTGACAATGACAGCGCTATAAAATTCTGGAATGAAGTAGCTGTCACATCATCATTCTCCTCTTTGACATGCTCGACATGCTCAATGCCAAATTCACATGTTGGATTGTTGTAGCTCCACCTTTGCTACCTTTCTTGCAACTGATCTTGCTCAAGACAAGATTGAAGTTCATGGAAGTCATCCTCCTTTTGAAAGGTTTCTTTCTTCCAAAACTTACATAGTTTGGCCCATCCATACAAGAGTGTTAATACTCTCTTGTCATGTTCAAAAATATTTCTCATAAATGGAAGTATCATTTTCTGCCCCAAGACTATGGAGTGGCCTTTTGACACCATGCTCATGTCATCACAGATTTCTAGATCCTTCTTTTCCAGCACATATAGCTAAGTGGAAGATAGCAAAGCCCATTTCAGAAATTTTCTCATCTCTCCTTAGAACCCATCAAAGTTTCTCATCGCTGTGGTAGCTCCTCTCAAGGCTCCTTCCTTGGCCATATATTCATTTCTGCAACAAGTTGAGAGAACACTTTATTATTCTTCTCATTAGGGGGTCTCCCTGGTGGAATGCATCCATGCAAAGAGACATCAAAATCTGAAGTAGACTGTATAAATGAGTGGACTGATTTTTCCCTCTCTTTTATGCAAAAATCAGTCTACTTATTCTGAATATAAACCCCTTGAAATAAACATGGGTGCATGCTCCTCATCATTGGATGCTGATCCATCCTTCCTCCTCCTCCTTGGTGTAAGGTGTTATTGCCCATTACTATTGTCACATGATTCTCCTTGGGAACCATTTGCAAAGATGAAAAATCTCCTTCCCTTGAAGCAATAACTTCATGTCCATCCCCATGTGGTGATGGTTCTTCTTCTAAAGTGACAACGTTGTTACTGCCCTCTTGTTTTTTCTCCTCATCAATATTTGAGAATACCTCAGTATCAATGAGAGACCTTAGATCTTGGTCTTCCTTTGAAAGAGGAATCTCCATGACTTCCTTTTGAGAATAAATATCTTCATGCAATAGGGATCTTTCCCTTGGCAAAGTATCACACAATTTTTTATCCCCTTCAATAGAAATCTGAAGTGGAGTTGGCATAACAGATCTTTCCAACTCATCCAAGGGTTTTGCATGTTCATGCTTTGCTAGCTCAATCAAAGATGTTTCAATTTGTTTTACATCAAATATCTTCACTAATCTCCTAGTGAATCTTGCATAAGTAGATATATTTTCATTCTTCAATGAAAAGGATTCAAATAACCACCAAGCATAAGCTTTACCTTTAAGATGTAGCGTTGCTACTTTAAGGGCTTCCTTTTCTGAAACTTGATGTAGATCTAGATATGAGTCTAGCTGATCTATCCATTCTTTCACTGTGCATGTGGAGGATCCATCAAAGTTTGGCAGAAATAATCTACCTCTTCTCCTTCTATTGTACTTGTTGGATCTCCTTTCTTCCTTGAGCTATTAGAACTCTTGGAAGCTCAAGTGCTCCTTGAATTTCCAAGATTTAGATTCATACTTCTGAAGATAATCACTCAAAGACTCCTCCTTTGGTGCATATTCTTCCTTCATCTCTCTTGCAATGAATCTGGGCATAGTATAATGTTGTAGATCTAAATGTGTAGCTGAGTGCTTGCACACATGATATGAAGAAATAGGGCTTTCTTCATGTAAAGATCTTCTTGAGGGACCTTCATGTATTTCCCTCTTCATTTCTTTGATTTCTCTTTTAAGCTCATGCAGAGTTTGGAATAGAGTTTTTGAGAACTCTTTCCCTTTCATTCTTCCAGATAAAGGGGTTTTACCCTTGTCTTCTTTGTCTTCTGTGTAATCAATCTTCTTCTTCTTTCTTTTCTTTTCATTAAAATCCATATTGGATTCTTAATAAGCACAGTCTATGCCAAGATGATGCTTCAATACCACTATACTATCCCAAATGGGAAACATGCAGCCGTATTAAACAATACTGCAGAGAAATAACACAGTTCAGCTAAGTAAGAGCAAGAGGCCAATATGGAGGCTCAATATTTACATTTACATCAGCAAATCAGATTTATATTGTGGCCCATAAGATGTAGAACAAAAATAGAAGACTTTTACATGAAGAAATCCTCAAAATGATGTGTTGCAACCATATATTATAACTGAAAGAGCTTCACAATGTTATTTTATTGGCTGAAAATAGTTGTATATTACACTTCATATCTAGAGTAGATATGTGTACAAAAATTTAGATCTATATCAGATCTATACACTATATAGGCTCCTCTTCAAATGCCCCTTGGGGTTTTCAGCAAAAAGTGAAGTACATGGAGTAGATCTGAGATCTAATGCTGCAGAAATGTTGTAGATCTGCAGATATATTCAAAAATACATGAACATTCAGATCTAATTTGATCTATACAATATGAAGATCCCAGTGTTGGCCGGATAAATCGATCTTACGGACAAGATTGATCTCCCTAGTGTGAGAAGACAATCTAGCAAAAAATGAACAACTAAGTCTGTCTTTCTCTAAATATATTCATTTTACAAATAAATTCTATGAAGGTGTTGATCCTACCTTAGATCCAAATACTTATTTGTGGTCGTGGTGCTTCCGTCACATCAATAATCCTTCCGTGCAACAAGAGTTCTTTCGTCGCAAAAATAATTCTTTCGTCGCAACAAGAGTTCTTTTTTCATAAGAAAGTGTCATCTTTCGTCGACCTGCAATCACAAACAAGTAAATATTAAATAGCACCTGTATAAAAAATAATTATAAAACATACCTATCATAGTGATCAAGGAATCTATTAAATAAACGATGAAATGACAGCTTATTGAAATAAAAAATCAAACGACAATTTATTGAGAAAAACAAAACTTGATTGTATTAATCTTAAAATGATAGAAGAACCTTACAACCTTAGCCTTGATGTTTGAAAAGGCCTTCCTGGGGTCCGAAGCAGGAGTCTCCTCTACTTTGATAAGTCGTGCACTCTTCCTCCAGGAGCACATAGAGGTATGTGATCTTTCCTCTCAAAAGCTCAGCAGAAAGAAGTCTAAATCTCAATAGCACTTCAACTAAATCACACATAAAGCTTGAACTCCAATTCTCAATCTCCAAAATCTAACCATTTGAGGCTACCCAATGCCTCCTTTTATAGAGTAGATGAGAAGGTTAGGATTCCACCTTTGAAGGGATAGAATCCTCCTTCAAAGGGATAGACTCCTCACATCAAGGGATTAGTTCCTTAAGGTGAGGGATGCATGAACCTTACTAAAGCGTACTCATCCCCAAAAAATCTCATCTAAAACCTTCTAGAATTGACCTCAAATCAACTTTTTAACTTTACTTTCTCGATTTTTTGACTTTGAGAAGGGTACGCAGGAATTACAAGGGAAAATTGCGTTCTTGAATGCAGGTAAGTTGTGTATTACCTACGTACCCAAGCTAGGAACGTAGGCAGGCTTCATGTTATCTGCGTACCCAAGGATTTTTGAGTTTTTAGGGTTTTTCCTCCAGTTTTAGGACTTGGAATGAGGAAGAAAGGTTGTAAGACTTGCAGAGGAGGCATGTATGAGTGTTAATGAGCTCATACAGTTAGCAGAATATCAAGGTGACAGTTTTTTAGTGCAACACCCAGCCAATGGATCTCAAATGTAAAGGGCAGATCCCCAATCACATGAAAACCAATACTCCAAAAAGTGTGCCAAAACACCCTGCAACTGTACCCTTGCAAATAACGTAGTCCTGGAAGGAAAACCACGCTGTAGGCTCTAGAACATGTTTCGCCTCAAGTCAAGATTTGAAAATGCAGGTCCAATCATCCAATACTCTCTTGCCAATGGGATATAAGCCTTCCCCACTGAAGAGAGGCACTATATTGGCCTAGATCTTAGTAGATCTAGTCTCCACTTGTTGCAAATTACAAAGTCAACCAAACCCTCAACAGGATCTGCATTGTAGTTGGAAGAAGAGCTTGGCCAAATGCCTGATAGTGGACAAGAAATGCAAATCTCTTCCAAGAGCTACTCAAGGAAAGAGGTGGGATTCTCGATCAGGAACACCCAATGCTAAACAACATTTTCAATCTAGGCTAAATAGCCAAAGAAAGCTTATATGTCTAAACAAAAAATACTTCAGAAATCTAATATCATTCAACAACCTCTCATGCTGCCATCCTCTTCCTTTTATAAGTATGAGAGCTCGCAAACCCTAAACCACCTTCATTGAAATGACTCCTTTCACATGAACCACCTCCCTCTAAAACTGTGTTGTGCATCATTAATGGCCACTCCTCCAAGACAACATTGTTGATTTGGTCATGGTTGACCCAACCAAAAGTTTCAGCCCCTTTCGCACCTAAGGGTGCTCATTTACATAGCCCAGATTAGCTTTGTTCACATGTGGCATTGATTTATTTACTATTTTTAGGATTTTTATGATCCTCCTTTACAATTTATTCATGAAACAGTAAAGAAAAACAAAATTTAATATTCCCATTAGCTTTGGACTAATTGGGAATATTATAGTTCAACAACCAACCCTAGTTCAATTGGAGTCACCATTGGCACACAGTCAACCTAATTTTGGTTTATTACAATGCCACCACAGTTACAATTTGGTTGGAACTCGACAGTAATAATAACCCTCACTGCAGTTATACCATGGTTGAGTATTGGTTAAAGGTTTGGGCGGGGAATTCAAACTTGACCTGGGTTCAATGTAACACAACTATGGTTCGAGGAGAAGTCAAACGGTTGGTGGTAGTTTTGAACCGGTCCACATCCAACAATATATTTTTTACCACGTGGCCTTGAACTACCTGCTACTTCTTCCATCACGAAGTCTACTTCTCCCAAAACTTGTTGTTTTGGCTTCTTCTCAAGAATGAATTTTCAAAACATGTCACATAACCAATTTTACAAATTTAGGTTTATAATTTCTCCCATAGGTACTTGGAGATCTATTCTATGTCTCATCCAAATTTCACAGTCTGAACACATATTGAAAAGAAAGTTATAGAAAAAATGACAAGCTAACCTATTTGAAGCATGCTTCAGAAGCATTCAAAAGAACCAAATTCCTCAAACCATATCTTGAAAATTGTTGTGAATCAAGGTCTAAAATTTGAAACACAAGTACATGAATATCTTTTATCGATATCCTCCAATTTTCATGGTTTGAAAAACCCATAACTAAAGTTATAGTGAAAATTCTTAGCTGAACTGTTTGAAGAATATTCCAAGAGAATTCAGGAAGCCTAACTTCCTTTGGATATATCTCCAAAATTATAGTGAATAAAGGTCTAAAATTTTAACTATAGATACATGAAGATATTCCACCTATATCCTCTAAGTTTCATGGTCTAAAACATTTCAGAACAAAAGTTATAGTCAAAATATCCAACTGACATGTTTGAAGAATATTTTAGGAGAATTTATGAAGCCTAACTTCCTTTGGCCATATCTTCAGAATTATAGCAAATAAAGGTCTGAAAATTTGAACCAGATGTACATGAAAATACTATATTTTTATTCTCCAAGTTTCATAGTATGAAACATCACAGATGAAAAGATATGCAAAAAATTCAAGATGACTCATTCACTCCACAAATCACATTTTTGCTTCCACCTTTAGACTCCAAGAATTACCCCAAAAGTTATTCCTCAACTCCTCTTCTGACCTCAGATCCATTATTCAATGCATTTATGTTATAACTAACTCATATTACCTCTATTTATAGTTTTTTTACATTCACTTATGGGGTTGAATTGTAAAATTAGTTGGTTTTTCCTTCTTGTACTTTGCATGGGTCATCCCGATGAAAATATTTCATATCTCCTCATTCATATGAAATTAGAGGGAGTTACATATACCATTGTAAACATATTTAAGTTAGGTAATTGAAGTAAAAATTCTTTCAAATATAGGTTATCCAAATGGGGCTTGCTTGTACTTTGGTTAAGTCATCTTGAAAAAATATTTCATATTTCCTCATTCATATGGAATTAGAGGGAGTGCCATATATTGCTGGAAAGGTCTGGTAACAATCTTTACAATCATATATCCTATGATCCCATTTGAGAAGTTAATTATAGTAAAAAATATTCAAAGATCATGTATCCAATTGGGGCATCAAAAGTCCAAAAACAATATTTCCAACAATTCCATTCCAATATCTATCTTGGACATAAGTAATCTCCCCCTATCTTCAACATTAATGATAACAATATTTACAAGAATATTTTTTCCAAATCCTCATGGTGTCTTTCTCATGCTCAACTTGACAAGTTGAAATCCACTTCTAAATTTCAATGTTGTTTCTCTGAGGTGATCAAATAGGAGATGTTAAGGATGGATGCTACAGTTGGAGAGAAGAGGTAGCACATTACTAAAGATGATTTGGAAGCATAATTCAATAAGTGTTTTCTAGATTCCAATTCTTTTAGGACTTGCGACACAAATATTTTTTCAACTCATAGAGCTATACTAGATGAACAAGGTGTTCATCACTTGGGTTGTGAAGGATATTGCTAGCCAATAGGTAGAAATTATATAAAAATTGGATATCATGGACAAGAAGTTTAATACTCTCCGCAAATAAATATTCCACATATAGTTCATGGTTAAGAGTTAGTTTGACTTTCAAGGAAATTGCATGGGCATCGAAGAGCACTTCCTTGCACACAAGGGCACCAAAGCTAATCCCATTAGGTTAGATGAGGAAAAAGAGGAATAATGCCCCAAATGATTCTGACAGAAGCATGGGGATGGTTAGTAAGTCTAATTTTCTTTGTTTATATGGATTTTTTAGTATGAGAAGTGATTTTACAAGCATTCTCAATTCTCTATTATATATCTTTCTTTATATGTTTCTTGTGACAATTATTTTATTTTGTTAGCTTCTAGTTTCTTGGAAGTATACTAGTTACTATTTTGAGGAAAACATTATGATAAGTATCCATGACTGTGGTTCTAATTTTCCATGTGGTAAGCCATGTTTTATGTTACTTGAACTGATTTTTGTGCCATATTAATGTAAATTTATCTAGCTTAAAAATGACCAAAGAATGACCACAAAGGTTAATGGTCCTACAATATTAGTTCAATGGAAGATAACAAGTTAAAAATACATCAAAATAAATAACGCAAGAATAACAAAATCACAAGCATTATTATTTAGTATCCTTGTGGATCTTTGTTTTGGTGTCTCAGGGTCCATTTTTTGTGTCTTCTTCTATTTAAAAATACACTTAGTCTCTTTGAATTAATTCGGGATTTTCTAAAAGATAAATTTGTTAATATTAGGTATTTTTTTATAGTCATTGCCTTCCTTAATGATCATTGTGATGTTCTCATTAAATTTGTTCAAAACCACAAAAAGTGAAGTCACTTATATAATTCAATGATGATACACAATGAAATATAAAAATTGAAGGACTAGAAATATGAATGTGTACATAAAATACTAATTCAAACATATCCACTTGGTAGTAGTATGGTATCTCCTCCTAATAGTTTTGAATAATCTATGAAATGCCCATTTATCACTAAATTAAAAAATTGTGAACCTTCTATGTAAATGTTGTTATGCTCTCTACTTACTAGCACTACTTATTTCTACTCAATTTTTGTTGTACCTTTGGCCTACTCCATCATTACTATGACAAAATTTTCATTGTAGAAAATTGTACACTGCCAAGTTTCAAAACGTCTCCTTTGCTAGTAATATATTATCATAATTGAATGCATTTTATCTATATTTATAAGATATATATTCATCTTTGTTCATCCTCTCTCTATGTACTATGTTCAAAAATTAATATGCACATCATAGAATGAATAAGTGCCATGAGAAATGTAATATATCAAATTCACTTACATTTTAAATTTATTTTAAAAGTGTAGGATAATTTGTACCATAGTTAACATGCTCAAACATATTTTGTAACTAAAATATGTTGAAGTTTCTCCCTGCGACACTAAATACAAGTAATTCATATTTATTTACTTTCTTGTGAAATGTATATCCCTAGGAAACCCACAAGGCACTTCTCCTCACTCTAAGGATGGTACACAAGGTAAGCTAAAATCTTCAAGGCTCAAAGGTCGATACACCAACATACTCATTAAGAGCACAACATGTAACTTGTGGTAATCGATCTTGGGTGGGAAGGATAAAACTCCTCTCAATTGTTTGAATTAGACCAAAGTGATGAAGTAATATATATATATATATATATATATATATATATAGGTACCATCTATATTTTTTTGGTTTTGATCTTTAGAAATGTTGTAAGTTTTTTAATCAATATTTTATACAACATAAATGCATACTAGAAAGTAATAATAATAATTATAGATGAAAATATTAGTAAAATAAATATATGTTTTTCAATATTTTATAACAACCATAATTTAATTAAAACTCATCAAGGTATTATTTATAATGTTGTATTCATTAATAAAAATTATTTTAGCTTTTCCTCTTTCATGGCCCTCTCTTTTCCTACATTTAGTGTCATGGTCTAAGCAATCTCCACCAAAATCTACATGACCCATAGATTTGTCACAATAAAACACTGCTAATGTGATCAACATAAAATCCATAGAATAAAATATATGTATATGTTGACATGAACATTGAAAATATACTCACATAAGATCAACAAAAGAAGAGATGCAAAGACTAACCCCTAACACAAATACATATGCACAGAATAACCCTCAAATTCCTTGACACACTCACCAACAAACATCAAACTACTCTCTTTTTTTAGCTTATTTCACATGAAATATAATTTAGTATGAGTAACGCATAATGTGGAGGGCTTATATTAACCAAGGAGGGTTTACATTGGGATATTAATTATGAGAAAGATCCTTTGTGAGGGATACAAACATTATGGGAATTATGTAGAATTCAATGTATTTCATGTTGTGTTAGTTTGTTTTCTTAATGAAATTTAGTGAAGACAACCTAAAATTCATTACAATTATTTATTTGTTACCTCAATTGACCAGGGGATGTAGACTATACATTTTGGAAGGACAAGGAGAGGACACGTGAGGCCAACAATTGGAAGGGTCTGATTTATAGTCAAATCGAGTGGGAAAAATATTCTTAGTGGTGACCTATCTCAATAAATGTGTGGTTATAGAACAGGTGACATCAAAGATGCAAAATATATACTAATGTCGGCAAGAGTTTAAGTCTTGGATGTGGTGCTTCAAGACATGTTGGCTTGAATTTTATGGCTCAAGTTTATAACTAATGATGGTCATTATATATTTTTATGTAAACCAAGTTCCCTATAATCAAATTGGGCATGTTAAATATGGAAAATAACTACTCATAACCAAATAATGATTGCATGAAAACAATGTTATTAGAATCCAACAGAGAAACATCACATCTAATGAAGACAATTTAATTTTCAAGTAATTGGATAGTGTTGAAAACACATAAAGGGTACACAAATTATTTGCTTTAAGTTGTTAATGAAAATAATACCATTGTACTAGCTTGGCTTGAATCTCTCATGCACCCCAAAGAATTTCATTACAAACATCAATTTTCTAGGTTGAAGCAACAGTTTTGTATCAATGATGGTGCACTGAGGAATTATGGATACAAAACTTATTGAAAATATTTTGAGCATGGAGAACTTGGAAAATTTTGATCATAACCCACCATATTATATTTATAATATTTCTGACAAATTATAGCCGACATATGGATCTATTATTTATCAAATGATATAGATTAATCTCCTATTGAATGGACATGCTAGTACAGTATTTTCAAATGTATGAAAGGAAACCAAGACAAGTTCATTGACACTGCCTTATACATGGTAAGAAAACAACTTTAGAATCATCTATGAGGTCAAGGAAACCTCAAATCTCATCCACTAGTTTCTACTTAAACAAATCCATTAGATTTAGTTACTCTCAAACTTGACACATAATTAATAGTAAAAAAAAATTCACTCAAGTTTGGAAACTAGTACAAATTTTCTTATATAATGGGAGGTTCATTATAAATGTATTCCCAACTTGTATTGGGAAACTTGTTCAAAATTTAACCTTTATTTCCTCTAAAACAACACTACAACATCTCCATTCATAATTTTTATATTTTCTTTTGTGATGGTTTATTTATTTTATTTTAACCTAAAAATCATGAAAATACATTCAATTTACATAAAAGTAAATGGAATTAACCAAAAACATGTACTATGATCAAAATCTTTGATATCTTGGATAACTATGGATTTGGTACTTTTTATGTTTGACATATCCAAGGCACATGAAATGCCATTTTCATTTATGTTCTTATAGTAAGGAGCATAGGATTGGATTATGTATTTTAAATTTTAATTTACAAAACATTAAAAACCAGTCTTTCTCATGTTTTATGGTAAGCGTGTTGAATTCAACTTATCTGACCAAGAAATTCATGGCACAATGATGTATAGATTCCAAGAGAGACTAAGAAACTCGAAAAATGAGCTCAAAGCTTGAAAATAGAGTATTTAGGAACAATTTCAAGCTTAGAGGGGCTTGGAAGCCAAAATGGAAGAAACAAAATCAATATGTATCATTAATAGTAGGATTAATAACATATCCACATAGGAATAACACCCAAAGGAGATGGATCTAAGAGGAAAATGAACAAACTCCATGGAAGCGAAAATCAAGGATTGGATGGCTCAAGAAAGAACGGTGAAACACTATATTTTTCCACAATGCAGTGATTAACTAGAAACACCACAATAATATCATCTCTCTACAATGATTGAAAGATACATACATGGAAAATAACAATGACATTGAATAAGATCTCAGGGGTTTCTTTAAAAAACTACCAACGAATCCCTCAACCAATAGGAAGGCAACCATAATAAACATCATCAACCACACTTTGAATCTAGTCACCCCTAAACAAAATACAATACTCAAGAGATCAATCATTGAGTAAGATGTGGAAATTATTGGCATGGTAATTGTTGTAAGAAAATACCTTAGAATGGATAAAATTACCATGAAGTTATTCTTGCACTATTGGGATGTAGAAGGTACAAATGTGTGGATAATTATCAAAGTTTGAAGAGCTTCATAATGTATTATCTTTGGATTCAATGCAACCTTCCTCATCCTCATTCACAAGTAGGAGAACACCAACTCTAGATGAATTTAGATTGATATCATTGTGCAAAACTATATAAAATATCATCTTCAAAGTCATTACTAATTTATTAAATCCTATTATGTCTTGTATAAACTCTCTATAGAAAGGAGGTTTCTCTAAAAATGTTAGATATTTTATGGCATCACAATCACCCATGAAGTGGTCCACTCTCTATGATCAAACAAAACTCTAGGTATATTCATCAAACTTGACATGTCTAAGGCATTTGATTATCTAACTTAGGATTTATTGGTCAAATTTTTTTACTTTTAGCTTTAGATCTTCTTAGGTGAATTTATTAAAAAATATTATGTCCTTTCCCTCTTTCTCGTTGTTATTAAATGGATCATTTATCTCTTCATTGAACACCACCCATGGAATCATATTAAGGGATTCTCTCTCTCCATTTATTCATCCTTATGATAGAAGGGTTCAGTCATTATCTCCACCATAGTCTCTTCTGAGGTATTCTAAGGGATTTTAGGCTCTCCTCTATGGTCAAACCTCTTATATAATGCTCTCAGGTCACCCCTTGACTAAAGAAGAGGTTTCCTTGAGCCCTTCTAATGGATATAACCTAGAGGCAATAGTAGCTAAAGAGTTAGCTACTGTTTTTTCATCACGAGGAATGGTAAACATGTTAAATTCTTAAACTTTTTTAATCAACCTTTCTACCTCTTGTTGATCATTTTTTAGGTAAGGAGATGTATTTAATTTTTTATTTGTTTTATACAAGTTTATGTGTCTCCAAAATATTTTAATATTTTTGTTTTTAAGTCTATGGCCCTTTTTAATATAGTCAATTCTAATTTTGTTTTGTTTCCCATTCTAGGGAAGCTAGATATATGACCACTTTCTAAGATCAATCATTGGTAAGTAATAAACCATATGCTTCAGGGTTGTCCATTACAATGATATCAAAAATTTTGTGGATCTTATAATTTGAGGCTATTTGTATTAATACGTCTTTGAGTTCACCTATAATTTTGACCTCTGAACTATCTAATTGAATGATGTGAGTTGAACACTTGGTTGGAATGGAAATATTTTTTCCTCAAATATAGTTGGGCATAACATTGGAGGATGCTCCTGAATCTACCAACCAACTATGCACATTTTGATCAAAATTTTGAAAATTCAATAATAAAGGTGGATTTAGAAACTTATACCTCTTCCTTTAAAGGGAATCATTGATTCTTTCATTTTGTAGGTTATTAGTTATTTTTTTAGTAGTATTTTTAATAATAGTTGCAGGAAAAATTGAATACATAGAGGATTGGAATATTTTCTTTGAATTCCTTTAAAAAATTATCTAAATAGTGTTCTTGGAATGGAAAATATGTTGAATGCTTCGAAATTGTAAATCAACCTTTATACCTCTTGCTGATAATTTTTTATTTTTGGAGTTGTATTACAATTTTTATTCATTTTACAACGATTTATAAGTCTCCAAAAACATTCAATATTCTCAATTTCAAGTTTATGGTATTTTTAAAACCCTACATAAGTGATTCATACTCCATCATATTATTAGTATAATAAAATTATAACCTATTTGAGATAAAACTATTTTTTCCCTTAGGATTTATTATTAGACAACCTGGTCCTGCTCCTTTTTGTGACTTGAAGCTATCAAAGAATAGTGTCCAAATGTTAGTATTTTCTACAAGATTAGTCTTATTTAGACTATTATCTACATTTTTTATATAAGATAAGCTATAGTGTATTTCACAAAAAAAAAACATTTTCTTACAATTTGATTTCAAACTATCGACTTTTGGGAACGACTGAAGGTTTTTCAATTTTCCAATTATTAATTAAGAGTATAGTTTCCAAAAGAATGGAACTCAGGGGAAGGCGATTCTTTAGTGGCCTCCAAATATATCAAATTATGCTTCATATGTTCTTATGGTTCATTATAGTTTTATTAGGTTGCCCATTCCATGGAATCCCATTCCACAGAATGTGCACTACAATGATATCAATATTTTGGTGAACTTTAGGATTTTAGGATACATGGATCAAAACATCTTAGAGTTCTCCTATAAATTTAACCTTTGACATATCTAACTGAATGATTTGAGTTGAAAGCTCGGTTGGAATTGCATTCTAACTTTTACAAATATAGTAGTGTGTAACGTTAAAGGATGGTCTTGTTAGCAATTTGTAATTCCTTTAGGCCAAGGAGAGGAACCAAAAGGTAACCACAAACCCTTTAGAAGCTGAAATCTATCCCTTCCAGCTTCAGAGAGGGTTCTCTTTGTCCAAATATTTAGTGACTTAGATCATAGGCTAGGAATGGTGCTCATAGTGATATAGGTTTTAAAATTTTGTTGGCAAGGGAGAAGAAAGATCCATTGGGAAATGGAGTCATGTTAAGTTGATAATTTTCTAGTGAGAAGATGAAGTGCTGAGGTATATTTGTACAAGGGAAAGGTAGGAATTCCTTCTGGTTTTTTGATCAATTTTTTTGTAGAAGGGTGAGTAGAGGAATGGTGGGAAAATGACATATAAAGCATCTAACTGGAAGGAGGAACTTTAAATGTCATTAAAGAGGAAAAACATTGATTCTTTAGAAAACTATAACATAGCACTTTAACAATGAATTCTGAGATAAAATTTTTACTTAGATAAACAATACGTTCAGAGGGTGATAATAACAAAAAGAAAACTTACAATACAAATAAGCACGTCACCATTAGTAGCTGAAATAGTAATCCCTATAAAATCAATGCTCAGTGTTTTCATTCACTGAAAATATATATATATATATATAAATGCAGTGCATTGTGTCTCTTCTTCTAAACCCTAATAAACCCTTTGCTTCATAAAAATTAGATCATAAATAGATAAAAAATAATCAACTCCCACCTCTAGGAACCAAATTCCCTAAAAGGATTTTTATTTTTGCCTATTGCAATGAATATATAACTACTTTTCTAGAAAATAGGAAACTACTTTGATCAAGTCTTTTTCAAATAAATTTACATTAAATAATATGCCTAAATCGAGTTTCAAAGTCCTTAGACGACTTAAAACATTAACCATGACCATAAAAATTAATTACATAAAGTTTGGACATGAATTCCACGATCAAAGGGTTGTCTGTGTGGAAATGTAGTGTCGGTGCTGCGCTACTTCCTAGTGCAACTAAAACACATCACAAAAGCACAACAAATTGATGGTTTCTATAGCTCCAATCACTTTATGAACTGCTCAATGACTGATGCATGTGGTAAATAGCTTGGACATCATCACATTCCCCTTGAGAAACTTTTTTCCATTTCGCAAAGCTTCCATCTCTCAAAATTCCACCTACAACAAAAGCACATCGCCTGTATGAAAGGGTAGAGAAAATTGTCCTTCATGATTTTGACCAATGTTGAGGTCTCTAAACAATATAAAAAACCTTCCGATGATTTCAAAAATCCTAAAAACCCTTTTCAAGTCCCCACTCACCAAAAAGATGAAAAAAATTCTAATTCCTATCAAACCCTAATGCCTTGTCAAAAATATAAATTGTTGTGTGAGCTGCTCCTTTTTTTAAAAGTTCCACAGGCTTATAAAACCTAAATAATTGTTCTCTCAAAAACTTCAAAAAAAATATGAAACTATCAACCTCATTATCCAACCCCATTCAACTAGCATACTTGGGAAAAAAACAAAAAACCAAAATTGTTTTGATTTACCTCTTCAATACTCAAACTTTCGTTGCCCCAACCAACAAATCAAGCTTACCTTTGTCCTTCTCTTGTATTTCCTACATCTATTTCTTGGCAACCCTTTGCTCCTTCCTCAAGGTGAGGTTCTTTCTGTATATGTTTTTGAGTTGCCTATGTAAGGGAAGAGTCCTTTTTAGCATATACCTAGCATTTAACATCACTGGCTCACACATGTTCAAATGGTAATATATCTTGTTCTTGTTTCTTAAGTATAATGATCTCATTTTGGGCTTTCTTCAACTGCATCCTCAAACTATTGAAAGTATTTTTTCCTTACTCTACCTCATCTTTCTTCTCTTCTTGCACTGACTTTTCCTCCTGTGTTTTCAAATTTCTTACTGAAGACCTAGTGACTCTTACTGATGGAGCTTCTAAATATTTAATGTCTTATGTTACTATATTCTCTTTACCTTTATACTTGGATATATATGGAGACTCTTTTATTTCTGGTTTAGTTTCACTAGTTTTAGGTGTCCTTTCTAAAACAATCTTCTTCAATTCCATGTATGTAGTTTGGAAATAACCAAGTGTGCCTTCTTCAATTGTTCTTATAGTTCTAAAATGTCCTTGTATTTATCATCTGGAAAAATATCCTCTGTTATAGTCTCTAAAGCTTCAATTATTTTCTCAAGTGTTTTTTCCAAAGGAAATTTATTTACAATGGATCTAATGAGAGGCTTCTTGGGAACTTCCACTACCTGGGGAGAAAATTGCAGCTTTTTACCCTTCTTCTTTTTTTATGGATAAACTAAAACTGGTCACCTTTTCACCGAAATTTCAACTGGTGATTGTATATATCTTTCCACAGATGATGGTGTGTCCTTATTACTCCAGGGGCTAGTTGGTAATTTGGTTGCCAACTTTGATGAATCTAAAAATTCTTTCCATGATTTATTTCCATTATTCAGTTATTCTACCACCAACAACTTGGTCAAAGAGAAATGGAAAATATTGGCCGGTTCTACTTGTATTTTCTTACCTTGCACCTTGTCTGCCATATTACTAAGGATTTTGAACAAATATAAAGGCATATTCAAAGGGATTTTTTCTGTGAAGTGCATAAAAAGCCTGAAATGATATTGATAGATTCTCCCAAATATTCCTTCACAAGTAAAGTATCTCTGGATTATCCTCAAAACAATTTTTTAGGGTTCAAGCAGGTATCCTCTTGGTACAATATCTCCATAGCCCTTGTTTTTGTACTTTGGTTTCAAGAAATATTTGTAGTTAGCTATGTTAAAGGCATGCCCTTGAACCATTATTCTCCTTGTAGAGGAATATTTGTAGTAGGTGAAATGGTGACATCTGACACTGGAAAACTGAGCTCTCCATGTAGAAAATCCACATATATTCAACTAATATTGTAATATGAAAAAACAAAATACTTGAATCTATTCTACAAATTTCGAAAACCAATTACGATCTCATAATCACTTGAACAAGAAAGAGAAATAATTTCAATCGCACAACACAAAGATTTATCTGGGGAAAGCCTCAACTAAAAACCCCGCTATCTATATATTGCATAAGTAAAGAATATGAGAAAAACACAATTCTTCTCTTAGGCTTGAGAGCTCTCTGCACTATCACTGTCTATCTCGGTACCACCCTGTGCACAATATTCTCTTAGAACACCTTTCTCTCACAAGCTCCACGTACAAAATTGTGCTTCCTATTGCTTCGTCTCACCAACTCGTGCTCACCAAAACAATGATTAAACTTGTGCCTTCTTTCCTCCTTTTAAAGGCAATTATAATGGCTAAAATTAGTGAGTTCTCTAATTAAGGAATGACTTATTTAGGCCTTCTTCTGACTGCATACAACACCTGTACAATTTTCGGATTATACAATTGATAGTACATTTCCCTTTAACTCCAATCTCAACTAGGTCTTCCTCAAAAATTTCATGCAACAACTATTTATATCGAATTATTATTTATCGGATTGATTAGTGCATGTGTAATATATCATATTTAATTCACTGGACCTCTCTCTAGTTCCTTCCATAGTTAGAACTAGTTAAACTGATTTTAACTCAAATAATTAAATTAAACAATTACAACTCAAAATAAACTATAACTGGACCCCCTAAAACTTAGAGAGAACTCTACATGCATCCAGTTTGACCCTCAACTCAAATTTACTAAGCTAACTAAGTCTTCCCAACTGAGATAGCTCGTACAAGTTTTCATGTGATGTGGAATAACAATTTCCTTATAATTTAATTAAGGGAAAATTAACTTCGAAGCATCTTCTTGTTGCCATTTTCAATGTTTCTTGTTGAAAATTTCAACACTCCCTCTCAACAAGAAAGGAATTCAACTCTATCCCTATATGGTACCTTTGAAATGTTTTTCATTCAACACTTCTCTCTAGTTTTGTTGCTACTGCAAGTTATGAAACTGAAAAAGCATCCAAACTGAATCAGAGTGATGCATCTCTCACCGGAGTCTCTGACTGCTACTAGCTACTACACTGTCTACTGAAAAATTTGCGCTTATATTGACTCTATAGTGCTTCTGACTCTACTCTATGCTCCCCAGTATTTGACTATTACTAGTCTCTACACCTTTCACTTTGACATCAGACTACATCAACCGCCACTGATTCATCCTGTTAATGTTTTTTGTGGGCTCCTGTAGCAAGGTAATGATCCATGAGAAAAAAACTATCAATGGATCATGCCCAAATTTCTGCACTCTTGGGACTATTTCTTCGCATCACCCCACCTCTCACCTGGAGGTATGGATGCATGTGCTCCCTCTTCCCACTTGGCTCAAAATTTCCCTCCACTTGGTCTCCTCTCTGCTTCTCCAATTGTGGTTTCTCCACAAATTGTTGAGGTTTCTTTTGAGGCTGCATGTTGAGAGATAATTCATGCTCCCTATCAACCACCAAGTATCTAACATTTTCCTTGCTCCTAAAAGCTTTGCATGCATCTTGTACCTCAAGTGCATACAAATTCTTGACTCAGATATGCGTTGTAATTGTCCCGCCATCACAAAATTTTCTAAAAAAATAGTTTATTTTAAATCAACAATATGTCCCTCATTCGAAATATGATTCGAACGATTGTTTTTTTGAATTTGGGTATTTTTTCGCAAGAAATCAAAATATGAATTTTTTTTAATGAAAAATTTGCACCAAAATTTTCATATCAGCTCTGCAAACTCGCCACCCAAAAAATTCCTACAAAAAAATTGAAAAATAAATTCTCCCAAACTCTGCCCAAAAAAGTGCTTTGATACCATGTAGAAAATCCACATAGATTCAACTGATCTTGAAATATGCTAAAATAAAAAACTTGAATCTATTCTACAAGTTTCAAAAACCAATTACGACCACATAATCACTTGCAGAAGAAAGCACAACACAAATATTTATCTGGGGAAAGCGTCAGTTAAAAACCCTGCTATCTGTATATTGCATAAATCAAGAATATGAGAATAATACAATGCTTCTCTCAGGCTTGAGAGCTCTCTACATTATCTTTTTTTTCTCACTACTAACATGTCCACAACTTATCTTGGCACACCTTTCTCTCACAAGCTCCACACACAAACTTGTGCCTCCTATTGCTTGGTCTCACCAACTTGTGCTCACCAAAATAATGATTAAACTTGTGCCTTCATTCTTCTGACTCCATGCACCACCTATACAATTTTTTGAGTATACAATTGATAGTACACTTCCCTTTAACTCCAATCTCAACTGGGTCTTCCTTAGAACTTACATGCAACAACTATTTATACTGAATTATCAATTATCTGAATGCTCACCGCATGTGAATTAAATCAGATTTAACTTACTGGACTTCTCTCTAGTTCCTCCATCAGTTAGAACTAGTTAAATTGATTTTAACTCAAATAATTAAGTTAAACAATTACAACACAACATGAATTGTAACTGGACCCCCTAAAATTTAGAGAGAACTCTACATGCATCCAGCTTTACCCTCAACTCAAATTGACTGAGCTAACTAAGTCTTCCCAACTGAGTTAACTCATACAAGTTGTCATGTGATGTGGAATTATAATTTCCTTATAACATAATTAATGGGAAATTAAATTAGAAACCTCTTCTTTTTGAATTTTTCAATATTTCTTGTTGCAAATTTCAACACTCCCTATCAACAAGAAAATAATTCAACTCTATCACGATATGGTACTTTTAGAATATTTTGCATGCAACACTTCTCTATAGTGTTGTTGCTACCGCAACTTCTGAAACTAAAAAAACATCCAAACTAAATCAGTATCATGCATCTATCACCAAATTCTCTGACTACTACTAGCTACTGCACTCTCTACTGAAAACTCCCCACTGCTACCGACTCTGCACTGTTTCCAACTTTGCTCTCTGCTCCCCAGTATATGACTGTTGCTAGTCTTTGCATCTGTCACTCTAACATCTGACTGCATCAACTACCACTGATTCAACCTACTACTGTGTATTGTGGGCTCCCGTAGCAAGGTAATGAGCCATGAGACAAAACATCTCAATGGATACTTCCCAAATTTCTGCACTCATGGGACTATTTCTTCACATCACCCCACATCTCACCTAGAGGTATGGTTGCATGTGCTCCCTCTTCTGACTTGGCTCGAAATTTCCCCCTACTGGAAGTCTCTTCTTGAGTGGATTCCTACCCTCGGTCTCCTCTCTGCTTCTCTAATTGTGGTTGCTCCACAACTTGTTGAGGCTTATTTTTAGGTTGCTTGTTGAGAGGTAATTCATGCTCTCTCTTAACCATCGAGTATCTTACCTTTTCCTTGCTCCTAAAAGCTTTGCATGCATCTGGTACCTCAAGTGCATACAGGTTCTTGACTCATATCTGTGATATAGTTGTCTCGCCATCACAAAATTTTCTTAAAAAAAGAGTTAATTTCAAATTGACGATATCTCCCTCATCCGAACTCTGATTTGGTCGATTTTATTTTGAATTTGGGTATTTTTTCGCAAGGAAACAAGATATGCTATTTTTTTGAAATTTTTGCACCAAAATTTTCATATTTTCTCTGCAAACTCACCACCCAAAAAATTCCTACAATTTTTTTCCCCAACTCTGCCCTAAAAGGTGCTCTGATACCATGTACAAAATCCACATTGATTCAAATGATCTTATAATATGCTAAAACAAAATAATTGAATCTATTTACAAATTGTGGAAACCAATTACGATCACATAATCACCTAATAAAGAGAAATAATTTCAATCACACAACACAAAGATTTATTTGGGGAAAGCCTCAGCTAAAAACCCCGCTATCTATATATTTCATAACTTAAGAATATGAGAAAAATACAATGATTCTTTAAGGCTTGAGAGCTCTTTGTAATATATTTGTATGTCTCACTACCAACCTATGCACAAGCTTCTCTCGGCACACCTTTCTCTCACAAGCTCCATGCAAAAACTTGCGCTTCCTATTGCTTGGTCTCACCAACTCATGCTGACCAAAACAATGATTAAACGTGTGCCTTCATTCCTCCTTTTAAAAGAAATTTGAATGGTTAAAATTAGTGAGTTTTCTAATTAAGGAATCATTTATTTTAGGCCTTCTTCTGATTGCATGCACCACCTATACAATTTTCTGATTATACATTTGATAGTACACTTCCCTTTAATTCCAATCTAAATTGGGCCTTCCTCATAATTGACATGAAACAACTATTTATAGTGAATTATTAGTTATCTGATTGATCAATGCATGTGAATTAAATCAGATTTAATTCACTAGACCTATCACTATTTCCTCCATTAGTTCGAACTAGTTAAACTAATTTTAGCTCAAATAATTAAGCTAAACAATTACAACTCAAAATAAATTATAACTAGACCCCCTAAAACTTAGAGAAAACTCTACATGCCTCCAGTTTGACCCTCAACTCAAATTGACTGAGCTGAGCTAACTAAGTATTCCCAGCTTAGTTAACTCATACAAGCTGTCATGTGATGTGGAATTACAATTTCATTCTAATTTAATTACGGGAAAATTAAATTACAAGCCTCTTCTTATTTCCATTTTCAATATTTCTTGTTTAAAAATTTCAACACTCCAATATTAACATCTAGGCTAGTGAAATTCAAGGAAAAATCTTTGGTGAGATGCACACTATAACCAAAAATATTCTCATAAAATATAATGTATTCCGCTTGTTCAAATGAAACTCTGATTGATGGGTTTGAGTTGATTAAGGTGAGGTCTTGGGGCTCAAACCTAACTATGTCTCATCCTTTGTGTCTATATCAATCTATAGTTGTCATGACTTCGTAGCAGAGATGAACTCTAGGGTTTATAAATTAAATTTCAATTTTTTCCAACTGAGCATAGATGTTATGAAATAGAGTTTCAGATTAGGGTTTGTTAGCGCTCAAATCTGCCTCAGGCTGAGGAAGGCAAAACTCGAGGCAACATCAAACCAAGCTCAGCCTCGTAGCTAGCCCTACGAGGACAGGAGAGGGCTCTCTCCGTCAATCTCGATAAAATGAGCAATAAGGTGCGAGATGACTTAAAATGGGAACTGATTTTAGGCTAGTAAAGAGATAGGTATGTTTGAAATTGATTTTTTGGGTTTTCGTTGGAGAAATGGGAAAAAACAATTTTGGGTCCGGGGATAAGGCCAGATCTTTGCAGAATTCGAGTTGGGGCGAGGTAGGCGATTGTCTTGATGCTTTTGATTGGATATATGGACAGATTAGAACGACAAGGAGCTGAAGAGGGCAAAGAAGAACTTGGATCCTCTTCAAACAGTTGAAAACATGTAAAACTAAATGAATTCAAAGGCAGAGCACTGTAAACAATGGATTCGACCTCATCTACTTATTCATTTTAGTTTCAGAAGCATATGAAAGGAATGGCATACATTTAAACATGAAGAACTTACACTAAATAGAGAGAAAACACCATCAAGAACATAACACCACAAGAATTCCAACGGAGTCTTTATATAAACTTAAGTCTTTCCTTAGCCAAATATGAAAAAATATGTCCTGATAATTGCAAAATTTTCCCAAGAGTCCAACCTCTCCAACCTCTGAAAATGATTGAGAAATTACATCATATAGAGCATCCTAACCCCTTCCCATGCCTTTAGGGGTCGAAATCCTCCTTCTAGGATCAGTTCCAACAAATTCTAATCAAGGAGCTAAAATCTAGCCAGCTAACAACTTGCCTCTAAAAGAGTGGAAACTGATTCATTTACATGATTTTCACTTTTTTGAGAGTGAATCTTCTAGAATAGGTAAAAATGAGCCAAAGTTACATGCCAACCATCAATTTACATCATGAAAACCCAAAAATTTCATCCACAAGCAAAACTGGTCCCAACTGGCCGAAACTCTGAGCTGGAAGTTGAAAATTCAGCCAAAAATTTAAGTGGGTAGCGCCCCTAAATTAAGTGGGTAGTGCGCCTTTCAACCTGATTTTGAGGCACTTCCCGGCATCCAAATTGAGCTCATGATAGCTTGTTGGAAATCCCTGGATGTTGGCTATCCAACCCAAGTGGAATTTCCCAATTTGACAAGTTCATTTACCACTGTCAATCAAATCTCCCAACACTAGTCAAAATGAGAAGAATGAGGCTGCCTCAAGGCAGAGCGCTGTTGCAGTCAACTTTTGAAGATCTTCCTCAACTCCAAATTGAGCTCATGATAGCTCATTGGAAATATATTTGTATATAGTTATCCTTTGACTCATCAAGCAAGTCATTTAGCCAACCATGCTAGGAGAAATCTTGATTTTCCCAAGGTCACTTTAGAGGTGCATTCAATTCTCCTGAGGCAACGGTATTTTTGATATTTCTCTAAAACCATGATACCTGTGTAAAAATTGAAAGAGGTTTTTCTTCCTTGGCATGTTTTGGACAAAAACCTCTCTCAGTGTTCCAAAATGCATCTTATATGGCTCTGAAACATCATTTGAGTGAAACTTATCCCGATGTGTGAAACAAGGAATTTTGTCGAAATGAAGCGAAATGAAGGGGATAAGGGGCTTCTAAATTCTTGGGGAAATTTTGGGAAGTAAGGAGGGATGTTAGGAAGCAGGGGAAAGTGTAATATTAGAGATTGAGTGAGGGGAAGGGGTCAAAAAGGGCAAAACACAGGCCTAGCCTAGAAAATTGCCAAGTTGTGGCAAGAAACTAGGGTTTGTGCAAAAATGAGGAATTTGGGGGATCTCAGTGATGGGAAGTGTTTAATAAGGTATATTAAGGATAGGGGAAGGTGTGTGAACATCAAGATACAAGTTTTTCCGATGATTTGACCATCCAAGAGAAATTACCTCCAAAACCCTAGGAGAGGGAAATGGACCTTACCAAGGCACAACTGAAGCATGAACAATGTGTAAAATGACCCAATGGAACTTGACATGATGATGACAACCCTATGAATGATGATACACTCAACTGAATGGTGACATGGACCGACGTTTGGACAACTTTGAAAAGAGTGAAAACAAACCCTAGACTTAATGCCTAGTGACCAAATTTTGCTTGAAGACTCAGTGAAATGAAAAAATTTGACCTTGATACTTTAAGATCACTTTGTAAGAGCATGTTTGATCACTGGAGGAAAGCTGTAAAAGCTGACTCTAACATTGGCTCCAATGGGGATGGTAGCTCTAGCTCCGTGGAGGTGCCAAGAACGGCAGATCTTTGGGAGAGCAGACCAGTGCATTCATCCATTGGGCGATGGAATCATTATTTGAACGGATAACACAAAACCTTTGACACATTTATTGAATGAAAACTTGACTGAAACTTGACTCAAACCGACTCGATGGAAAACTGAAATAACTTGAAAAAAATTGACTGAACAGACCAAACACAAATGACTCATGACTGACTTAAAACAAGAATTTACAAAGCTTTTTGAAAAAAGGCAGCAATCCATCAAGATTTGGAATCATGATGACAACCACCTGCATACTAATGAAATATGTACAATCATGTATAATTGGCTTTCCAATGTAACCAATCAAGTAGATGGCTTCTTGACTGATTTCCCTGATCAGATCTGCTGGTCAACAATACAAACTGATAACTGGGCATCCAAAAACATAGCTGACCATGATCTCCTTCATCATTGAACACTGCAATAATCACTTTCACTGCTGACTGTAACCAATCTGCCATTGGATCCTGAAAAACATGAAGATTTACCTCCTGCTGAAAAAACAAGGTGTCCTTTGCTTCTAATTCTGATCTTCCTTCATCATGTACTTCAGTAACAATATGTTCCTGGGCTTCGAAAAACTCTGAACAAGTAGATGAGCAATTCTCCTTTTGAGAAAACATTTCAACACATGAGACATATGAAGAAGAAATTGAAAGGCAATCCGGAATGTTTTGATCTTTTGTACTCTGAAAATATGATAGGTCATCTTCATATGATATCACAACCAGATTATCATGTTCCTTATTACGTTCATCAAGCATAAGAAAAGAAACTTCAGCTGATTCCTGATGCTTAAACATGATATCTCTATCATCTACCAATGATTCATCCAAAGGAACTGTTTCACTTACTTGAATGAAAGTCTCATCTTGTTTTGCATAAACTGACTGAATTACCTCTTTATGAAGACTGTGTTCTAATGGCATGAGAACATTTGGATCAAAAACTCTGTCTTCTGCATCCCAGATGATTTCAACAGCAGAATTCTCTTTGATGGGATTCAGCACAAGATATTCTTGGTCATCACGATCTGAATCTGAAACTGAAGTAGCTGAAATGATGTTATCACATTCTGCAATCTGCATGCTGTCTTCTTCCGTGGGCAGATCTGAAACGACACTTTCTCTTTCATTACTTTTAGCCATATAGCAAATTTCAACCTGCTGATCTATAAAACTGCTTACAGGACTGTCATCCATTTCAGAAAAGGAAGAAGTTCCACCATTACCTTCTTGACCATGTGCACACTGCAGATCTGCGTTAACTTGAGCTGGAACATGACCTTTCAATAGCTGATCTATCTCATCTTCAGATAGAGGAGATAATACCTTTTGTTTTCTTTTGCTCAAACAGTGATTGTCTTCATTGATTTCAAGTGAAGGAGTATACAAATTTTCCTCATACTGCTGATCCATTTCATGTAATTCCTGTTGACTGTCAAGATGCAAAATTCCTTCATCTTCCACCGCACTAAAATCTTGATTCTGCTGCAAATTTTCATGATCGTCTTTATGCTGCTGAAATGGATTTTCATATAGGGCTTCCATGATCTCATCATCCATGAAATTATCATCTTCATAATATTTCTCAAGGCTTTCAATAAAAGTAGAAGCATGTTTGCAACAATCATGAACTAAATTTAACGATGGATAAGATACTTGATATATTTCAATGAACAGGGCATGAAAATCCTTTAAACAATAAATACAGGCCAGCGGCAAATTTTCATACCAAGATTGGGCTTCACCTTCTAGAGTGGCTAGGAATATCTTCATCAAACAATCTTCAGGAAAAGCCACCTTCAACTTGCGAATATGCATGTGAAATCTAATCAGATGTAAAGCAGCATCCTTCTTACCATCATCTTTAAACGTAGGCAGATTCCTTGACCAATCTACCTTGGGCATCTTATTCGGAAAACCTGGAATGTGGTCTCGGCTCATGGGAGCGTATCTTCTCGTGATTCGGTCCATCTTGAAAATCTCACAGCTACTGATCTTGCTGCAGTGAAGTCACCATGAAGTATCGATTTCTGGATTTGTTCAGTGAATGAAGTCGCCAGGTGAATGTTTTCAGCCTTCTGATGTCTGACCGTTGTTCACCATCAACCATCAGATCTAAACTTGATACATGTACTGGGGCAATTTACAAGTTAAATGCTACGATTACAAGTTAAACCGGAGATCGACTGAAGCAACGTTTATCTACTTCGCTGATGCATAGCAACAGCGTTTCGAAGGCTACCTGGCGTGACTTCAGACTCCGTCTATAACAAGAAAATTTTTTGAGTTTCTCCCCAGTATGGTCACCACTATGTTAGCGCTCAAATCTACCTCAGGCTGAAATGAGGTAAAACTCAAGGCCACATCAAACCACGCTCAGCCTCGTAGCTAGCCCTACGAGGACAGGAGAGGGCTCTCTCCGTCAATCTCGATAAAATGAGCAATAGGGTGCGAGATGACTTAAGATAGGAGCTGATTTTAGGCTAGTAAAGAGATAGGTAAGTTTGATTTTGATTTTTTGGGTTTTCGCTGGAGAAATGGGAAAAACAAATTTTGGGTCCGGGGATAAGGTCAGACCTTTGCAGATTTCGAGTTGGGGCAAGGTAGGTGATTGTATTGATGCTTTTGATTGAATATACGGACAGATTAGACCGACGAGGAGCTGAAGAGGGCAAAGAAGAACTTGGATCCTCTCCAAACAGTCGAAAACATATAGAACTAAATGAATTCAAAGGCAGAGCACGGTAAACGATGGATTCAACCTCATCTACTCATTCAATTTAGTTCAGAAGCATATGAAAGGAATGGCATAAATTAAACATAAAGAACTTATAGTAAACAGAGAGAAAACAACATCAAGAACAAAACACCACAAGGATCCAAACAAGTGCCGCAAAACCTCTGATCTTTCATTAGCCAAAATATGAAAAAATATGTACAATGGTGCCAAAAGTCTCCCAAGAGTCCAACCTCTCCAACCTCTGAAAATGATTGAGAAATTACATCATATAGATCATCCTAACCCCTTCCCACACCTCTAGGGGTCGAATTCCTCCTTCAGGGGTCAGTTTCAACCAAATTCTAATCAAGGAACTACAATCTAGGCAGCTAACAACTTGCCTCTAAAAGAGTGGGAACTGATCCATTTACATGATTTTCACTTTTTTAAGAGTGAATCTTCTAGAATAGGTAAAAATGAACCAAAGTTACATGCCAAACATAAATTTACATCATGAAAACCCAAAAATTTCATCCACAAGCAAAACTGGTCCAAACTGGCCGAAAATCTGAGCTGGAAGTTGAAAATTCAGCCAAAACTTTAAGTGGGTCGCATGCCTGAAACAAGTGGGTCGCATGACTTTCAGCCCGATTTTGAAGGACTTCCCGGCATCCAAATTGAGCTCATGATAGCTCGTTGGAAAGCCCTAGATGTTGGCTATCCAACCCAAGTGGAATTTTCCAATTTTAAGTTAATTTTACCCTCCAAAACCTCATTCTCCCAGAAGTACTTCCTGCTGGTGCAAAAGGTGGCAGCAAGGTGGTTTTTATGGTGTTTTTGAGCTTTTTGACCATCCAGAATCTGATGAAATGCTTCGGTAATGCCTGAGGATGCATAACTTACCATGAAAAATCCAAAAATGCAAAAATTTCCTTCAGCAAGTGTCCCAAAAAAAAGTGAGCATATGGGTGTGAGACCCACTTAACTGAAAAACCTGTTTTTAGACCAAAAAATTTCAAAATGACAAAATTTTCTCCGAATTTGCTCAAATTCGGAGCGAAGATCCTCCATCATGTATCTTGCCCAGTCAGCGAAGCCTCGGCCAAAATCCGAAGTGGATTAGGCCTTTTCCACCGTTTTAGTGCTTAGCTCAACCTCCTCTTCAGAATCTTCATTCTCGCTTTGCAAACATGCATGTGAGCCCAATAATGGCCTTTCATGTGACGAAGCATGTCCTTGTTTCTATCATGATCCTGTGAATGTACCTACACTGATGAAGAAGGCGAGACCCCTTCCACATCCAGTGGAGATAGTATTCGCGCTGCTGAAATGTGTTTGTCAACTGCATGCTTGGTTGTTTAGAAAATGAGCAATTTGGTGTTTTTGTTTCAATGCCCAAATGTGTCACATATGTAATACAGTGCTATGGGAAAAACCACAATGATAAAGTACTGTCAAGTGTGGGGACAACCACTGTTTGAGGGGTTTAGGGATATGGTCAATTTGCAAGTGATATGGGAAAATAGTGATAGTGAGGATTTTTGAGAATGGGAATAGGTGAAATAACAAAATGTAAATGAAATCTAAGGCATAATATTTGAATATTGTGGCCATCAAAATTTTGCCAATGGAGGGAAGGGATAACAGGTGATAGATTTAGGGTTTTATCACATGGGAACAAAGGAAATGAAGGATGTGAAATAGTGGCATAAAAATGGGACTGTGGTATAATAATAGTGATCTCAGCAGTGAGGGAAATAATATAATGACAGCAGTGATAAAGCATACACAACAATGGCATAAGAGTGTTTTGATAAATGCAGGTTTTGACACCAATTTCAAATGACCAACATCACTTCTCAAACCCTATGGAGCAAATTTTGAAATGAATATAGGGTTTATAGATTCTTCTCCCAACATGGCCTCTTTCCCAACATCAATAATATCATAATCATGCTAAAAATCCATTGAACAATGATTAAAACCTATTTGGAAGCTTTTGGAGTCGATTAGAATCGAATCTGGGCACAAAAAATGAATTTTCTGGGTGTTGATTTAAGTGAGTCGCATACTGGTTTAAGTGGGTCGCACCCGTTCAATTTTACACAGGCTGAAACGCTCAAGTGGGTCGCACCCCTCAAGTGGGTCTCACCCGTTTCAAGTGGGTCGCATGCCTCTTGCCACATAGTGCATTTTGCAGGAAGCTTTTGGAGGCCTTCCCGGTGTCCAAATTGAGCGTGTGATAGCTCGTTGGAAAGAAATTGGAGTCTAATTTCCAAAAAAAGTGGAATTATGCAATTTGGATTTGATTTACCCTGTCAAAAATCAAATCTCCCAACACTAGTCAAAATGAGAAGAATGAGGCTGCCTCAAGGCAGAGCGCTGTTGCAGTCAACTTTTGAAGGTCTTCCTCAACTCCAAATTGAGCTCATGATAGCTCATTGGAAAGGTATTTCTGTCTAGTTATCCTTTGACTCATCAAGAAAGTCATTTAGCCAACCATGCTAGGAGAAATATTGATTTTCCCAAGGTCACTTCAGAGGTGCATTCAATTCTCCTGAGGCAACGGTATTTTTGACATTTCTCTAAAACCATGATACCTGTGTAAAAAGTGAAAGAGGTTTTTCTTCCTAGACATGTTGGGAAGAAAAACCTCTCTCAGTGTTCCAAAATTCATCTTTTATTGCTCTGAAACATATTTTGAGTGAAACTTACCCCGATGTGTGAAACAAGGAATTTTGTCCAAATGAAGCGAAATGAAGGGGATAGGGGGCTTCTAAATTCTTGGGGAAATTTTTGGAAGTAGGGAGGGATGTTAGGAATCAGGGGAAAGTGGAATCACAGAGATTGAGTGAGGGGAAGGGGTCCAAAAGGGCAAAACACAGGCCTAGCCTAGAAAATTGCCAAGTTGTGGCTAGAAACTAGGGTTTGTGCAAAAATGAGGAATTTGGGGGATCTCAATGATGGGAAGTGTTTAATAAGGTATATTAAGGATAGGGGAAGGTGTGTGAACATCAGGATACAAGTTTTTCCGATGATTTGACCATCCAAGAGAAATTACCTCCAAAACCCTAGGTGAGGGAAATGGACCTTACCAAGGCACAACTGAAGCATGAACAAGCTGTAAAATGACCCAATGGAACTTGACATGATGATGAAAACCCTATGAATGATGATACACTCAACTGAATGGTGACATGGACCGACGTTTGGACAACTTTGAAAAGAGTGAAAACAAACCCTAGACTTAATGCCTAGTGACCAAATTTTGCTTGAAGACTCAGTGAAATGACAAAATTTGACCTTGATACTTTAAGATCACTTTGTAAGAGCATGTTTGATCACTGGAGGAAAGCTGTAAAAGCTGACTCTAACACCTGGAACCCACTCAAAACCCTAGGAGAGGGAAATGGACCTTACCAAGGCACAACTGAAGCATGAACAAGCTGTGAAATGACTCAATGGAACTTTACATGATGATGAAAACCCTATGAATGATGGTACACTCAGCTGAATGGTGACATGTACTGACATTTGGACAACTTTGGAAGAAGTGAAAGCAAACCCTAGACCTAATGCCTAGTGACCAAATTTTGCTTGAAGACTCATTGTAATGACAAAATTTGACCTTGACACTTTAAAATCACTTTGAAAGAGCATGTTTGATCACTGAAGGAAGGCTGCAAAGGCTGACTCTAACATTGGCTCCAATGGGGATGGTAGCTCCTTGGAGGTGCCAAGAACGACAGATCTTTGGGAGAGCAGACTAGTGCCTTATCCATTGGGCCATGGAATCAAAAACTCAAACTGAAATGCATGACTGAAAACTGATGACTTGATGACACAAATTGAATCTCACTCAACTAAAATCTAACTCGATACTTAAACACAACCGACAAACTAGAAATATGCTCAAAGTAGAGCTTATTCAATACAACCTACTCTAATTGTGCTTTACACCACCCGATCAAGTGAAATGGAACAGCCAATGCAACCATGTAAGCATGCTGGCTGTTGTTTGATTTCTTCCCACATGCTTACTTATGAACAACGAGAAATAAATACTGAAAGGCAACTCCCATGGAAACTTTGAACCAAGTGGACTGTTGATAAACTTGCAAAGCATGAATTGACTCGATGACTGCAAGAATGCCGCGAAAGGATCTTCATAAACATAGCTCTGGTCCAGATAATCTCTATACCTTGATCTTAAACTTTTCCTCACATCTGCGGTGCTTTTCTTTGGTGATTGCAGCAAGCTGTCAAAAGGATCCTGAAATTCATGAAAAACCAAACTTTGTTGTTGATTCCAGACAAAACAAAAGTCTCCTTTATCAATCTCCTCATATGACTGCAAACCTTGAAATGAGCTTTGTAATGAAAAATATGTTAGACAAGACAATGAAGGCAACTTTTGAATAAGATTATCATCAACATTCTTTTCCGGCACATGGTTAGCTAATGGAGCAAAATGTTTATAGCAAACATCATCCAACACACGAGCAATAGGATCATCAAAAACTTGAGAAAAGTCTTTGCTCAATATCCATTATTGTGACCTCATACATTCATCTTTTCTTGAATATATTATGAAGATTACGCACTTATAAGGCGGAAATGCTTCAAAACAAAAGGGTATAAGATACGCTACACTCCTTAATTATGTATTTCATCTTCCACAACTTCCATCATAAATGAACCTTCAATTGCATTAGATGGGCGCAAATGCAGTGCTCTGGTACTCCAAAAATCTCGTTATACGTCTCCATCCTCAGCATTAACAGAGATTCTTTGATTTCCTAGGAAATTTTGCTCATTTGATTTACTATGGGATTTTCTCTCAAAAACTGAAATGATTCAAAACAAAGTGGTACGGAGTCACCTTGAATCATTAAATCATGTGTGCCCACTTCCAAGTCTTCAGCTGCAACTTGACAATCAATGACTTTCGAGGGCTGAAAATCTGAATATGAGAATTTTTCGTTGCCCTCAAGACGATCCAGATCAAGACTTGTTGACGTTTGATTTCTGATTGCATGAAAGTTATCTCTAATGAGCTGAAACGAATCAAAACATAAAGGCAAAGATCCTTGTACAGCATCAAATTTTTATTGCACTGTTCCATAGGCGGTATGCATCGGTTGATCAGCACAATACTCGGCTGGCACGAAAGTGAACTACTCTCGCACAAACCAGCTGCGGTTGTACGCAAGATTGGTTTACGGTTTGGAGAACATAATCATCATCCTCTTGATCAAGCGGCGATTCATCATTAAACTGCATCATATCAACATTCTCTCTTCTTTACAATAGTCTCAATCTGTAAAGCAATCACTATGACTACGGATCGAAACAAAAATGTTTTTGGTCGGCCAACTTGTTCTTGAATGTCATTTTCATTTTGCAGTCATTTCCGCACCATCTCTTCTACGTGTTTACGAACAAGAAATGATTTTCCTCACAAAGTGTGCATTGCTACGAAACATTCTTCTTTTCTTCTTCCTTCAACCTTGCCCTTCGGATCAGCAAATGAGCCTCTACATTCACTGCCTTGTTCTGCATCTCGTGAAGTGTTGCAATATTCTTTTCTCTCAGCTGAAACTCCATTTCCGGATCAAAGGCACCCGGGCAGTGCAAGAGAGCAGATCTAGGAGAAGGTCTTATATCAACTGGCATCGAATAATAAACTTGGTTAAATCTAGCATAAAATTGTTGTACTGTCTCTCCTGGCAATCTTTTCGGCTGGTTATACTCCTCTATAATCAACAAAAGTTACGCTAGAATCATCCATCAAGAAAACTTTGACAAGCTGCTACGAAAATACGCGGTGCTCGCATCGAGCGAACAGACAGCTCTTCACTTGGCCTTGCAAAGAAAACGAAAAGCCTATGCTAACATCTTCATCATCGACTTCAAAAAAATACAGAAAAGTCTCAACATTGCATGTTGCTCGAGGCGATTGACATGGCCATTTTCACCATCGATGTCCTAGGTAGATATAGGTCATAATTTGCGGGAAAAGCATGAAGAACGAAGGTAAAACAAGAGGTTTGTACCGATCTGGAATTTTACAAGGTGTAGGAGTATGTACAAGAGCTGCGGGATCAGTTTTGTTTTCTTTAGGCTCATCACTCTGAAGAGAGTCATCATAAGATGTGGGAAAAGTAAGGAGACCAGGATCAAAAGGAAACTCAGTACTCACACTTTTTGAATAGGTCAAGTGAAGATTTTGATCACCTTTCTCATACAACAAATTCTGAAAAACTTTCAAGACAGCTTCAAGACCAGCGAAGAAGTAATTTACAAGAAAGCAGATTAGATCCTGAATACCATTCCACTTTAGATACCTGAACTTTCTGTAAGAACCTTCCATTTTCGCAGAGAAAGAGTTAGTCCTCCAGTGGAGTCTCTACAGGAGTCACCAGGTGAATGATTTCAGCCTTCTTATGTCTGATCGTTGTCCACCATCAACCATCAGATCTGATCTTGATACATATACTGGGGGGAATTTACAAGTTAAATGCTACGATTACAAGTTAAACCGGAGATCGACTGAAGCAACGTTTATCTACTTCGTTGATGCATAGCAACAGCATTTCGAAGGCTACCTGGCATGACTTCAGACTCCGTCTATAACAAGCAAACGTTTTGAGTTTCTCCCCAGTATGGTCGCCACTATGTTAGCGCTCAAATCTACCTTAGGCTGAATTGGTAAACTCCAAGGCTACATCAAACCACGCTCGGCCTCGTAGCTGGCCCTACGAGGACGAGGAAGAGGAGCTCTCTCGATCAATCTCGAAAAATGAGAAATAGGATGCGAGATGACTTACAATAAGAACTGATTTTAGGCTAGTAAAGAGATAGGTATGTTTGTTTTTTTTTTTTTTGGGTTTTATTTGGAGAAATGGGAAAACAAATTTTGGTCGGGATAAGGTGGAACCTTTGCGAGATTTCAAGTTAGAACGAGGTAGGTGAATGTCTTGATGCTCGGTGGATATATGGACGGAATTAGGCCAGAAGCGAGAAGTACAGAAGAGGGCAAAGAAGAACTTGGATCCTCTCCAAACAGTCGAAAACATATAGAACTAAATGAATTCAAAGGCAGAGCACGGTAAACAATGGATTCAACCTCATCTACTCATTCAATTTAGTTTAGAAGCATATGAAAGGAATGGCATACATTAAACATGAAAAACTTACAGTAAACAGAGAGAAAACACCATCAAGAACAAAACACCACAAGGATCCCAACAAGTGCCGCAAAACCTCTGATCTTTCCTTAGCCAAAATATGAAAAAATATGTACAATGGTGCCAAAAGTCTCCCAAGAGTCCAACCTCTCAACCTGCGAAAATGATTGAAATTCGATATAGATCACTCTAACACTTTCCTCACCTCTGGGGGTCAGATTCCTCCTTCGAGGATCAGTTTCAACTAATTCTATTCATGGAACTACAATCTAGGCGGCTAACAACTTGCCTCCCCAAAGAGTGAAGCGATCCATTACATGATTTTACCTTTGAGAGTGAATCTTCTAGAATAGATAAAAATAAGCCAAAGTTACATGTCAAATATGAATTTACATCATAAAAACCCAAAAATTCCATCCACAAGCAAAACTGGTCCATACTAGGCGAAAATCTGAGCTGGCAGTTGAATACTCAGCAAAAAATTTAAGTGGGTCGCTTTTGAGCCGAGTGGGTCGCCCATGTTCCAGCCTGATTTTGAGGTACTTCCCGGCATCCAAATTTAGCTCATGATAGCTCGTTGGAAATCCCTGGATGTCTACTTTCCAACCCAGGTGGAATTTTTGAATTTGAAGCTCATTTGACCCTCCAAAACCTCATTCTCCCAGAGGTACTTCCTGCTGGTACAAAAGGTGGCAACAAGGTGGTTTTCATAGTGTTTTTGAGTCCTTTGACCATCCAGATTTTGATGAAATGCTTAGTTGATTTCTGAGGATGCATAACTAACCATGAAAAATCCAAAAATGCAAAAATTTCCTCCAGCAAGTGTCCCAAAAAAAAGTGAGCGCATGGGTGCGCTACCCGCTTAACTGAAAAACCTGTTTTTTGACCCAAAAATTTGAAAATGACAAAATTTTCTCCGAATTTGCCCAAATTCGGAGAGGAGGTCCTCCATCATGTTTCTTGCCCAGTCAATGAAGCCTCGGCCAAAATCCGAAGTGGATTAGGCCTTTTCCGCCGACTTAGTGCTTTGCACAACCTCCTTTTCATGATCTTCATTCTCGCTTTGCAGACATGCATGCGAGCCCAATAATGTCCTTTCATGTGACGAAGCATGTCTTTGTCTCTATCATTATCCTGTGAATGTACCTACGCTGATGAAGAAGGCTAGACCCCTTCCACGCCATGTGGAGATAGTACTCGCGCTGCTGATGAAGTCAACGAGACCCCTTCCACCCCGGGTGGAGATAGTACTCGTCATGATGCTATAAACAAAGCTCCGTGGCCTCTCTGATAGTTACCACTACTGGTGCACTGGTATGCTTCATCTCAGTGCATCAACCTCAACGATTGAGTCACTGTCCGACTCCTGCTCATACTCTGACTCTGTCTCTGACATGGCTTTGAACAAGATATATGCAATATGTATACTGATATAGATGCAGTGAAGGCAAAGTTTTAATGTTTGTTCAAAACCCAATAAATGTCACCCATGTACCCAAGTATCACAGAAAAAACAAAATTACAATGAGGATGGCTCCTTGGTATGAAAACTATCCTTGTTTTGATCACAAGTAGGTTTGACAAATGACTACCAACTGCAAATGTGTGGTCAACTTTGTGATGATGGCCAAAACTTGTCAAAGGGGCAAAGCATGAGATTGTGTTTATGGCCCAGGAGAATAAAGACAAACGACAATAACCGTGACACAAATAACCATGGCAGCGGCAATATCATGGGGGGGGGGTGGATGGAGGTTTAAACACAAGCCAACATGAACACTGTGCAAAACATGAAAGGGCATGATAGTAATGATAAAATGATAACTGAGGGCGTGAGGATGATATACACAACGTGCTAGGGTATGAGCATATTTACCATTCAAGAGTTTTCAAACTTTTCATAAAACTGCCCATATACTTTCAAAACCTTTAAGGAATTAATTTTCATGTGAATGTAGGGTTTATACATTCTTTTCCAAACATGGCCTCTTTCCCAACATCAAAACATCACAACATTGTTAAAAATCTACTGAGCAATGATAAAAACTTGTTTGCAAGTTGTTGGAGTCGACTTGAATCAAAACTGGGTGCAAAACACAATTTTCTGGGCTTTGTTGTTTAAGTGGGTCGCACCCCTCAAGTGGGTCGCACCCGTTCACTTTTACACTGGCTGAAATGCTCAAGTGGGTCGCACCCCTCAAGTGGGTCGCATTTCCCTCTTGCCACATAGTGCATTTTTCAGGAAGCTTTTGGAGGCCTTCCCGGTGTCCAAATAGGGCGTGTGATAGGTCGTTGGAAAGATATTGGAGTCTACTTTCCAACACAAGTGGAATTATGCAATTTGGATTTCATTTACTCTGTCAAAAATCAAATCTCCCAACACTAGTCAAAATGAGCAGAATGAGGCTGCCTCAAGGCAGAGCGCTGTTGCAGTCAACGTTTGAAGGTCTTCCTCAACTCCAAATTGAGCTCATGATAGCTCATTGGAAAGGTATTTATGTCTAGTTATCATTTGACTCATCATGCAAGTCATTTTGCCAACCATGCTAGGATAAATCTTGATTTTCCCAAGGTCACTTCAGAGGTGCATTCAATTCTCCTGAGGGAACGGTATTTTTGACATTTATTCAAAACCATGATACCTGTGTAAAAAGTGAAAGAGGTTTTTCTTCCTAGGCATGTTTTGAACAAAAACCTCTCTCAGTTTTCCAAAATTCATTTTTTATTGCTCTGAAACATCTTTTGAGTGAAACTTACCCCGATGTGTGAAACAAGGAATTTTGTCGAAATGAAGCGAAATGAAGGGGATAAGGGGATTCTAAATTCTTGGGGAAATTTTGGGAAGTAGGGAGGAATGTTAGGAAGCAGGGGAAAGTGGAATCACAGAGATTGAGTGAGGGGAAGGAGTCCAAAAGGGCAAAACACAGGCCTAGCCTAGAAAATTGCCAAGTTGTGGCTAGAAACTAGGGTTTGTGCAAAAATGAGGAATTTGAGGGATCTCAGTGATGGGAAGTGTTTAATGAGGTATATTAAGGATAGGGGAAGGTTTTTGAACATCAGGATACAAGTTTTTCCGATGATTTGACCATCCAAGAGAAATTACCTCCAAAACCCTAGGAGAGGGAAATGGACCTTACCTAGGCACAACTGAAGCATGAACAAGATGTAAAATGACTCAATGGAACCTGAAATGATGATGAAAACCCTCTGAATTATGGTACACTCAGCTGAATGGTGACATGGACCGACATTTGGACAACTTTGGAAGGAGTGAAAGCAAACCCTAGACCTAATGCCTAGTGACCAAATTTTTCTTGAAAACTCTTTGAAATGACAAAATTTGACCTTGACACTTTAAAATCACTTTGTAAGAGCATGTTTGATAACTGGAGGAAGGCTGCAAAGGCTGACTCTAACACATTCTGTGCCGCATCAAGTTTCAGCCTCTTAGATTTTGTGGCATGCCTTCTACCAGTTCTGATGTTTGGATGTGCGTGAGTGGACTCCTCCACTCCATCAACCTCCTCCTATGGCTGATCCATATTTAGAGACTCATCTTTGGGAACCAACATTTCCTCCTCCGCATGCAAGTTCATTTCCCTCTTAAGTGACAACCGCATGGCTTTCCCCTCATAGAATTTTATATCTCGTCACATAACAATCATCTTACTGTTAGGAAAATACACACGATAATTATGGGGTGTTTCTGTGCACCCCAAAAATATCCCAAGTTAAAAAGTCGGCTCCAGCTTCTTCCTGGCATTCTTGGTGACCAGCACATAAACAGATGAGCCAAAAATCTTAAAGTGAGAAACATCTAGTTTATTACCAGTAAAATCTTCTTCAGGTGTACTCATGCCAAGTACTCTATGAGGACAACGGTTTTGCACATAAACCAAAATGTTACATTCTTTCGCCCATAAATGCATTGGTAGGCCCTAATCATACATCATTGCTCGTGCCACACCCACGATAATTCTATTCTTCCTCTTCACGACCCCATTTTGATGTGGGTTATGAGGCGCTATGAGTTCTCTTCGAATTTCTTCTTTGCTACAGAAGTCTTTGAATTCGTTCGAGATGTATTCTCCACCATTATCGCTCTGCAGAGCCTTCACTTGCTTCCCTGACTGTTTCTCAACCAATGCCTTAAACTCACAGAACTTTGAGAATGTTTGATCTTTCTTCTGCATGAAGAAGATCCAACATTTACAAGAAAAGTCATAAAAAAATAACATAATACCTGTGTTTTGCTATTGAAGCAATCGAGAATGGTCCACACATGTCTGTGTGAACACTCTCCAGGATCACCGAAGCATGGTTCTCCTTTTCATGAAAGGTGTAATTTACATACTTCCCCATGGTGAAACCCTTGCACTAATCTATCTGAGCAAGTGTTCCCATTGGAAGTCCGATAGATATTTGCTGCATGAATTTCAAGGCTCCATGATGAAGATGGCCCAATCACCTATGCCATAATTTACCCTCATCTCGGCTCACCACTTTTTCCGCCTTGCCGATCATGGTAGCGAAGCCTTCTACATACATCTTGTAGATATTCTTGACTCGAATCCCTCTCCTCTTGGCTTTACCTGTTGTTTTATGTTGTAGGAAATATGTTACATCGCTGAAAACAATGTCATAGCCTCTGTCCTCAAACATCACGACTGAGACCAATTTTTTCTTTAGACCTGGAACATGAATAAAAATCTTTCAATTGAAATGGTATACCTGAATCCCTCTCAAATTTAATGGTATCAATGCTGGTTGCACTGTATCGTCCATCGTCTCCCATCTCTATATGAATATGGGGATCTTTCTCCTCCAAGTCACTGAAAAGCTCCTTATCTCCCGTCATGTGGAAGGAAGCACCACTATCAAGATACCACACTGATCCTATTGCGCTTGATACCAAGCATGCAATCAAAGAGAAATCAAGTTCAAATTACGAGGTAAGGGCCTCACCAGCCGTAGCTCCAACAACCTTCTTGTTCTTCTTCTTCTGTGGGCAGTTAGTGGCGAGATGCCCATGTTCATAACAGTGAAAACACTTCACCTTGAAAAAATCCAGCTTCTTTCCTTTAGACTTAGATTTTGAGTGGAATTTATTCCCCTTCCCTTTCCTTTCCTTGGTAGCCAAATAATAATCCTCTTCATCATCATGCTTTGATGAAGAGCCATCTCTGGTGTTCCACTTGAACTCCTCATACACTAGATCTGACCATAGTCGTTCCCAATCCTGTAGTTTTTCCCATTCGTTGACAGAGTCTTGATAACTGTGCCAACTCTTAGGAAGTCCCAAGAGCCAAGCTCACCAAATTATAATTGCAACAGTGATTCCCACACTCCCCATTTCATCTCGACATTAGACAAAATTTGTGAGATACTTTGGAATATTGTCACCCTTTTCCATCTAGATCTTTCTGAGTTTATCCTTCAACTCCAATTTCCTATGGTCGCTGCTGCTTTTGAAAAGATCCATCAAAGCCTTCCACATAGCATATGGAGTGGCTTTCCCATGAAGTCTTGAGACAATATGGTCTCATACACCTTCCAATAGAATCCTTCTCGTCTTCGCTACTTTCTTTTTCCATGTGTCAAGTAATGCAACATCCGTCGAAGTGGGCTTAGGAACATCACTGTCGATGAATTCCTTAAAGCCATTATCTTCAAGCACCGCCTATATCCCGTCATTCCAAGCAATGTGGTTCGAGCTACCCTCGAGTGCATACTCTAGCCGCAAGCCATTGAAAGTCATTTCGATGTTTACTCAACTGTTGCACAAAGAAATTGTTGTAGCAAATTCAAATTGTTTAAACCAACAAACTCAACTATTGCTTCAAAATTGCAATCTTCTGTGCTCTGGTACCATGTAGAAATTTTAATACAATTACATATTTCCTGGATTCTCCTGATCTAACAATTATATGCCTGGAAATTTAAAATACAATCGCCAATTGCAAACACATGAAGAAGATCATTCACTCATAACAAAAATGTTTTCCGGGAAAGCATACAGCTAAAAACCCCACTATCATATATTATGTATATATCATGGATCATGAAACAATCTCAAACAAAAATCTACTCCAAGAGCTCTCAGTACAATATACAATCGTCTCACACTGTCATGCAGAAATTTGGAAAATGCCTTATCCAATTTTCTGCCTCACAATAGCCTGCCTCCACTGCGCAATCCAAGTTAATTACAAAGACCAATTCGATGCAATAATTCCCATCTTTACTGCGCAATCCTCATGATCATATCCAATGTGTGTTTGGCTTGCAAGAGTGAAATCCAATATATTACAACTGATAGTCATCTGTCCCTTTCACCTACCTATCAACTAGGTCTCCACTGGATCTGACATGCATGTAGTTAACAGTAGTAAATCTTCAGTTCCATGTGAGATCACTCCATGTGAATTAATTTGATATTAAATTCATTGATCTCTCACTAGTGTATCTTTAGTTACAACTAGTTACAACTAGCACAAATGAGTTTAACTCACTTAACTGAGTTAAACTACTTTATGACTCATATAACTACACATCCAACTCTGTTACAACTTTGAATCACTCAGTTACAACTAAGTCCACTTGCATGTCCCCCAACCAACCTTTGAACTCAAAATTCCTTCAGCTAACTGGCTTTCCACTTCAGTTAACTGATTTCAAGTGCTCCATGAGAATAGATTAATATTTATTGTCCAACTATTATTAAGGGATAATAATAATCAACATGCATCTATAAATAGACATGCGATCTATAAATAGACTTCGCACATACATCTAAAAATATAACATCATCTATAAATAGAATTTTCTCAACATCTATAAATAGAATTTCGCTATAAATAGAATTTTCTCATCCGTTCTAAAAATAGAAATACACCTAAAAATAGCTTGTGGGCCCCACCTAATGTAGGTGCTTAATTTTCACTAGGATCATCATCTTGTTGAATCTCAACACTCAAGACCAAGTTCACTCAAGCCATACTTCACTTGGAGTCTCCAGCAAATTGAATTCCAAGAGGTAGCCAAGCAACTGAAGGCGAAAGGCACTCAATCTATGTTTACTTGGAGTCAAATTGGACTCAATCACCATTTTCAAGGGAGATGTTGGTAGCTTCCCTGTAGAATAAATAGAGCAGAGCTAGAGCTAGGAAGGGGAGTTAGTTAGCCAGTGGGTTGATTCTAGTCGATTCCATTTTATTCTTCCATTCCATTCAGAACTTTTGATGTAAGTTATTAGGCTTGTGCTGTTAAGACCTTCATAATGTGATAAGATTGTATTCTTAATGCAATGAGTATTCAGACGACTTTCTATTGATCTAGTTCTAGAGAGCTGGGCTCGTGGGTTAGGGCCCAACCCATGTGCCTCAACTTCTCTGTTGTTACTATCTTTTCCTTTTAGTCATTTAGCTAGTTTTGTTTCTTCCATTTAAGTTAATCTGCTTCTGATAAGTTTCATTACTATTTAGTTTTTGTGTTGATGTTGTTTCTAATTGCTTATGCGTAGTAAAATAGAGGAAAAAATCCAAAAACCATGGTCAAGTCTCTCCCTCTCATATATGTTAATAGAGTTCGAGTAGGGTAGACCTTCCCACAGGACAAAATTACTTTCTGTTTGAGTTTTGGGAAGAATTTTTATCAATGATTCCAAGCCTTTATTTCACTATTTTATTATGCATTTATGTATGTTTCCTGTGCATGAATCCACAGGTGTGTTTCACTTCTGAGCACTGCCCTTACACCTCAATTCCCCTCCTTTTCCTCTCATTTTAATGCTATAATTACCTAACGCACTTAAGCCCTTCAAGCCTTATTTCTTTGCTTTTCTCTGTTCACGGTTGCCTTACCCTTTTTATGCAAAACATGTGAAAAAATATTCAAACCCATTTGAACATGAACTCTACCTTTTCTCCTCGAATCTCCCACCACTGTACATCGCAATCAAATTTCGCAACTCTTTCCCTTTCTCCCTTAACACTTAATTCCGTTCTTTGCGATTGCGATATTGCATAATTGCGAATTGCACTTCGCACCGTTTACCTTTTGCCTTTAACACTTCCACTCGTTCTTTGCAATTGTGATATTGAGAAATCACAAATCGCATTTCGCACCGTTTACCTTTTACCTTTAACACTTACCGTGGTTCTTGCGATTGTGATATTGGAAAATCGCAAATCGCACTTCGCACCATTTAATTTTCCCCCCTTAACACTTACCGCCAGTTCTTGCAATTGTGATATTGCGAAATCGCACCCCACCATTGCTCCCACCGCCACATCGCCCATCGTAAATCGCACTTTGCATCATTTGGCTTTTACCTTTAAACACTTACCGCTCGTTCTTGCGATTGCAATATTGCGAAATCACAAATCTCACTTCGCACTGTTTAAAATTTTTGCATAACACTTACCGCTCATTCCACCGATGCGATAACTCTGCCACATCACTCGTTGTGCTTCATACTTCATAGAACTTACTATATCGCAGATCACAACTCGCAACCTTTATCGTGTCTTACTTTTCACTTTGCACAACTTAGTTCATTCTTGTCAATCCTTACCGATATCCCTTTAAACTTGCGAAGTTGTGATTGCGACATCGCACATTTCAACTTTTGTCCTCCATCGCACTCTGTCATCGCACTTTTTAATTCTTTCCACTCCAAAGTCATTTCTCACGCTGTAATAGGGTTTTATAAGGGTTTAAACCCTATTTCTGCTTCCAAACCTTGTTTCATGTGTTAAATCCCCTATCAACCTCATTTAGCCCTTTTTCTTCCATCCAAGCTGCAAATTAACTCTTTTTAATTAGAATTAAGTCATGGATAGCCTAGTTACATGGATAGAAGCATGATAGATAGATCATAGGGTAAGTAGAGAGAATTTAGTCATTTGGACAAGTTAAGTGTGGGTTAGAATTAGTTTCCTTTCTGCTATTTGTTTTTTGTGAATTAAATTAGTTTCATTCTTCTCATTTCCTTTCAAAAATTCAGTTTAGTTCCCTTTCTTGTCATTTCCTTTCAGCAATTCAGTTTAGTTTCCTTTCTGTCATTTCCTTCCAACAATTTACTTTCTAGTTGTTCTCATAGTTTAAGAAATAACACCCTTTCATAAAGCAGAAGAGGATGACATGAACAGAATGCATCTGCTACGTATATAGCACTGTCACCTCAAAGTTTGTACGAACCTCTGGTTGATAAAGTAAAGTAGGGTAGTCCCTGGGAGTTGCAGTACCCTTGGTGCAATACCAGGGCTCACCAACATCTCTGAAAGTTTGATCACTGAGTAAAATAATAAAAATCTCAATAGCTTGCAACAATTCAACTAGAATTAACTAACTAAATAACTCTTCCTAGCTCTAGGTCTGCTCTATTTATTCTATAGGGCAGCTACCAACAACTCCTTAGAAAATAGTTATTGAGTCCATTTGACTCTGAGTAAACAAAGATTGAGTGCTTGGCTGCCTCTGGAATTTGAATTGCTGGAGAGAATCCTTGGGGATCCTTTGGCTGCCTTTGGAATTTGAATTGCTGGAGAGAATTCCTTGGGATCCTTTGGCTTCCTTTGAGAGTTAAGAAGGGTGGAAAATCCTCCAATAATTTCTCCTTGTTGTCTCATCCAAGTATTTATGACAAAATCCTTATAAAGATGATTAATAAATCATGATTTTCTGCACTCAACCTCATATTAGGCACTCAAAGTATGTTAGCCTTAATTGCCACCTATACGAGCATCATAAAACTAAATAATAATAAAGATGCAAGAAAAAGAGATCTAAGACGACAAAAAGGTAACCATTAACCCCTCCAAATATGTCTAATGATGGAGCTCATCATCACCCCCCTACTGAATGGTTGCTCATCCTCTGAGCAACTAATCCTCCTCCCGCATTTCCCTCAAGGCTTTGATAACCCCTTTGATTTCCTGAGGAAGAAGTGTGGGAGTTTCCCCAAGGGTGTAAAAACCATTATTCTTTTATGCATTCTTCCATTCTCTGTCTTGCGCATCTGTGTCCTTTTCATCATTCAGCCCCAACAACAAAGGTGGGCTTGTTTGTAGAAATTTATGAATTTCCTACAATATTGGAAAGGTAGTGATCCATGGGACGCTAGAGTTTTGATTTGAAATAGAAGCCATTGCTCCTTGAGGTACACAACATATGAGTCATAAGGGAATCTGTGCTGAAGGGATTCTATGCATAAGTCTGCCATGGTGGCTACTTGGTCCTCTTTTTGCTGCAATTGCTCCTTTAGTGCTACATTCTCTGCCTATGCCTTCTGCAGCTGATCCTTCAGAACTATTTCTTCGATTCTTTCCTTATTCATTGGTGATTCTTCAATGATAATCGAGCTCGTGGGAGGAGTTTCTAGCTTTCTCTGACTCTTGTTAGCTTTGAAATACAAAGAGGTCTGTCTTTTTCACTTTGCGCTCTGTTATCACTCTAATAATTCTAAAGTTGTGAGATTTTGAATTAAAGTCCAAGAACATTAGAGGTAACCACAGACCTACTTTTAAACTCTAGGATCTATCCTTCCTAGGGTTCAGAGAGGGATCTCTCTATAAAATTTAACTTTGTTTTAATTATATGATATTAGACTAGTTATGATATGCAAATTGGTTTGGTTTGGTTTGGTGAGAAAAAATCACTTAGTGAGATGGATAGTGATAGATCTGTTTGTCCATTGGGCTAAGGAGTCAAATATCAAGCAGACAGGACTAGGATCAATATCAAAAAGTCAAATATTTTCAGGGCAAGATAGAAAAGTCATTGAAGATCTTGGAAGGCTGATTGGTGAAGTGGTTTGATCGGGATAAAGAGCAATCAAGGATTCTTTGATCCAGATAAGGAATGAGAAGATAGGGGTCATTCAAAAGAGGGAGAAATTAAGGGTTCCCTAATCTGGAAATCAGCAGAGAACATAGAAATGATAAATAGTTAAAGACAAGGTGCTTTTAAAAAATTCTGTAATAATATTCCTGATTTATCATTCAAATTTATAACACATATATGGATGCATGTAAAACATTAGAAGATAAACAATGACAGTAGAAAGTAATTCACTTCAATGGCTCATCACATGAATCCTGAAATATGATGCTAGATGATTTGATCCAGTCTGCTACTTGAACTTGCTACAAAAAGCCTTTAGGTACATAAATATTGATTATAGAAATCTTTAGCGATTTATTCCACAATAATACTTCAAAAGATGGAGTATATATACAAAAATGTTTACAAAATATCCTAGAATACTCATAGGAATTTTCTAAGGAAAATAAAATATCTTTTAAAACAAAAATAGTGACAGCCGCTTAACAACTTAGCAAGCTGTCCTATTTATCCAAATAAAATAGAAGTGCTGTTTTGGATTGGGTGCAGCTAGCTGCCTTGTTGTCTCCAATGCTGGCAAAAGATATTTCAAATCTATTTTGAAATATTATCTTCTTATCTGATATTCTTTCATATGATACTCTTTACCTCTGATACACTTTAATCACTGTTTAAACTGCTTTACTACTGTAATTTCTGTTTTGACTGTGTAAAATCAACAGACTGTTTTTATCCTCTTCTCTGCAATTTGACTTTTACGGTAAGTCAGTGAGTGATTCTCAAGATTCTTCATCAGGAATTTTGATCTTTTTCAGCTTCTAAAGTTCTCATCTGCTTCAATGTACCTAGAAAATGTTGGTTTTATTACAAATAGGTGTTTTATCTCATGTTGTAGATAAAACAAGCCTTCAAAACTTTTATGTAAAACCTTTCCTGTAGGAATTCCTTATCCTTCTGTTTTGTCTATCTTCTCTTTTGCATGATCTCTTATCTTCTTGTTGTAGTCTTCTTGTGGCATGAGTTTATCATTAATAACAAGGATGTTTGGAAAACCTCTTTGCCTCAAGATCTCAAATTTAACCATAAATTTAGTTATGGCTATGTTCATGTTTTCACACTTTTCTTCTAGTTGCTTCATCAAATTTCTCTTTGAAATTACTTTCCTTATTTCAAGGATTGTCTCTGTTCTGTCAGTAATTTCTATCTCTTCTAATTCTTGCTTGTTCTTGCTGTTGAGAAATTTGATTAGTTCTAGGGCCTGTTCAGGTTTGACACCTAGTTCCTCCTTTGTTTTCTGAATCTCTTCTTGTGCATCCTTTAGTAAATATTTTTGCTCCTAAATTACCTGTATTGATGGCCAAACATCATTGATGGATTCAATGATTTTACTCCATAGTTGATTCTTCACATAAGACATTGGATCTTTCAGGGTTAAATCGTTTTGTAGGTTCTTCAATTCAACATTTAACCTGTTAGCCCTTTGTTCCTGAGTTTTAGCATTGATTTGGGCTAGCTTCTTAGTGTATTCAAGATTTTCAATCATTTTCTTCAACCTATTGATTTCATTGGTTTGAAGTGTCATTTCCTCCATGGCTTTGATAATATTACTGACTTCATCTGGTGGCTACACTATTGATGTGGATGATTATGTAGCTGAAGTAGTAGAAGATGTCACTGGCACAGTTTTTTCCAGTGGTAATTTTGGTGCCAACTCTTCTGCCAGAGTTGAAGGCACAACTGTAGTTGCCATGGGAATTACTGTAGGAATTTCCTATGTTTTTGCAGTTTCTCTTTCATGGACAAGCTTGTCCATTTGGATTTCCATCTCTTTTCTCTGTGTTGTCAATTGTAAAATCAAGTTCATCATATCATCTTTCTGGCTTGCATATTGCACAATTTCTTTGGCTTGTGGATGTTCTGTTGGTGGAAGCTTGAGCTGTTTTCTAAGTGCTGCAATGTCAACATTCGTTTTCTTCACCAATTCTTCTGCTGATTTGACATTGGTAGGATCATATCCTACTTGAATAACCAATTCTTCTAAAGAATTAATCCTAATATCTTTAGCATATGAGGAAGCCATTTCAACCTTCATTTGATCTCTCATTGTGTTCTAGAGCTTTTGGACGCTCATTGCTTTGGTAGTTATGGTAGAATAAAGCATCTCAGAAGTTTGTCTATAAAAATCAATCTGATCTAATGCATGGACACTTTTTATAGGCACTTCAAGGTCAAAGTTTTTGTAATCTGCCATTTTTTTGGGAGTGTTGACAATTGGTTGCAGCACTGACATAATCAAATTCTTGTTTGAATAATAAAAAGCTGACAGAAGTCTATTCTGGATCCTTGGTGTTTGTTTTAAATACTGAGAATAAATCTCATTTTTGATTTCTTCATTTTTGGCCTTTATCTGCTTATATTTCTCCTTGATGTCAAAATATTTATCCTTTGCTGGCTGTGAGGAGGATGCCTCCATACTCTGCTGTTTCTCAATTACCTGTGTATTTGAAGTATCATGATGCTCTTCATTTATAATCTCTGTAGCTGGTTCATTGTTTGTATCTGGAACATCTGTATCTTCTACTTCTATGGTCTCATTTTCTTTATTACCTGGATTGAGTTTAGGCTTTTTATTATATCTGAGTTTAATCCTAGTCTCTGTTGTTGTTTTAGCAGTGTAGGTACCTTCTTCCCTAATTCTCTTAGTAGATTTTTCTCCTTGATTTATAGTTTGCAAGGTGTGATTAGTATCACCCTATTTAACTGCTTCTATCAAGGTATTTTCTAGCCACTCTGCCTGATTAACAAATTGTTCAATTTCAAGCCTTTTATCATGGATGTGAGGTGTCAATTTGCACTTCACCCTCATTTTTCTAAGTATTCCCTGAGGATCATAATTCCATAAGAATATTTATTCAAATTTGTATTCAAGCAACTATTTTTCTGCTTCTATTCCTGCATCTCTGTGATTGCAAATAAAAGGTCCCACCTGATTTTTCAACTTAAATTGGGTCTTCTTTTTGGAAGCTAATAAGTTGATAGAATTTGAATTTAGGATTTGCCTGATGTACTCCAAGGAAAAAACTCTCATTGGCACATACTTAGGTAGTTTATAGGGTAAAATATTTGACCCAAAAACTCTAATTTCTGTATGGTTCTGATATAAGTACCAATCTCTAATTCTAGTTTGCTCTAATAACTGTAGAAATTTCTTTATCTCATCACTAATTCTTGGCTGTACTCTATTTGTCAACATGTTTATCAATGGATGAATAAAAGAATCTGTAAAATTTGCATAACTGAACTCTGTGGACTCTTTTCTGATCAAAGATGTCCAAAAAATGACTAAAAGTGGGTTCCCTTCTACATCAAGCTTCTGAAGTGTTATTGGGATCTTGTCTGCTTGGAAATATAAGAACATATAGAAAAGAAAGGAAGTATACCTAAATACCCCCTCAGTTGGAAATTTGAAAAGCTGATCATGGATATTATCAGCTATGTATTCAACATAATTGTAAATGACAAAAGGAGGCTGTCCTGGTATAAAGGTAGATAGAAAACCTAGGATTGACTCATCTGTAAAATATCCTAGGATAAAGGATAACATAGAGATGACATGCGTAAACCCTTCAGAAAATTTTGAAGTAGAATAAGGAGGGTTTAGTTTTGGGATTTCAACATAGGCATGCATGAAATTTTGGAAAATCTGAAACCTTTTAGGAAAATCCAGACCAATGTAAAGCTTTGTGAGTGCTTCTATCGATAAGGGAACTGCATTGGGATCTGATTGGAGCTGAAGCATTAGGATAATGGACTCTTCAGTAATGGTAAACAATATTTATTTATCAGTATTAACCATGGCTCTTTGTTCAGGTGAATAATAGGATTGACATAGCCTGATGACTTTTGGACATTGATGATTGAGTGGAACTACACACTTGGGTAGGTTTGACTCCCAAATCTCGACTTCATCTTCCTGATCTAATGAATTTTCAAGACTCCAGCAGTGGAGGTCTAAAATATAAAATTCTATCACTGGATCAACTATTTTGTAATCTTCATTAGCCAAGGGTGTATGTTCAATGTATACAACATGAGGCTGTAGAGGATTTACAACAATTGTGGTTTCAGAAGTCATTGCTGGGTTTGATTTTGACATTTTTAGACCTTTTGGGTGCTTGAAACTCTGTATTTTGGCTTTTCAAACTCTTCTATAAGATTGACTTGATTACAGAAGTGTTTTGACTTTAACAACTGTTTCTTAAATAGAAAGAGGCAGAAATTTGGCTTTCTTTTGATTTTAAACCTTTCAATTTGGGTTCAAACTGATCTTTAGACTCTTTAAGGGTTCAAGAAATGATAAACCACGGTTTCTTCTGCTTTTTTAGATAACTGAACTGATTCAAATTGGGCACAAAAATTTTGGGATTTTTGAAAAGGGTTTCTGGATAAATTCGAAGTCTTTTTAAGGTCTGCAAAGGCTAAAATACATTCAAATTTTCTTTAAAAACTGTATGCAGTATTCAAATTGGGGTTTATCAGAGTTTTTACATAGAATTTGTTCTTTGCAGGAAACTACATGTATTTTTGTGGGTAATGTGGTTTACTAGGCTTAATTTCTTTAGAAAACTCCTTTTCAAATGACAAACAAGTTGTTTTTCTTCGAAGAATACCTGTTTTTCGTAGGTATTTGGTCTTTTAAACGGGTTTCAGCGGCGTCAGACAGGTTTTTGATGGCTGTGGAAGTCTTTTGGAAGCAAGCTGGACGTTTTCAGTGGTCTTGGCAGTAATTCCAATGGCTTTCTGGTTCTTTTGAGCGTGAAAATGGTGTACAGGACTTTGTTTCTCGGTCAGAGATGGATAAACGTAAATATAATGCAAAAAGGGCTTTTCTGTGCGTAATATGAAGTTTTATAACATTTTAGGGTTTTCAGGGTAAGCATTGAATGCAGTCATATCAGAGTGAAGGGTGGTTTTGGCACGTGAAGGAGAAAACCAGGAGTGGTTTATCGCACAGGATTTGGGTGGTAAGGAGTTTCTTTGGATCAGATGCGATTCAATCATATATCGTCGCGTGGAGGAGAGATAGTAAAGCCAAACCACCCATTTCTCAAAATAAAAATTGATTACTGATCGCGCTAGTTAAAATGCGATATGGCATCAGGATCATTGGATCTGGGGGTATGTGTGCAAACGGTGGATATCAATTTAAAGAGTTGCTCGGCATATGTGGGCGTGGGGCTCGGGTCTTGTTATGCATTGGGGTTTATTTTAAGGTTTAAAACATAGTTTTTAAATGTAAAATAAATGTTTTATTTATGATATGTGGGGTAATATTTACATAGCAAATGAAACATTTACATATGTTTTAAAACCATTGGGGTGGGATTATTATATGATATGTTTTTAACCTATAGGGATATGGGCGGGGTTTTATTTCAACACATGGGTATTTAAAACCATAGGTTAACGTTAAAATAATGGGTTTTTGGGATATTTAAATAAAATGAATTAATATATATACGGGAAGGAGGTAGTTTTAAAAGGATTTAATACATTATGTTAAAAATTAATATGAAATGAGTGTAACGAATAAGAATACATAAAATAAACTAAGTAAAGTGTAGAAATAAACCTTTTTAAGCACAAATTATTGTACCATTAAACATTTACACTTAAACTTAGGATAAATTGTATTTTATGGGTTTTTTAGTGTTTTTGGATGAAATGAAATTAATTAAGAGGGGATTTTATTTTTTCTAAGAAAAAAAGGTCTTTTACTTAGGAGAAGGGATTGTATTTTTGAAAAAGGGTGAATATGTTGGGGAAATGGGTTTTTATGAAGGGAATCCAGTACTTTAACCAATCAGTCATTAAGCCTTGGGTCTGGTCCCAACAGAAGTCAGAGAAATTCTCTGAGCCTCTTTAACTGAAGGTTTTGAATACTGGATCATTGTGGGGGAGGAGAAATTAGTAATTTTCCAGATGATGCTTTATTACATTCCTTGCACAATTGCTTTCTACCTACCCATCATTATTCTAACATTTTACTTCATTGCATGGGTGCATTAAAGCTTGAAACCCTAAATCAATTTTTCTTTTTAAAGCATAAAACAATCTAATTCTAACCTTATTTCATTTGAGGGCTCAGATTAAATTGTTGAGCTCCTCATTTATTCTCTAAATATATACTGATTTTTCAAGTTTAAATTGTTTGACATATCTTTATTCTCTATCTAAAACATGAAATTCAAAGCATGAAAAGTTAAGATTAAACTATTTAATTTATCATTATGGCATTTTGGACAATCTGCACAAAATCATTATTTTTTGCAGTAAAAGTAAATAGTAGTGGCATTTTGACTTGCTCACTTTCATGTCTTATTCTTATCTCTTTTTTCTTTTGGGGTCCATTTTTTATTCTTTTTGATCTTTTCTTTTCTAATTAATTTGATATTTATTTTAGGGCTTTTACCCTCTTTTCATTATTTATTATTTTCAAATATGGGAAAACAACTTGCAGAAGGCAAGTTATGTACATATTTACAAGAATATCAATGTCAATTCAAAAATTATGAACCCTATTATTATAAGACCCTAACACACTCAAAGGAGCTACGATGGCAACTACCTCTTTTTATTGAGGGGATGTGGTGCTGTGTTGTGAGTCTGTTTCTTTCCCACTTTCTGCTATCTCTATGAATTCTATGGCCATCTCTTCTGTTTTTCCTCGACCCTTTGTCTCTTCCTCTTCTTCTTCTTCTTCTTTTGGTTCTTCCTCTTCTACTGGTTCTTCTTCTTGTTTTTCCTCTTCTTCTAGTTCTTCCTCTTCTACTAGTTTTTTTCTCTTCTTTTGGTTCTTCTTCCATTTCTCCTCTAAGCACCGTGGGATTCTGTCAGTCTCTCTCCCTTTAAAAATTTTTAATTTACTGGTTCGGGTGAGATGGGCCCTCTTTATTATTAGACTACGCAGCTCATTTTGGAGTGCTTATGTAACTCAGGTTCATCTGTAGCTTTTGTTGTAGATAGTTGTTTCCTTCTCCCTGTTGATTCATGATGGACTGTGTGTTTCCTCCCCTCGTTATCCTCTACTCCACTTGGTTTAAATTATTTTCTTTTTCATGCCCAAGTGGCATGACTTTGCAGTTCTCGCTAGTCATACTTCACGATGGTGGCCAAGCTAACTGGCCACCTTTCTGCCCTTAAACTCTAAGTCTGCAAATTTAATTATTTCTAGTTATTATGGATGCATGCTGTTAGCCCCCCTATGAAATTTTTGACAAGCAAATAGGGGGCTAATTTATTTCTGAGTCTTCAAGGAATGCATTTCCTCTGAAAACATAGTCTCCTTGAAGCCTCTCTGTGTCTTTTATCCTTTGATTAAATCCCCTCTGCTGATTTCCATTATAAGTCTCTCTACTATGTGAAGAAACGCCCAAAGGCCTCCTTTCCCCTTTATTTTTTCCTCATCTAACCTCTTGTCCTTCCCCTTTTGCTCCCCTTCTATTTCCCCATTTACCCCTCAAATCCCCCCAAGATCCCCTTTAAATTCCTCCCCTGCCCTTTCTTTTCCCTCTTCTCCCCTTTCTCCCCTTATCGTTTCCCTTTAAAATCCCTTAAACCCATTAAAATGGGAAAAAAACCCACTTTCCGACCATACTATAAGCACTAGCCCCTTTTTCCGCCGGCTCCTTAACCACTTCCCCACATATGCCCGTCACCCAAGACCAAGTGCTTGAGCCTTGGGGGCAAATCGTAATCGAAACAACCAGCGGGTGCATTTCCTTTGTAATACTCAAAAACCTCGATGCGATTGTTTTATTTCAATAAGTCCCGCGGTGCGTTCCACACCATTGATCTACCCTGATGATCCAACGGCTATCGCTCTCCCTTGTCGATCGCAATCGAGAGTTTGTAAGTGTCTCATTTTTGTGCCCTTCCGATTGTATCTCTTCCGATTGTATCTCTTCTGATTGTATCTCTTCCGATTGCATCTCTTCCGACTGCATCTCTTTCGATTGGATCTCTTCCGATCGCATCTCTTCCGATTGTGTTCTCCATCGTTGATCTCCCCACCAGATCGAAGGCCAGTGCTGATAAACTTTGCCGATGTTGATGTTGATCGCAAGCCTTCCTGGCTCCTCCGTTCGTCACGACGTTCGCTGGTTTCCCCCCGATCAACGGCTATCGCCAACTCCACCGTCGATCGCAATCGAAAGTTTGTGAGTGTCTCATTTTTGTGCCTTAGGTGCATCTCGCCGTCGCGTCTCCTCCGGATGCGCGGCTCGGTTGTCACCCTCGCCTCCATTTGATACCGTATACATTTCGTTGCATTTGTTTACATTTCCATACATTTTCGCCAAAGTCTAAAGTTTCATATGTATTCCGCCATGTCCATAAGTCAGCTCGCAGATCAATCTCCACCGTTGATCTCCATCTCCAGGCCTGAATCCAACGGTCTGCGCTGCATGATCATACCAAACCCTATTATCTGTGCACTCCACCACTTCACTGCATTTTCATCGTCCGTTTACATAATACCGCTGTTTCCGCCACCGCCGCACCACCATTTAGGTCACCTTGCGTCCATTGCTCCGTCCACCGTTTCTTCGCAGGTTGGCCGTGTTGCAGAGTTTCTAGAGGAAGAGAGCCGCCTCTGTTCAATGTACTGCCTTAATGGTAAGCGGCACAGTCAGGATCAAATCCAATGAACCAGTACCATCAGGAAAGTCAAGGAATGGGGCTGTCAGGACTTACATTAAAGGAAAGCGGAATTCAAACGCCAAAATCTCGCCGGCGCCATTAAAAGCTTGACCTAACCCGACAGAGGCAGTCATGAAACAGCAAGGATTTTCAGTACAGAGCAGAGGGATTAATGCGCGTCAACGAAGATCTTGAGCCCTGAAACAGAGGTTTAAAGAGGCAAAGCATCATTTTGAAGACCCCGAGGATCGATTCTGGAGATCCTGAACATCAATAAGAGGTAATATCAAGGTTTTCATTATCAGCAGAATGTTTCGCCATAAAGGACAGGTCTCCCATACAGTATTTATTATGCGACGTGTCCCTGAAGGAGCTTTCCGTCCCAGCTATCGTTCAAAGCAATCTAACCTCCATGAGGCAGACCTCCCAGCAAGTTCTTTCATTTTGTTCAAATCACCTGAAGTACTACAGCCCAAAGGACAGATCGCATCCGGAGCAGATCTTTCTTTCACGAGGAAGGTGACATTGATTAGATATGCAGTGTATCAAGCAGAACGGGCCTCGGCCCCGCATTCATTGTTGTTCTTAAATGTAACCTTTAAAGATTCACCTACCTCCTCAGTCGGTGCTCTGTGTCTCACCTGCTATAAAGCACAGAAGGATATCATTGTAATGGTTGTTGTTGCATTATCAGTGAATTGCAAGTATTTTTGTCCCGAGCCAAGTTTCCTGTGTAATAGTTGTATGACAGGTTGAGAAATACGATGTATTCAGGCTGAATGTAAAAGATTTGGGCAGTGAAGTACCTGATTGGTATTGTGTTTAACATGATAAGCAGTTTTCATTGGATCCTGATCTACAGCAGTTGGTGATGTTTTTCTTATCTCTGCGTTTATTTCCATTTCAATTCACGTTCTTCTGACTGACATCTGAATGCATGACATAAGATTTACCCTTGTTAGGTACCTTATGTCCCAGCTCTCTCAGTCTTTAATGTTTTATTCTCAGATGTGTGTCTGAATATTGTTTTTATTGGCTAAACCAGTGTAGTGGATGATTATTGCCTGCTCTCTGATGTGCAAGTTGATAGAATCAATATTCAGATGTTTTTGTTAAGATTTAATTGAAAGGGGTTAAGAACATTGGAGCTGTAAAGCCTGTCGCTGCCTCTTCATAACCTGCCCTTCCAATACAAACCTTTTCAAGACCCCTTGTGTTGCCTATGGTTTTGTCCAAGCAGGCCTGGAGTTAAATGAACTCTGGCCTGATCTATAGACGGAATCAGATGGTCTTCAATCCTTCATTCTCATCCCTTAGTGTTCCATCCCACCAATCAGTCTTTGAGATTCAAATGCTCTAGATGACTAGCCCAATTGAAGCTTACACATTGAACATAAGTAAAACCTTTCTTGACTCCATTGCCCAATGGCCTTGATGTTCCCTGAGTTACCCATTCTTGCCTAGCTTCCTTCTTTACTCATCCTTGTCTTATGGTGACACCTTCCTTCCTGATTCTCAGCAACCAAACTCAAACAATCAAACAAACAACCTTGAGCCTATAACTAGCCTAGAATCACAATTGAGAACTTCAAAGACATATATCCTTTGATAGTCATAGAGAGATCCCTCTCTGGACCTAGGAGGGCTAGATCCTAAGGTCTGAAAGTGGTTCTATGTTGTCTCATCTTCTGGTCTCTGTCAACCTGGCCAGAACATGGGAACCCCAACATAATGGCGACTCCGCTGGGGATTTCTGAGTGCTTCTCATTTCAAACAACCTCAGAAACTTAGAACTCTGGTTAGGTTGACGATAAGTCACACCTTTGACGGTGAGCACTGTGGTGGACAGTGTGCCCTAGAATTATCCTAAACCCTCCACCTGGTGACTCCATTGTTCCTAAACGTTAAAGACTCCACTGGTGATCAGTAGGCCTGCTGATTATCTTGGTTTCACATCAGACTCCACTGGGGGACCAGTCCCAAGCATAATGAAGACTCCACAGGGAGGCCAGTTCCCAAGACAACATTAACCACAGTAGAAATAACAAGTAGGGCTAAGCTGCTTGGCTTATAAACAGCACTCTGGCTCACAGAACCATTCATAAAAGAGCTTTCCATGATCCAAACCCACCTGAAACAATTGATAATCCTGAGAAAATCCTTAAAAGAACATCTGTGAGTAGGAGATCAACTATTTCCAGCAACATTCATAGAGCCAATTCTGCACCAGAAGATATTGCAGCTCTACTAGACCCTTTCTTCGACCTAGACCTCCAAATCAGATTACCTAGAACTAGGTCATTCAGTGTCTCAGACCAGCCAGACACTAGGGATAGCGAAACCCCTTCTTCCACACCACCTGATCCCCACTTTCTCCAAAAATTGGGGCTTTCTCACCCTAGATCTGCTCAATAGACTTTTGCTGGTCCTACCATCCCTGTCATCCAACTACCAGCTGCTCAAGCCAACCCTATACCTCATCAGAACATCATCATGGCAGCTTGGTATGCACCTCTAGTTTTACCTCAGCCTCTACTGCCCTTACCAAGTGATTATCAATAAAAAATCCCACACTTCCCTGCTAAAGAGCCTACAACAGCACAACAACATGTAGATAAAATGGAAGACTCTTTTGACTATATGGAAATTGATGATGAAACAATCAAAATGAGAATTTTCGCGCAGAGCCTGGGGGGGGAGGTTAAAAAGTGGTTTAAAAACCTACCCGCTGGTAGTATCCAAGATCTCCCTACTTTATACCAGACTTTCATTAACAAATGGGAAACTAGAGCAAACCCTCGCCAGCTCCTAGCAGAATACATGTCTCTTAAGAGGAACGTAGGGGAAAGTGTTCACGACTACACCACTAGATTCAATAGCATCTACAATGCTCTTCCCCCACACATGAAACCTCCGCAAGGTATGGCCCTGGCCAAATATCCTGATGGATTTGATGCTAACATGGCCTATGAGCTTAGAGATAAAGAGTACACCACTTTGGAAGACATGCAGAAAGGGGCCGTAAACATAGAGGCAAACTTAATTGAAAAAAGGGCCAAACTAAGAGCTGAGAAGAGAGTAACATACAAGGATGACACTATAGCCTCCACTTCCGATCCTAATATTGACAGATTGTCTAAGAATCTGGATAAGCTATGCCAAGTGGTCGAAAATATGGCTATCAATCAGAACAGGAACCAAAATCAAAACCAAAACCAAAACTTTAGGAGAAGCAACAACACTCCCAACAGGCAGAAAGAGTCAGATCAGCAAGTCATTCCCCCATTCCAAAACTTTCTTGATGAGGATGAGGGAATCATAGAAGAGTCTGAAGGGAATGTGATAAACATGTTCAAAACAGAAGATTCGATCCTAAACTGTGATTCAGAAGAGGACCAACCCTCAACCTCTTATGGGGAGGAGGAATGGTTTGAATTTGAGGATTATAGGTTGGGATTCGAAAATGCCATGTTACAGGTCAGAGAACAATATGAGCTCAGGAGTAAAAAGAACCAAGACACTTCCAAACCTAAAACTCCTGAGATAACCATCAAAAAGAGGCCTGAAAAATCTTCTAAATTAACTGCTGTGAACAACAATTCAACGGCCAAGAGTTCTGAGAGTAACAAGGAAAAGGACAACCAAAACGATGGAAAACAAAGTCAACCAACCAGTAGCACTAGCACCTCAGTTAGTGCTCCTGATAAAACTGTGTCTACACATGTACATAATGAGAAAACACAAACCAATTCAGCTACTAAGGTGGTTGCAAATAAAACAGAGTTGAATGCTTCCAAGAGTCAATCCACTTTCAGTTTAGAAAATGAGATTGCAAAAATCAAAATCTCTGTACCATTATCTGAGCTGGCCTCTCAGGATGTATATAAGGGCCAGATTTTGAAAGCATTAAATCTGAGTATAAATAATGACACTGTAAATTTGAGCGATGATCAGCCTGCCCTCTTATTCGGTCCCAAGATTGAGGGGAAATTTCAGGAAGGGATAGTTCCACCTTTTTATATCAGTCTTAACATTCATGACAAGATCCTTCATAATGCCATGCACGACTCCGGTGCATCACACAATCTAATGCCTAAGGTAGTCATGGAGAAGTTAGGCCTCGAAATCACCAGACCCTATAAAGACTTGTATTCTTTTGACTCGAGTAGGGTAAAATGTCTTGGCCTCATCAAAGACTTATGTGTGAGCCTAACTCAGATTCCTGCGAAATGTATGGTCATGGATGTAGTGGTGGCAGACGTGCCACCCAAGTGTGGAATGTTATTATCCAGATCATGGGGAGCCAAGCTGCAAGGCACCATGTAGATGGACGGCTCATATGCCACTATCCCTATATTTGGCCAATCAAGAAGACTATATAGAGAATCCCAAATGAAATTCTTAGTCAGCAGCCCCGAAAAACCTGAGAATTCACCACTATATTTTGTACATACCGACCTTGAATCCTTCATCTTTTGTAATGATGAATCCTTAGAAGAGCCAGAGTCCCAGAATAGGAATACAAATGAGAACACCGAGCCTATGGACCTCCACATAATGGCCACTCTGGAAGAATATGATCAGGAAAACCATGGGCAGCGCACTGAAAACGAAAAGAAAATCGGAAATGAAGCCTGTAGGATCTGTGGTGGACCCCTCACTTCAGGTGAAACAGAAACAGAACAAGAACAACAAGTTAACCACCTTCCTGACATCCGTGGCCTCTATGAATGACAAGATAGCTTACAACTTAGTAGAGACCTCCCAACTCAACCTAATGGCGAACCCAGCTGTAGAGGAGAAAGTGAAGTGGAAGTAAGCAAAGAGCCCCTGTGGGAAATGAACTTTGATGGGTCCTGTACTAGACAAAGCGCTGGAGCAGGAGTGTGGCTGCGTAACACCGAAAATGACCACGCAGAGAGCCACGCTGTCAATCTGCATTTCAAATGCACGAATAACATTGCAGAATATGAGGCTCTAATCTTGGGCTTAAATCTGTTGAAAAAATTAGGAGCCCGTAGGATAATCGTGAGAGGAGACTCTGAGTTAGTAATCAAACAGATGAATGGTGAGTATTCGGAAAAACACCCCAGGCTTAGGGCATATAGGAATGATACTCTAGATTTACTGAGAACGTTCATTGAATATGATTTAGTATCCATTCCTAGGGGTCAAAATGCTATTGCAAATGGACTAGCCTGCCTAGCCAGCTCATATCCTAAGGCCCCAGTCGACCAACAAATCATCATTCAGACTAAATTCAGGCCTGCAGTGCCAGACAATGAAAAATACTGGCAGGTCTTTGAAGGAGACAAACAGATTGAAGACTTCCTGATGGGCAGAAATGAGTTTGAATTTTCTGATTCAGATTCAAAATCTGATGACGACTGCCCAAGTGAGGATTCCCCAGATGAACTAGAAACACCTTGTAGTATGGAAATAAATTCTTTTTCTGAAGAAACTGGAGATTCAGCCATAAAACGTGAAAACGCAGATAGGGAAGAAATGGAGGTGCTGCAAGCCAAAGACAAGAACATACCAAGAGGCCTAGCACCCTTAGAGGATCTCTTTGATTTCGATGATGTTGCAAAGAAGCCCACAATAGAACATGCAGAATCAGATGTAGAAGAATGTAACATAGGCACTGAAGACAAACCCAAAATGATAAAACTGGCTAAGTCTATACCTGCAGACATGAAGAAAAGATACATTGACTTGTTTAAGGAATTAATTGATGTGTTTGCATGGAGCTACGAAGACTTAAAGGCCTATGACACCAAAATTATACAACATAAGATACCACTAAAGGAAAATCAGAAGCCTTTTAGACAAAAACTTCGAAGAATTAATCCAAAACAATTGCCTGCAGTAGAAAAGGAAATTAAAAATATGTATGAGGCAGGCATAATTGTCCCTGTAAGGTTTTCTGATTGGGTGTCAAACTTAGTGGCTGTAAGGAAGAAAACAAGGGAGATTAGACTGTGTATAGACTTCAGAAACCTCAATAGAGCCTCCCTGAAGGATAACTACCCCTTGCCTAGAATGGAACATATCTTACAGAAGGTAGTGGGCTCTAAAAGAATCTCCCTGCTAGATGGTTTTTCAGGATACAACCAGGTTCTGGTACTCCCAGAAGATCAACTCAAAATAGCTTTTACCACTCCATGGGGCACCTTCATGTATGTGAAAATGCCTTTTGGATTGATGAATGATGGAGCTACCTTCCAGAGAGCAATGGATATTGCTTTCTCAGATGAGATTGAACACTTTATAGTTATCTACTTGGATGACTTAACTGTCTTTTCTAAAACAGAAGAAGAACACTTAAAACATCTGAGGAAAGTTTTTGAAAAATGTAGAAGATACAGTCTGTCCCTAAATCCTAAGAAGACTGTTTTTGGACTGCAAGAAGGTAAGCTTCTGGGCCACATCATATCCGAGAAAGGGATTAGGATAGACCCCCAGAGAGTTGAGGGAATACTTCAAATTTTGCATCCAAGAAACATCAAGGAGCTACAGTCCTTCATTGGGAAGATCAATTTCCTTAGAAGATTTATCCCCAATCTTGCTGAGCATCTTAGGAAAATGACTGAAATGCTAAAGAAAGGCGCAGGAATCAAGTGGACTGTTGAAGCCAAGAAATATTTTGAGTCAGTAAAGCTCGCACTCACCCAAGCCCCTGTCCTTATCAGCCCTGACTTCTCAAAAGATTTTCTGATCTTTTCATTTGCTTCCCCACACACAATAGCTGCAGTTTTGCTGCAGAAAAATTCAGAGGGTAATGAACAGCCTATAGCCTTCTTCAGTAAAGCCTTAAGAGATGCACCCTTAAAGTACAACATCATGGAAAAGCAGGCCTACGCCCTGATTAAGGCCTTAAAAGACTTTAGGGTGTACATTCTGCATTCTCACACCATCGCCTACGTGCCAAATATAGTGGTCAAAGATATCCTGTCCCAAGACCCAGATGGGAAAAGGGGCAAATGGATTGCTACAATTCTAGAATATGACATTGAAATCAAACCCACCAAGCTGATCAAAGGTCGAGGCCTGGCCCAATTAATGGCTGAATCTAATCTACATGCCCTTGATATTAACATGATGAATGCCCTGGACGAGCAGGAAGGATTGCCCCATCAAACTGTTGAGGAGCAGTTTCAGAACTCTCCTTGGTACACTGATATCCTTTACGTGCTCACACACCTCAATGCCCCTCCAAAACTGTCCAAAACAAAGGCCAGATTCGTAAAACTCAAAGCTAGAAATTACTGCATTATGAGTGAGAGTCTATATTGGAAAAATCCAAATGGTCTTTTACTGAAATGTTTGCCTGAAACCGAAGCTGAAAGAATCAAACAAGAATTCCATGCTGGGGAGTGTGGAGGCCACCTGAGCTGGAAGGCCACTGCAAATAAGATACTCAGGGCTGGGTACTATTGGCCTACACTCTTTAGTGATGTTCATAAAACGGTCCTTACCTGCCACAAATGCCAAATTTTTGAGGGCAAAAGAAAGCTCCTTCCCCTCCCTCTGCAACCTATCACCATAGAAGGTCCCTTCATGCAATGGGGCTTAGACTTCATTGGAGAAATCCACCCCTCTTCTTCTGGGCAACAAAAATGGATCCTGACTGCTACTGATTACTTCACCAAGTGGATTGAAGCCATACCCTCTAGGAATGCCACTGATTCTGTCATCATTAGGTTCCTAGAGTACTTTATCTTATCTCGGTTTGGCTGCCCAAGGAAAATAATTACTGACAATGCTGCTGCTTTCAGATCCAAAAGAATGATTGATTTCTATCACAGGTACGGAATTGCACTTGGACATTCAACTGCCTATTACCCCCAGGGTAATGGCTTAGCTGAATCATCAAATAAAGGCCTGGTTACAATCATTAAGAAGCTGCTGGAAGAGAAAAAAAGGTCTTGGCATAAAAATTTGATACATGCCTTGTGGGCAGACAGGCTCACTACAAAGAAATCTATTGGCACATCACCCTTCCAGCTGGTTTATGGGACAGAAGCAGTTTTTCCTACTAGCCTTGGGACACCAGTGGTAAAGCTTATTCAAGAAATCCAATCAGAAGAAGACAGCGTGATAAGGAGAATCAATGAAACAATCCATCTTCAGCAAACTAGGGAGCAAGTTTATGACAGAGCTGTCAGAGTGCAGGAAAACATGAAGAGACAGTTTGACAAAAGAACCAAAGCAGCAAATTTCAAAGTTGGGGACAAGGTCCTGAAATGGGATTCAAGAAGAGAGGATAAAGGCAAACATGGCAAATTTGACAGCTTGTGGCAAGGTCCGTTCATCATTCAAGCCACGGTGGGTCCTACTGTGTTTTTCTTGCAAGAACTTGATGGTTCCGAGTTGTTTGGGGGTCCTGTCAATGGCAGGATGCTCAAACATTACTTTTATTGATTTTCCATTTCAAATTTCACCTCCATTGTATATACCGTTGCAAACTTTCATTTTCAGCAGAAAGAGAGATATTGTTTCAAGAAACAGAATGAAAAGAGAGGTTTAGACATGCTCAAAACATGAACCTCTGAGGCAAGAAGATCCAGCTCTAATATGCCCAAAATCAGAGCTGGAGCTAAGGAAAAGGTGACTCAAATATGCTCAAAACCTGAGTCACAAGAAAGAAAAAGGATGTTTCACAGTTACAAAATTCCATGCCTTCACAGTTTTGTTTTCTTCAAGTCTCTGCCCAGCAAGTTAGACTGTCTAATCCTGGTTTGGCTGTGTTTAAATTTCCTGTCTTAGAATGTAGGTGAAGAAACCTGTTGGACAGTTTAATCCCAACAGGTAGTAGATTAGGTAGAGAAATAGATGAGGCCAACAGTCTAATCTGGCCTCATGGAGCAATAAGGGTAGAATTAGAATAGGTTTGTTTTTGTTTTGAAAAATAAATGTGAAGGGTCTGCTAGTTCAAATGCACCCAAGGGAAAATTGTTAGAGCTCTAGTTTGGGTAGGTAGATTGGTTGGGAGAATGTTTCTGCTGATTTTTGTATCTAATATATTGTGGCAGCTAATCTAAAGAAAGAAGAAAGATGGCTTACAGCAGCAGGCATCTGGCCTACACCAAGAGATCGATTTCTGAACTCTTGCCTCCTTCAAGAAGAAGCCATCCCCATGTGGAGCCACTGTTAGCCCCCCTATGAAATTTTTGACAAGCAAATAGGGGGCTAATTTATTTCTGGGTCTTCAAGGAATGCATTTCCTCTGAAAACACAGTCTCCTTGAAGCCTCTCTGTGTCTTTTATCCTTTGATTAAATCCCCTCTGCTGATTTCCCTTATAAGTCTCTCTGCTATGTGAAGAAACGCCCAAAGGCCTCCTTTCCCCTTTATTTTTTCCTCATCTAACCTCTTGTCCTTCCCCTTTTGCTCCCCTTCTATTTCCCCATTTACCCCTCGAATCCCCCCAAGATCCCCTTTAAATTCCTCCCCTGCCCTTTCTTTTCCCTCTTCTCCCCTTTCTCCCCTTATCATTTCCCTTTAAAATCCCTTAAACCCATTAAAATGGGCAAAAAACCCACTTTCCGACCATACTATAAGCACTAGCCCCTTTTTCCGCCGGCTCCTTAACCACTTCCCCACATATGCCCGTCACCCAAGACCAAGCACTTGAGCCTTGGGGGCCAATCGTAATCGAAACAACCGGTGGGTGCATTTCCTTTGTAATACTCAAAAACCTCGATGCGATTGTTTTATTTCGATAAGTCCCGCGGTGCGTTCCGCACCATTGATCTACCCTGATGATCCAACGGCTATCGCTCTCCCCTGTCGATCGCAATCAAGAGTTTGTAAGTGTCTCATTTTTGTGCCCTTCTGATTGTATCTCTTCTGATTGTATCTCTTCCGATTGCATCTCTTCCGATTGCATCTCTTCCGACTGCATCTCTTCCGCTTGCATCTCTTCCGATCGCATCTCTTCCGATTGTGTTCTCCATCGTTGATCTCCCCGCCAGATCGACGGCCAGCGCTCAATCGCCTCCCCTTCCGATCGCTGATCGCAAGCCTTCCCTCTGTTTCCCGATTAAATCCTGGCCGTTCGCTCGTTTCGCGATCCGACGGCTATCGCCCTCCCCTGTCGATCGCAATCGAAAGTTTGTGAGTGTCTCATTTTTGTGCCCTTCCGATTGCATCTCCGCCGTCCGTCTCCTCCCGGATCTGACGGCTCAGATTTAATCACCCTCCGCCTCCGCTGGGCCCCACTTCTTACATACATTTCGTTGCATTTGTTTACATTTCCATACATTTTCGCCAAAGTCTAAAGTTTCATATGTATTCCGCCATGTCCATAAGTCAGCTCGCAGATCAATCTCCACCGTTGATCTCCATCTCCAGGCCTGAATCCAATCTGTCACGTCGTACATCATACCAAACCCTATTATCCGTGCACCCCACCCTTCACCGCATTTTCATCGTCCGTTTACATGGGCGACTACTGCTCGCCACCGCCGCACCACCATTTAGCGACTTGCGTCCATTTGCTTTGTCCACCGTTTCTTCGCAAAGCGTCGTGCTGCGGTAGTTTCTAGAGGACAGAGCCACCGTTCAATGTAACGCTCAATGGTAAGCGACACCAGATCAACCCAATGAACCGCACCATCAGAAAGTCACCGAAGGAATGGGCCTGCTGTGACTTTACATTAAAGGAAAGCAACCAAACGCCAAAATCTCGCCTTGCCGCCTATTAAAAGCTCGACCTAAACTCGCAGGGCAAACAAGGAAATGAAGAAGGATTAAAGACAGAAAGGTAGGGATTAATGCTGCCAATGAAGTGACCCCAGCCCCGAAAACGTAGGCCAAAGAGGCAAAGCATCATTTTGAAGACCCCGAGGATCGATTCTGGAGATCCTGAACATCAATAAGAGGTAATATCAAGGTTTTCATTATCAGCAGAATGTTTCGCCATAAAGGACAGGTCTCCCATACAGTATTTATTATGTGACGTGTCCCTGAAGGAGCTTTTCGTCCTAGCTATCGTTCAAAGAAATCTAACCTCCATGAGGCAGACCTCCCAGCAAGTTCTTTCATTTTGTTCAAATCACCTGAAGTACTACAGCCCAAAGGACAGATCGCATCCGGAGCAGATCTTTCTTTCACGAGGAAGGTGACATTGATTAGATATGCAGTGTATCAAGCAGAACGGGCCTCGGCCCCGCATTCATTGTTGTGCTTAAATGTAACCTTTAAAGATTCACCTACCTCCTCAGTTGGTGCTCTGTGTCTCACCTGCTATAAAGCACAGAAGGATATCATTGTAATGGTTGTTGTTGCATTATCAGTGAATTGCAAGTATTTTTGTCCCGAGCCAAGTTTCCTGTTTAATAGTTGTATGACAGGTTGAGAAATACGATGTATTCAGGATGAATGTAAAAGCTTTGGGCAGTGAAGTACCTGATTGGTATTGTGTTTAACATGATAAGCAGTTTTCATTGGATCCTGATCTACAGCAGTTGGTGATGTTTTTCTTATCTCTGCGTTTATTTCCATTTCATTTCATGTTCTTCTGACTGACATCTGAATGCATGACATAAGATTTACCCTTGTTAGGTACCTTATGTCCCAGCTCTCTCAGTCTTTAATTTTTTCTGATCATATGTGTGTCTGAATATTATTTTTTATTGACTAAACCAGTGTAGTGGATGATTATTGCCTGCTCTCTGATGTGCAAGTTAATAGAATCAATGTTCAGATGTTTTTGTTAAGATTTAATTGAAAGAGGTTAGGAACATTGGGAGGTGTAAAGCCTGTCGATGCCTCTTCATAACCTACCCCTTCCATATAAACCTTTTCAAGATCCCTTGTGTTGCCTATGGTTTTTTCCAAGAAGGCCTAGAGTTAAATGACCTCTGGCCTGATCTATAGACGGAATCAGATGGTTTTCCATCCTTCATTCTCATTCCTTAGTGTTCCATCCCACCAATCAGTCTTTGAGATCCAAATGCTCTAGATGACTAGCCCAATTGAAGCTTACACATTGAACATAAGTAAATCCTTTCTTGACTCCATTGCCCAATGGCCTTGATGTTCCCTGAGTTACCCATTCTTGCCTAGCTTCCTTCTTTACTCATCCTTGTCTTATGGTGACACCTTCCTTCCTGATTCTCAGCAACCAAACTCAAACAATCAAACAAACAACCTTGAGCCTATAACTAGCCTAGAATCACAATTGAGAACTTCAAAGACATATATCCTTTGATAGTCATAGAGAGATACCTCTCTGGACCTAGGAGGGCTAGATCCTAAGTTCTGAAAGTGGTTCTATGTTGTCTCATCTTCTGGTCTCTGTCAACCTGGCCAGAACATGGGAACCCCAACACATGCGAGGGGTGAGAAGATATACTTGAGTTTACCTGTCATTTCTAAGGCATTTTCAGGAGCTGGATTGAGGAGACAAGCCTTTTAGATGCTGCATTCTTCACTCTTTTCTGTTCTCTGAGTGAGCAGCTTGCAGAATGAGAAACTCTCTGAGTGAGTTGCTGATATTTCCTTGTTGTTTCTTCCTGCTAGAGATGCTATGTGGGGGGTGCTCCAGATGCCATGGGTGACACTCTTGTCTTTCCTAGGGTCTACTTAATGAGCTCCTCCCTTATTTTTCTTGTTGTTCAAGAACAAATGTCTACATTGTAGGAATTCCCTGATGTCTATAACAATCTGTGTTTGGATTTCCTTGCTACATTGTGCTCAGGAATGGAGGAATGTGGTGCATGGAGGTGATGGAGGAATTTATGAAAATGAATGGAGTGAATGATGGGATGGATGGTAAAATAGAAGAAGAGAAAAGAAGATGAATTCTTCCCTATGTTTCGAGAAACCATTAATAACCTACAAAACAACAAACACAGAAAACACAAAACTGCAGATGTATTTTTTTGTTTTTTGTTTTGTTTTCCCCCCCTTTTTTTGAAAGAAAATGGGTTGCCTCCATGGAGGTTTTCAACCCACAGACTAGACTTAGGCACCTTAGAGAGGTTTTCACCCATGGATCTTTATTCTCTTCTATTTTTTCTCTTTTTTTTTGAGCGAGCTGCCCCCATCAAGGTTTTCAGCCCACAAGCTTGCCTTGGGTGCCTCAGAGAGATTTTCACCCATGTATATTTATTATTTTTCTTTTTTCTTTCAGGAGGTGTGGGAAACTATGGAGTTTCCCATCACATACACCTCTTTGCTTATTGAATTTATGAACTCTGCCTTTGACAAAGGCTTCTTGTAAATTTTAAGTCTGTGACCATTGACAAGCAAGAGGATTCCTTCCTCATCAATGGTTTTGATTTGAACTGAACCATTATCAAAACATTTGCAACTATGTAAGGTCCCAACCATCTTGTCATCAGCTTGCCTTTGAAATCTTTAAACCTTGAATCATACAAAATCACCCAATAATCTTCTTAGAAGGTCTTGTCTTCAATGTACTTGTCATGCCAGACCTTCCTTTGCAGCTGAACTACCTTCGTGGGAAGAAGTGCTTGCATTATGAACTCATCCATCCATTTAGTTGCAACAACCTCTCTTTTTGGGCATTTGATAGATCTAGATTTAATTCAGCTGCCATTCTTAAAGTATTGAATTCAAACTCAACTGAAAGTAGAGATTTCTTACCATAGAATAGTTCATAAGGAGTGAATCTTGTTGTTGTCTTACAAGTAGTGTTGTAGGCCCAAGTAGCTTCTACCAATCCGTCTGCCCAATATTTTCTGCTACTGCTCACAACCTTGGTGAGGATTCTCTCTAAAGCTCTGTTAGTTACTTCCACTTGGCCATTCACCTGAGGGTGATAGGCAGTAGAAGTTCTATGCTTAATCTTGTGATTCCTCAAAATATTCTCAATGAGGTGGGAGGTGAATTGTGCTTCTTGATCAGTGACTATTTCTCTGGGGTATCCAAACTTGTAAACACATTCTCCCTCAGAAATTTTGCTACTTTTTCCTCGGTTGCTACTTTCACTACTTTTGTTTTAGCCCACTTTGTCAGGTAATCAGTGCAAGCTATGATATACTTCTTTTGTTTGGATGGCGGATCGATAGGTCCAACAAAGTCCATGCCCCACTTATCAAATGGATCAAGAGCCACTTGAGGGTGTAAAGTCATTTCATCCATTTGTGTGGGTTTCCCCATCCTCTAGCACTAGTCACAGCTGCTGGTGTATCTCTTGGAATCTCGATGAAGGGTAGGCCAATAATTTCGTGCCTGCAAAACTTTGTAAGCAGTTGTCTTTGCAGAAAAGTGGCCTCCACATGGGCTGTCATGACATGCAGAGATGATATCAAAAAATTCTTCCTCCCTCACACATCTCCTTAGGATTTTATTAGGGCCTAGCTTAAAAAGGTTCCCCCCATTCCATGTGAAAGGGGCGCTTTTTCTAATGATTCCGCTCCTCTCCCTGAATGAAATATTAGGAGGGAGTCTCCCAACAACCAAGTAGTTGGCTATATCAGCAAACCATGGTAAGAGTGCTGATATAAAAAAGAGGTGCTCATCTCATCCACCATTCCTTCTTCTCCTCCAGGGATAGCTAACCTGGACAAATAATCTGCAACAACATTCTCCTTTCCAGGTTTATCAATAATAGTTAAATAAAATAGCTACAAAAGTAAAAACCATCTAATTATCCTAGAATTAACATATGGTTTGTTCATTAAATACTTGATGGTTGCATGGTTAATGTGAAAAAAGGTCTGATATCCAGTTACATAATGCCTGAATTTGTTCAATGCATGGATAACGACTAACATCTCCTTCTTAGTAACAATATAATTCAGCTCAGCCTTGGACAAGTTCTTGCTGATAAAATAAATGGCATAAAGGATTTTGTCCTCTAATTGTCCTAATGCTGCCCCTACAACTTTTTCGGATGAATCAGTGTGGATGTGGAAAGGCAGAGTCCAATTTGGACCTTGGATGATGGGGGTAGTAGTCAACTTTTCCTTAATGAGCTCGAAGCCTCTTGACAAGGACTAAACCAAATAAACTTAGAATATTTGACCAATAACCCAAATAATGGCGAAGCCATCTTGCTGAAATCTTTGATGAACCTTCTATAGTAACTAGCTAAGCCTAAGAAACTCCTGACATATTTCTACTTTTGAGGAGCAGGTATCCTTTTGATGATGGTATTTTTTTTGGGTCTACCTGTATTCCTGCTTGGGATATGGAGTGTCCTAACACAACCCCTGATTTCTTCAGAAATTCACACTTTTCTGGGCTCAAGGAGAGATGCATATCAATGCATCTTCTTAGTACTTTACCCAAATTGGAGAGAGCTTCCTAGAAATCATCCATGTAGATTTCGACAGAGTCATGGACTAACTCGGAAAAGATGCTCAATACAACTCTTTGGAAGGTAGCCGGGGAATTGCATAACCCAAAGGGTAAGACTCTATAAGCGAAGGTACCCCGAGGGCAGGTGAAAGTAGTCTTATCCTGGTCTTCAGGGCTGATTTGAATCTGATTATACCCATGAACCCATTTAAGAAGGAAAATAACTTCTTCTCCGTAAGGCCATCCAGGACTTGGTCTATAAAGGGAAGAGATAAATGGTCTTTCTTGGTGGCTTTGTTAAGTTCTTGACAATCAACACAAATTTTCCAGTTCCCATTCTTCCTTGGGACTAAGACAAGAGGAGATACCCACTCACTGTCGGATATAGGATATACGAACCCTGCATCCAATAGTTTCTGCAGCTCTTCTTTGACTATGTACTTCAGAGCTGGGTTCATCCTTATTTGGGGTTGTCTCATGAGCTTGCATCCTTCTTTGATGTAAATAAGATGTTTGCACACTGAAGGATGCACCCCTTTCATGTCTTTGTAATCCCAAGCAAATGTATCTAGATTTTCTTTCAAAAACTGGCACAATTGCTTCTCTTCTTCATTCAAGAAGTTTGGGTTGATTTTCAGAGATCTGGATGGGCCAAACATAATAGCCTTGGTGGATTCAGAGGTTGAATCAACTAAGTGCACTTCCGCCCAAGGTTGGATTTCAGACTCTTTGACTAAGGTTTCGAGAGGAATGTTAGCGGAGGATTGGTTTTGAATGCCATGGCTGATGAGTTCATCCTCATCAAGCTGCCCCCCTCTAAGAATAAGATATATGGTACAAATAGGGGCAGTGTTATATGACTCATATGCTTCATCCTCCAACCATATAGGGATATCATGATCAATGGAAGGCTAGGTTGGAGGATATAACACTAGTTGTTTAGACAAAGGCCTATTTTTGATAGTCATGTTTCCAACCCGAAAAATAATATAAGCATCTGTAGTGGCTAACCAAGGTCCCCCTAAGATGAGGGGATAACCATTGAACTTGGGTTTTGGTTGCAGGACCAGGAAATATGTAGGATACTCCCAAGAGTCAATGGTAACCATAACATCCTCAACAATTCCATTCGGAGTTACTGTGGATTGATCTGCAAGTTGCATAACTGTTGTGGTTTTCCTCAAAGTCCCTTGGAGATTAAGTTTCAACATAGTTTCCTTGGTCATGATGTTTATGGAAGCCCCTAGATCAATCAGAGTATTAGGGACTTTGACACCATTTACATTCACATCAAAAATTGGACCACCAGGGTCCAGGTACTTTGGAAATATCACCCTTCCTAGCATTAGGTCAGAAAGTTGTCCTACCACATTGATGGTGGGGGTATCTTTATTCCTTCTCCTGGGTTTCTTGAAGCAATTTTCTTTGATGAGCCTATTGTAGATAGGGACATACTTAATGGCCTGGAGAAGTGGTATCTTTACACACAAAATTTCCAATTCTCACAGGAGTTCAGTCTCCTCAGGGGTGTGCTGACTAGGGTGGATCAAGTGCTCAGGAAAAGGAGGTTGTTGGGTCTGAGTGCTGCCTTCTTCCTTTTCCTCCTCAAAATCTATAGGTTGTCTGGGAGTACTATTACCGACCTGAGATTAACCTCCTGTATCTCCACAACATAAGCTGGATAGGATGTTTCTCCATTGGGAGCCTACTGTGCTTGTCTGTTGTTCGGGTTCGGATTGGGCTGTGTAGGTATAGGTAGCCTAGGTGGAGCAACATGAGTAAGCTGAGGTTTGGGTTGGGGTGGAGGCATTAGAGTAGGTGGTTGATTTTTTTGAGGCCTCCACCCTTGGGATAGATTGTTCCAATGAGGTTGTTGTGGAACATACAGCTGGAATGGTTGGTTTACTGACTGAGGATGATATGAAGGGTTGTAAGGCCAAATAGGAGGTGTAGACCAGGATGGAGGAGTGGGGGTGTACGAAGGTTTCATGGGTGCACTCTGATTGGTGTGATAGTAAGAGTAAGGTGCACCTTGCATACCTTATTGATATGGATAAGGGCCTTGAGGCCTTCTCTGGTTGATGAAATAGAGTTACTCTGGCATTGCTTCCACACCTTGATATACAACCTTAAGTCTAGGTAAGGAGGGACACTTTTCTGTGGCATGAATCTCCTCACAGACTAAGAAAACCTCTATGACATTCAATGGACATTCATTTCTTGGGTGCTTCTTGGTACATCTAGGACAAAATATGGCCAGGGCTCTCTCTACTTCCTCTTTCTTCCTTTTGACCTGCATTATGTCCATTTACAAAGCAAAGGTGTGCAACATGTCACTCTTGAAGTCCTCTAGCATGTTTCCAATATCATGTTTTATGAAGGTGGAAGAGGAAGGGGCATTTTATGTACTTTGGCTAGCTCTGCCCTTCTTCCTAAATGACCTAGAGTGGTTCCAGAAGACAGTTTTGATTGATTCATAGGGTTGTTGGTAGATATCTCCTCCTAATAGCATATTCAAGGTTTTTATCATCTCTTCAATGATCCCTCTAAGAAGCACAAGTTTAAGTGATGCAAGATCAAGAGTGCAGTTGGATATCTTATAGTTTAATTGAAACCTCTCTTCATAGTCCTCTAGGGATTCATCAGGTCCTAGAGTCATCCTAAATATTTCATCCTTAGTTTCCTTGGACCTACAATAGTCTCTGTATTTACTGCTGAAAGTATCTTCCATCTGTGCCCAAGTAGTGTTGTTATCCCTAGGCAGACCCATGAACCAGCGCAAGGTTGCATCCTTAAGGGTGGATGGGAATAACTTCAACTTCTGATCATTAGAGGTGTAGTCATAAGTCCTACAAACAACAAAAAATTCAAACATGAATGTGTCAGGGTCTTCAGAGGTGAGTCCATGAAAGTGTGGGAGAGCTGAGGGGCTAATGTTTTTCATCTTAGTTTCCCCATATGCCTCTATTATGAGAAATATTCTCTAGGTCCCAGCCATGGTTAAGATAGGTGAAGAAGGTCGCTCAGTTGAAACAAGGTCTTCTTCCTCTTCCCCAATAGGATCCTCAAAGTATTCAGAAGGCTCTCCTATAGGGAGTTCAATCTCATTTCCACTGAAGAAGAGTGAATGGTGGCTCGAAGGTGATGTGGGGGTTTTTGGGTAAGGTTTGTCTTTGGGTATTCCTAGTCCTACAAGGCATGAAAATAAAATATTTTTGTATTTTTTCAATATTTCTGAAATGACATGAAAAGAAAGGAAAGCAAAAAATAATTCTAAAAAAAAAATCAAAGCATCTACTAGACATCTCCTGTTGGCTGGATAAATCGATATTGCAGACAAGATCGATCTTCCTAGTGTCAGAAGAAAATCTAGCAACAAATGAACAACTAAGTTTATCTTTCTCTAAATATATTCATTTTAAAAGTAAATGCTATGAAGGTGTCGAACCTACCTTAGATCCAAATGCTTATTTGTAACCGTATTTCTTCTGTCGCATCAGTAATTCTTCCATCACAACAATAATCCTTTCGTCGCAACAAGAGTTCTTTCGTCGCAACAATAGTTCTTCTGTCGCAACAATAGTTCTTCCGTCACAACAAAGTGTCGTCTTTCGTCGCAACAAAGTGTCGTCTTTTGTTGGAACAAAGTGTCGTATTGAAAGACCTACAATAAAAAACAAGCAAATATTAAATAGCACCTGTATAACAAATAATTATAAAACATACCTATCATAGTGATTAAGGAATCTATGAAATAAACGATCAAATGACATCTTATTGAAATAAACAATCGAACGAAAATTTATTGAGAAAAACAAAACTTGATTGTATTAATCTTAAAATAACAGAAGAACCTTACAACCTTAGCCTTGATGTTGAACAGGCCTTCTCGGGGTCCAAAGCAGGAGTCTCCTCTACTTTGATAAGTCTTGCACTCTTCCTCCAGGAGCACATAGAGGTATGTGATCTTTCCTAAAAAAAGCTCAGCAGAAAGAAGTCTAAATCTCAACAACACTTCACCTCAATCACACACTAAAGCTTGAACTCCCTTGAGGCTACCCAATGCCTCTTTTTATAGTGCAGATGAGGAGGTTAAGGTTCCACCTATGAAGGGATATAATCCTCCTTCAAAGGGATAGGCTCCTCACATCAAGGGGTTAGCTCCTTAAGGTGTGGGATGCATGAACCTTATTAGAGTGTACTCATCCCCAAAAAATCTCACCCAAAAGCTTCTAGAATTGACCAAAAAACAACTTTTTAACTTTGGTTTCTCGCCCTTTTTACTTTTAAGGGGGTACGCAGGCATAACATAGAAAAATTGCATTCTAGAATGTAGTTTTTCTTCACATTACCTGCGTTCCCTAGTGAGGAACGCAGGTAAGCTTCACAGTACCTGCGTACCCAAGGGTTTGGAGCTTTTTAGGGTTTTTTCTCCTGTTTTAGGGCTTGACATGAGGAGTAGAGGTTGTAAGACTTGCAGAGGAGGTAAGTATGAGTGACAATGAGCTCATACAATCAACAGAATGTCAAGGTGGCAGTTTTTAGTTCAACAGATTGCCCCTTAAAGTGCGAACTCTGGAATAGATGAAGATGAAGTCTGTCATATATGAAGAGTGAAGTACTTTATCATTTCAAGGATCATCCTGTGGACACCCTAGTCAGAACCTGTAAAAACATTCAATGCAAAATATATATATGTAAACATATCATCACTGAGGTAGGAATTCCCATACTCAGATCAAAACTAACTAGAAAAATAATTTAAACTGTTATGATACAAGAATGAATTTCAATACATCAACAGTATAAACATGTGTAGACACAGTATGGACGCAACCATCTGTTTATGAATAGTCCACTGTATAAATGAATAACAAAATTCCTTGTAGCCTAGATGGTAGAAACTAGATCCAGGGTCTTGATTTCCGTTTCTCAAACCAGTACGATTCTATCCATGTGAATAAATGTGTCGAAGTCGAACATGGTAGAAACCACTTGATTATTAGTCAATAATGTAAACTGTTAACAAGTGTGAGAGTAACCACTGGTAATGTCAATGGCTCTCAAAGTACTCAGTACAATCCATGAAATGTGAATGAATGAGCTGAAGTCGAACATGTCACGGAATCATTCGATCGAAGGTCAATGATGCAACCTGTCATTGAAGGCGATAAACCTGCCATTGAGGCATACAGATTTCAAGGTACTGACGATTTCTGGATCAACTTCCTAGATAATGAGTTGTTGTCGATAGAAAGTGATCCATCGTAGGCAAGCCCACAACACAAAATCATAGACCAAGTTTTGAAGAAATATATTAGCAAGGACTGACTCAGGGATGGTCAAAGTGCAAGACAAATATTTCACAAATGAATGGTTTGTTTGAACTATTCTCTTGAAGACATAACGACACTGCAGATGGCTTGGTGACAATTGACCCAAAGCTAATACCAAGAAACCGGCTGAAGACTTTCAAAATGGTTTGATTAACTGTTAGGCAAAGGATTTCCCAACCCAGGTGAAAAAAATTTCGTGTTCAAGAGTGGTTAATCGGCTTTTCGAACAATCAAAATGTAACAAACAGGTTCGTTTTTCTCTCTTTTCCCCCACCATTTCTGGCAAGTACCTCTTTATTTTTGACAAGCTTGAGGAGGATAACATTTGCTTGTTTATAAGCTCATCGTTTGGATGAGTCCAACTTAGTTTAAGTTTTGAACCCTAAGAAGGAGTGGTTCATTGCTGCTTAAAAATTGAACAGGTCCTTTATTGTTAAATTTTAACGAGTCCAATATAGGAGAAAATCGGTGTTTTTCAATTTTAGGGAGTCAGAAGAAAAAATTAAGAAAACTCCGTGGGTGTACTTTTACGTAAATTTAGTCTCTCGAGCCTAAAAAAGGATAAAATAATGCGGGAGAGAACTCTATTGACCGTAATTAGTCAACGTATACCTTTTTCGTAAATAGTCCATTTCAGTCCGTAAAAGGGATAAACTTATACTGAAAGGACGATTATTCATTTACTTTAACGAGTTCGAATAATCAAGTGCTCGGAAATCTTTTCAATTTTTGAGAGTCTGAAAAGTGCTAAAGAGAGGACTCCAAGTTTTCGCTTTTTCATAAATTTTTGGAAGAGTCCGAAAAAGTGATAAAAGTATGCTCTTTGTTGAAAAAATGATCAGTTTTACCAAAAAATCCAATATTCTGCACAAAAACTCGAAACAATTACACATACCTGTTTAAGATAAATAAAAATGTTTTCAAGAATTACCTTTTTAAAGTAAAAAATAAACAAATTAAAAATTCATTTATTCAAAAAAACTTATAGAAAGGACCTTTCTAACTTCATTTTTACTATTTGAATTCAGAGTGAAAAAGTGAGAGCTTTTGGATCAAAAAAAATTCTTGTGAAGATTCTGGAAAATCCATTCGTCGGAATTAGAAACCGTTAGCTCCAAGTAATCAGTATAAATTTTGGACCATATGAGGGCCCAATTTGATCTCCTGATATGGCTAGTGAATAGGTGGGACACACAGGACTAGTGTTTCTTGTTTGTTGGCCACCGACTCAAAGTCGAGCTGGAGGACATATATTTTTTGACTGGTTTGTCCAAGAGGGGTGGACACTTATCTCTATTCAGGACTAAACTAGGTGGATAGTCTGTTTCTAGTCTCAAAGCAGAGTTTTGCAATGGTTTAGTAGACCCCAAGGATAAACGGATAGATATCAAAACTATCATCTGTCCTGAGTTCAAATTTATTGTCTTCACTGTTATTAGACTGTACAGGAGTGCAACATTACGTGTTGCCAATCTCATGCTGAGGGCATTGAGATTGTTAGATTTCTGTCGACATATTTTTTTTGGTTGAACAACCAACTCTTTGTCATTAAGGAATTTCATACGCCGAGATGGACTATCGCGGACATGGCTTTTCCTCCAGGAGAGTAATGGGATGTTTCAAGTAAAAATCATTTTCAACACTTTCTAAGTCCTAATTTTTTTTTTTTTTAAACTGTCCAACACAAGACGATGTATAGTTTGAAACACACTTCTATGCTATGATATATCACTATTACCGGCTATCTGTGTACATGTTATCGAATGTTGTTTAATTTACTGTTTTGATTATTGCAAATGTCTATTTATCATACTAGGAGAAATTGCATCTGCTAATGTATTTAAATGTCTTGGAATATGCTGATATTCAATGTAATCAAATTCACGTTCCAAGAGACGAACTCTCAAAAATAACCTTAATAACACTGGATTCCTAATGGCATACACCCTGTTAAGCTGTAATACAACGAGTTCAGAATCCAACCTAACAATCAAACTCTGAATCCCAAACGATATGGATTCAGATAATAACTCAATCACTACACTATACTTTGCAATGTTATTCGTTGTTTGACCAAGGCTTACCCCATGCATGGATACTAACTCGTCAGAGGGTGAATAGATAACCCAAGCTGCGGAAGAAATGTTCCGTGTACTATGACAAGCACCATCAGCAAAACCAATGTATGTCTGAAGAGACGTAGACATCTGCAATATCAAGAGTAAAACTCAGATAAGCAGGAATAGTGATAAGAGCACACTCTAAACTAGGCACAATTTTCTAATCTAAAACACACCAATAGTAAAGAAACTAATCTAATAAAAAATATCCACATCAAATTTAAGTATAATATCTCTTCAGATAAAGCCCATTTCTGGGTTTATCTAAAGGGACACCGTCGAAATCTATCAGCTCATAGGCCCCTTTTTCCAGCTTTCGCTTAACAATGAAAGGACCATGCCACATAGCCACAAATTTTCCAGCCCCTAGCTTATCGTTGGCTTGATCGTACACTAAAACTAGGTCTCCTTCTGAAAAATTACGAGGTGTAACATTTCTATCGTACTGAGCTTTTATTCGTTTGACATGAGCCTCGTTTACTAATGCAGCATTTCGTCGATTCTTATCTAGTTGAGCCAAGTACAAAAAGTGCTTCTCCTCTTCAGACGTAGCTGGGAGTAATTCTATGGCTAATTTCAATGACGAAATTTCACATTCAATAGGCAACACAACTTCCAAACCGTAAACCAGTTGAAAGGGAGTGAAACCAGTTGATGTTTTTACTGAGGTCCGATATGCCCAAATTGTTGAAAATAACATGGAATGCCAATTCAACTTATGAATACCAATGATTCGTTTGATCATAGTGACTAAAAATTTATTGAAAGCTTCAACTAGACCATTAGCCTGCGGGTAATATGGAGTAAAAATATCATGGTGCAGGCCAAGTTGATCTGTCAGTTCAGTCATCATGATATTTCGAAAATGAATTCCATGATCTGTAATTATGGCTTGAGGAACACTGAATCTAGAAATTATATGATTGAACACGAAAGTTGCAGCAGTCTTTCCATCTACCGAAAATGTAGGCATCGCCTCGGCCCACTTAGTAAAATAATCTACCACTAAAATAATATACGCATGCCCCCCGCCTGAGTGAGGGTTGCATGTAATAAAGTCAATACCCCACTTTGCGAAAGGACCAACAAAAATTATAGGGTGAAGAGGAGCTGGTGGTGCATGCATTTTACGATAAAAGACCTGAGAATTGTGGCATTTAAGGACTGCATAGATACAATCTTTGAATAACGACGACCAGAAATAACCAGCGCGCAATATATTTTGGGCTGTGGCATACCCAGACATATGACCACCACATGCTCCAGAATGGCAGTCATTTAGAACCTTCTCAACTTCTTCATGAGTAAGACAGTGTCAGAAAATAGAGTACGCTCCACGACGATAGAGTGTATCACCAATAATATTGTATTGTTGGGATTGGAAACGTATTTTGCATCGCTGAGATCATGAAATTTCAGGCCGAAAATATTGGGTTTGGAGATAAACAATAATATCCCCATACCAAGGATCAAGAGTAATGATAAGAAACAAGGATTCGTCCGCAATGGGCTGCTCCGCCACAGTTTCAGTATCAGTAGAGGGGAAATCACACATCAGTTCGACAAGAACCAAAGATTTCTTTGCTTTGGATTTTTCAAATTCCAAGTCAAATTCCTGCAGGATAACTATCCATTTGGAATACTTGCCCCCTAGCAATTGTTTGGTCAAGATGTACATCATAGGGTTATAGTCAGAAATTACTGTGGTTTTGCGTAATAAGATGTAGTGACGAAATCTTTGGACACCTTGAACAATTGCCAAGGCCAATTTCTCCACATGCGTGTATTTGATCTCAGTCGGATGCAGAATTCGACTAAGATAGTAAATCATTTGTTCGTTGTTGAATTCATCTTCCTGAACTTAAACCATCCCAATGGTGGAATGAGAAGCGACGAGGTACAAAAAATAGTCCTGGTTGTAATTGGGAGGATGCAGTAACGGTGCATGGGTCAACACGTGTTTGAGTGCATCAGAAGATCGATCAATGATCTCATCCCAAAATAATGGAACGTTCTGTTTTAACAACTGGGTAAAACCCTTTGTTAACTCGACGTAGTTAGGAATGAAACGACGTAAAAAGTTTTCTTTCCCCTGCAAACTTTGGAGTTGGCGCAGAGTCAAAGGAGGATATAGATTGACAATAGCTTCGACCTTCGATGGATCAACACGAATGCCTACTTTCAAAACAATAAACCCCAGTAAGCGACCCGCTTCTACACAGAAAACACATTTGTGTGGATTCAGTCGAATTCGATAATGCCTACATCTCATAAAGATAGCTTGAAAATGAGTGAGATGGTCGGCCCTACACGATGAATGAGAATGTAAATCATCGAGATAAGGCTGCACAATGTGCTTAATGTCATGAAATGCGTAAGACAAAGCCCTTTGAAAATTTGCCCCAGTGTTCTTCAATCCAAAGGGTATTTTGCAATAAGCAAATGTCCCCCATGGACAAATGAAAGCTGTTTTTGGCTGATCAACATGGAGTATGTTTATTTGATTGTAACCAGAAAAACCATCCATAAAGGAGAATATTTCACTGCCGTTACAATCATCAATTATTTGATCGATATAGGGGGTTGGGTAATTGTCTTTAGGACAAGCTCAATTAATATCCCTATAATCGATACATAGTCTTATCGTTCCTTGTTTTTTGTTAACATGAACAATATTCGATACCCAATCGGTTAAAGGAATTGGATAAATGAAACCTGCATGAAGTAATTTCTCAACTTCAACTTTGATAGCAGCAGCTTTTCTCGGATGTATCTGACGTAAGCGTTGACAGACAGGTTTGGCATCCGGATAAGTCTTGATTTCACGTACAACAATTGACAGATCGATTCCTGGCATTTATTCATATGACCAGGCAAACACGTCACGAAATTCTTGAAATAGGGATTTATAAGTTTGGATTTCTTCGTCCGTACAACAAGCACCTATATGAATGTTTTAAATTATTCCTGGCTTAACTGAAATGTCAATAGGAATCATTCGAGAGATATTTTCCAAATTTAACTCAGAATCAAGATTTTGCAATGGATTCTGTGGTTCTTTGACATATTCAGTAGTAAAAATATAAGCAAAATCATTTTCAAAATGATCCATCTCAGGTAAAAATGAATATCGGCGATGTAGATCTTCCCATGGTAAATCATTAACAGACAAAAGTTCACAAATCTGCTCATCAGTATGAACAGGATCGGGAAATGTCATTGTGGCTGAGCTAGATATTGAAAGTGATTCCTCATGGATCACATTCATTTGATCAGTTTCAGTTGAAGAGGGATCGAAAAGAGACTGTACAGCCTGATATGCAATTTCAAAGGGACTCAAAGGCATCACGCCATAAAATGAATCCAACTCGGAATTGGAAGGTACGATCCAAGGATCATCAAAAGTAATAGTATTCGATGAAATCATATGAATATTTGCGATAGAAGGTGATACGTTAGGAGGAGGAAAGGAAAAAGTTCCTAGTAAACCAGAATCTTTAATCAAACCTACACCAACATCCTTGTAAGGGATAGCCGTTTTACCGACGTGCTGGATTGTTTCTGTAGAGGCTGGATTAGAGGAGAAATAAGTTAACTGGTCTATTGTAACGATATTTCCTTGATGTGGAAACTTGATAAGCCGAAAGACCGATGAAACAACAACAGTCATAGCATAAGGCCAACTACGACCTAGGAGAAGGTTGTAATCTAGAGGGGCGTCAACCACTTCCACATCTAGATTTACAGTTTTGCCTTCGACCCCTATAGGTAAATCCTGCAAAATACTGAAAGGATGGAACCCTCGGCCATCAAAAGCCTTTAGAATTGTTGGAGACTGATTGAGTGTAGGAGAACCAAGCGATTTCCAACACTGGATCGACATAATACATGTAGAAGCCCCTTCATCAATCACAGTCCGAAAAATGGGTTTGTTTTTGACTAATACTGGAATCTGGAAAGCCATTTGATGAGGTAGGCGGGGTGTACTATTCTCTAAATCGAAGATTATTAGGTTTGAATCCTGAATATCGACAGCTCCCATGGAAAAAAAAAGTAATTTACGCTGTGCTAGGCACGATTGCAGCTCTTCCAAAGTCGACATTACTGAAGGGGAAATAGCTAAGTCCTCAACAATGTTGTAATTCTGAGCAGCTCTCGCATGTGGATTGAAAGCTGATTTACAAAGTACACCTTTAGCAGACGGTTTGATTACTAAGTCTGGATTGGGTTTCTCGACCTGTAGTGGATCAGAAACAGGAGGAGGTGTAGTTTATGTGTTCGAATTAGAAGATTCTGCTTCTTTACCATCAACAGGATTCTTACTACGATAATCTTGCGATCACGTCGCAATCCTGACATGAGACATCATCAGAATGGGCTCTTCTGAGGCGTTCGAGGTAGAACCAATCATCTTACTATCTTGATTAGGAAAATGATCCTTCAAGACAACAGGTTGTTGAGAACCTTTAACGAATTTCGAAACCTCTGCTCGATGTGGGCATTATTTAGTAAAATGATCCTCGTTTCAAATGAAACAAGGATAGCGAGGCTTGCGTTTTTCGTCATTAGATTCATTTTTATCTGTTTTATCTTTTGAATTTTGTTTGTTTTTATTCTTCCCCTTATTTTTACTGCCAGATTTAGATTTGGCCGTAGATGACTCTACGACATGAATATCGACAGAAATTTCAGCGGAAGATTCTCTTGTCAGGGAATCAGGTAAAGTTATTATAGGAGAAGAATTCTTTGAAGATTTTTTCTTGCTTTTAGTACTAACTGAACCAATCATACCATTAGCGGCCTGAGACCCCGAAGGAGATGCAGTTATTTGACCTTGTTTTGGAAGATCTGGGATTTTTTCATGTAAAGTACCTGACTGCGTATAGATGAGGTCAAGGTACTGTGCTTGAGCAATGACTTGCTCCTCAGTAATAACTCCTGCCTTAGCTACATCTTCAGTGATTTTGGGTAATAATGATTTGACAAACCATTCTGCCAAAATTTGATCCAGAATGAAAAGTTTCACTAAATTCCTTCTACATCGCCATTCGTGAATATGATCAGAAATATACATGGATGTGGATTGTTTTAGCAAAGTCAATAGTTCTGTGCCATTGTCGTATCTGACAGGAAACTGAAAATGAGTTAAGAAAGCAGTTGCTAATTGACTGAAATTATTAAAAGAGCCTCGTGGTAACTCAATGTACCATTTGGCGGCAAGACCAATAAGAGTTCGTTGAAAAAGACGTAAGAGAATTGCATCATCAATTATCGAATTAGACGCACACCAGAGGTGATAAGTCATAACGTGATTTGACGGATCCTCTCCTGACTTACCCTCGAATTTCGGTATATCACTGGGCAACTTATGTGGCATTGGCGGCCAATACAGATGATAGAAAATTGGATCATTCATAAGGCATGACAAATAAGGTAAATCCAAAGTTGCAATAAATGGTAACTGACGGTTAGGGTCGTGAAAACCTTGAGTAACAAGAGAAATTCTGGGAGGAGGATACCCAGGATGACTTGGAATCGCATTTGCATTAGGAATGGTATAACTCCCCGGGAAACTAGGATTAACTGGACCAAACTGTGGTTGTTGATAAGTATAGCCAGGGTACGGTTGATACTGATAAACTGGGTTTTGTGAAATGGGACCGAATTGATACTGTCCCTGGTATGGTTTATACGTGAATTGCAGTTGACTTGTGACAATCGTACTTGTACCAGCTTGTCTCGCAAGTCTCTGGACCGAAGTATAAAATATAGGTCCTGACTGGGGTACAGAGACTTGAGGGATTTGCACGGATGTAGGGATAGAAGAAACCAGAGCTACGGATACTCCAGAAACAAGTGTTATAGGTTGAACAGATGTTTCAGTAGTTGCAGCAGTTTGAGGCGGATTCTGAGGTGTACTAGGCCCAGATTGTTGAACAGAACCAGGTGTAGGGATTTGAATAGTAGGCTGGACAGGTTGCTGGGTTGGACCAGAAACCAAAGGCTGTCTACGTTGAGTAGATAACTGCACATTAGGTTGCATAGTCTGTTGAATTTGGGACTGATTCCACACCATGTTCATTCTGGGGTATTGTCTCATAGAAGGTTGTATATATGAAGGACCATAACCTAGTTGAATGTAGGGTTGATAATTAAGTGGTAAATTTCCAACTCCTTGTACAAATGATTGACCAGAAGGCGGTTGAAAACCTTGAGTTGGGTACTGACCTTGAGGTTGATAACCCTGAGGCGCGTACTGAATCTGGGGTTGATAAGGACCTTGAGGAACATACTGAGTCTGGGGTTGAACTTGGGGTATGTACTTTCCTGAAGGTTGATAACCTTGAGGTATGTACTGTCCTTGAGGTTGTTCTCCAAAATAATATTTTCCTACAGTTTGTCTTGGGAAAAAATTACCCTGAAATTGCCCCCCAGGTGGTAATTGACTGCCTTGAGGTTGCCCCCCAGGCGGTAACTGACTACCTTGAGGTTTCCCCCCAGGCGGTAACTAACCACCTTGAGGTTTCCCCCCAGGTGGTAACTGACCACCTTGAGGTTGAAAATTTGGAATATTACCAGACATCATAAATATTTTCTCTGCATTCGACATTTCAGTTTTAATTCCATTAAGACCAGGTGATAATACTTGTTCAATCGATCGAGGAGCTACTCTTGAGAAAGTACCAGAGAGAGCCTGATACCCCGAAGGAATAGAAGAACCACCGTGTAAAAATGCTTTCGGTGTTTTGGAAAACATCGATGACTCTCCTGCCATGATAGCTGAAGGATAGTAACCTCTGGGCGTAGGATGAAATGGAATTCGAGGTGGAGAAAAAGAAAGACCCGGGTTTTCTAATTTTTTTTTCAAAGATAGATACCAAGCGTCGCTCCTAATAGGGCTGTAGAAAATGGATTCACGCTCCCTAAGATTCAAAGACTGAGGGGATTCGGGAAGAGATACCTCTTCGTCTAGACTAGCAAGTTCTTCAACGGAAATGAGGCCAGATGGAAGATCTTCAGTAATAATATTTCTTACCCTAGGTGAACCAGGATCGCTAGAAGTTGGAGTAATAAATCCTGAGGATGTTTCCAAAATAGAAGGTTCAGTGTCAGGTTCAGAAATTTCAGGTTCTTCAGCTAGTTCACTGGAAGGAGAAATACTACCAATAACTTCAAAAACTGAAATCGGTTCTTGAATGTGTTCTGTTGTGGGTATTTGATGATCAGGATTAACAACTATAGATGAACTTCCAATTTCTGTTGATCTAATTCTACCGCTACTAGATGATACTAGAGCACGCAACCCTTCAAGCTAACTTGGTGTATATTTAGGGGGCTTGCCCTGAAGTATCTGGGACTGTCTCGGTAATTCTGCCATGATTAAATATTAATCAATCACATGAAAACAAAGAAAATTTCAATAAAAACACCTAAAGTCTCTAAAGAAACAAACAGATGAAGCACACGCCTAAAAAAAATCTAAGAGTTCAAACCATGCACAAACAGTAACTTCCCGTACTAAAAACACTAGTTGGTGATGAAATCCGACTTAGTAGAAGTTTAATACAGAAAGGGAAGTTGGAACAGTTACCCCGACAACCTGCTTAATGAAACAGACTGGCACAAGTTTCTTCACAAAACCATCTCGCATGAAGAAAACTCCCTAGAGAGTCCAAGTGAGTCTAGTCGACGTCTGCTCCAGGTACAGTGAGATCTTTCCTCCAGCGTCACCTTAGGAAATAATCTTAAGCTTATGGACACTAAGGTTACCAACAGTAAAAAATACAACTGGGGGAACAATCTACGATCCGATCCCATGCGCAAGGGAAGAGTAACAAAGCTCAATCCCCTTGAAGGTTCCTCGACATGGTTAATCCTAGGTTTACCAACAAGTGACCCCAGGCTCCTCGACAATGGTTAATCCAAGGTTTACCATTTGTAATGCGCACAGATCTTCTATCTTTCCCAATGAAACAGAATTGATTGTCTCAAAGGTTCAGACATGATCTCGTGATTAACTCCTTTAAGAGAAGCTTCCCAGATTGTACCAATTACAATTGGATTTATTTCCTACTGCAAGATTTATCTACTTGTTTGTTTTTACTATCTTGGAGAGTTAATTACTCCCTACTCCAAGATACTAGCCTAAGCTATATTGGTGATAAGAGCCCTAGAAATAGAAAAGATGACTAGATCAATTTTAATTAAGCATTGTTTTATGGGCTGTTCTTTAAGTCAATAGGTATGGAAATGAAACTTTGATGGTGTGAAGACTCAACTTCCAAAAACACTAAAAAATGCACCTAAAATGATAATCAATTCGTTTTTCTTTCAATGAAATTCTAACTAAAGAAAGAGTTCGAGAATGCAATTCCTTTAAGAGACAATTCTTTCTTTAAACATGAAGAATAAATGCATGAAAATCTTTTTGTTTTTTCAATAAGAACTCAAAACGAGACAAATAATCAATGTTCACAATAAATCCCTTTCTCTTTCAAAACTCGAAACTACAAAAAACAAGTTTTCTTTCAAAATAAATTTACAAGTTTTAAAAAGCACTCAAAACTATGAAAAACTAATTTTGAGATCTACAAACTTTGAAAATCTAATTGAATAAAATCTTTTATTTTTTTTTGAGAATGTTTTTCTTAGTCGTTCAGTAAACTAAGGATTCATTTTCCCAGAAAAACAAATAAATCAAAAAACATCTAAATATGTTTTCTTTTGTAAAAATGAAATTCAGAACTTATAACGAAGTTTGTTCAAAGATTTGCAAAGAGAAAACTAGATCTATTTCTAAAAAAGAATGAATTTCAAAACCAAGTCAGGCTCATCAAGAAGAAAAAAGATACCAAGGTGATCTAAGGCACTTTTAAGCTTCTAATCTTTGGGTCACTACAGAGACAAATCGAAAACTACTCTCAAAATGCAAAACTTCTAGAAAATCATTCAAAACAAAAGTGCTATGAAATTTATTCACAAGAGATTTTTGATAGAAAACATACAGATTGGGGAAGAAACTAAGAATCATAAATCAAATCTAAACTAAACTGAAAAAAGAAATCTAAGTTTTTCAAGACTTTTAACAGGGTCTGCAACGATGTGCGGTCCCCAGAAAAATTCAAGAAAAAAAAAAAAAAACTTCAAAACTTTTCAAAGAAAAGTAAATCTAAGTTACCCAAGCCCATACAAATCAATCAAAAATTAGAAAAAAGCATTTTCTCAAATGAAAACAAAGGAAAATCAAAACAAGTACTTTCCCCAGTGGAGTCGCCAATTTGTTGGCCGGATAAATCAATCTTGCAGACAAGATCGATCTCACTAGTGTCAGAATACAATCTAGCAACAAATGAACAACTAAGTTTATCTTTCTTTAAATATATTCGTTTTACAAGTAAATGCTATGAAGGTGTCGATCCTACCTTAGATCCAAATGCTTATTTGTAACCGTAGTTCTTCCGTCGCATCAGTAATTCTTCCATTGCAATAATAATCCTTCTGTCACAACAAGAGTTATTTCGTCGCAGCAATAGTTCTTCCGTCGCAACAATAGTTCTTCTATCGCAACAATAGTTCTTCCGTCGCAACAATAGTTCTTCCATCGCAACAAAGTGTCGTCTTTCGTCACAACAAAGTGTCGTCTTTTGTCGCAACAAAGTGTCGTCTTGAAAGACCTGCAATCACAAACAAGAAAATATTAATTAGCACCTGTATAACAAATAATTATAAAACATACCTATCATAGTGATCAAGGAATCTATGAAATAAACGATCAAATGACAGCTTATTGAAATAAACAATCGAATGATAATTTATTGAGAAAAATAAAACTTGATTGTATTAATCTTAAAATAACAGAAGAACCTTACAACCTTAGCCTTGATGTTGAACAGGCCTTCTCGGGGTTCGAAGCAGGAGTCTCCTCTACTTTGATAAGTCTTTCACTCTTCCTCTAGGAGCACATAGAGGTATGTGATATTTCCTCTCAAAAGCTCAACAGAAAGAAGTCTAAATCTCAACATCACTTCACCTCAATCACACACTAAAGCTTGAAATCCCTTGAGGCTACTCAATGCCTCTTTTTATAGTGCAGATGAGGAGGTTAGGGTTCCACTATGAAGGGATAGAATCCTCCTTCAAAGGGATAGGCTCCTCACATCAAGGGGTTAGCTCCTTAAGGTGTGGGATAAATGAACCTTATTAGAGCGTACTCATCCCCAAAAAATCTCACCCAAAAGCTTCTAGAATTGACCAAAAAACAACTTTTTAACTTTGGTTTCTCGCCCTTTTTACTTTGAAGGGGGTACGCAGGAATAACATAGAGAAACTACATTCTAGAACGCAATTTTTCTTCACATTACCTGTGTTCCCTAGCTAGGAATGCAGGTAAGTTTCACATTACCTGCGTACCCAGGGTTTTAGGGATTTTTTGGGTTTTTTTCTCCTATTTTAGGGCTTGACATGAGGAGTAGAGGTTGTAAGACTTGTAGAGGAGGTAAGTATGAGTGACAATGAGCTCATACAGTCAGCAGAATGTCAAGGTGATAGTTTTTAGTGCAACACCTCCCTGGAAACGACACCAAAAAGTGGTGTGCCCTAGTATTGCACCAAGAGTGCTGCAACTCCTAGGGGCTGCCCTACTTTACTTTATCAACCTGGGGTTCATACAAACTTGAAGGTGATAGTGCTATATACACAACAGATGCATTCTTCTCATGTCATCCTCTTCTCCTTTACGAAAGGGTGCTATTTCTTAAAATGTGATAAGGACTGGAAAGTAAATTGATAGAAGGAAATAACAGAAAGGAAACTAAACTAAATTTCTGAAAAGAAAGGACAGAAAGAAACTAAATTAATTTGCTGAAAGGAAATGACTGGGAAGAAACTAAATTAGTTTGCAGAAAGGAAACTAATTTAAACCACACTTAACTTGGCCAATCAGCTAAATGCACTCTATTTATCCTATGGTCTATCTACCATGATTCTACCCATGCAACTAAGCTATCCATGACTTAATCCTAATTGAAAAAGGGTTTATTTTCAGCTTGGAGGAAAGAATAGGTCTAAAGAGGCTAATGGAGAGCTCAAATCGTGAAACAGGGCTTATAAGTGGAAAGCGGGGGTTTAAACCTAATAAAAGCTTTATTATAGGATATAAATGGATTTGGAGAAAAATGAATTGAAAAGTGAAATGGCGTAGACATGATGGAGGAAAAAGTTGTGATATGCGATATCATAATCACAACTTTTCAAAATTGGAGCGGTAAGTGTTAAAGAAAGAAAAAAACACGATTTTCAAGGTGCGATGTGGAGTGGTGATGTGGAGGTGGCGCCGATATCACAATCGCAATATCGCAGAGTTGGAGCGGTAAGTGTTAAAGAAAGAAACAAAAAGGTTGCGATGAGCGACCTGCGATGCGGCGACAATATCACATCAGTGTTCAGAAGAGATAAGTGTTAAAGGAAATAGGGAAATGTTGGCTTTTGCGAATTGTGATGTACGGTAGCGGGAGATTTGAGGAGCAAGGGCGGAAGTCGAGTTTTTTGATGTTTTTGAATGGTTTCTGCGCGGTACCAAAATGTGATTACGATATTTCACAATTGGGGTTTGGAAGCAGAAAGTGTTAACGAAATTGAATGACAACTACAATTTGCGATGTGTGAAGTACGATATCAGGAAGTTTGAGGAGCAAGGGCGGAAGGTCAAATTCCAATGGTTTTCAAGCTGTAATATTCCCAAATGGGAAAAGCAAGAATATAGTGCAAAATTTTGGAAAAATATTGTAGATCATCATTTAAAAGCAAGAGGCCAATATGGATACCTTTCATATGTTATTACAATAGCAAAATATACATAATAAATGGGCCATAAGATGCATAACAAGAAATACAAGCCTCCAATGGACAAAATCCCTCAATATGAGGTGCTGTAATTATGTAGAAAAGTTGGAAGACCCTTACAACATTATTTTATTAGCTCTGCTACAAAAAATGATTATACATCAGATATAGGGCTGATATGTGCCTCAAAAGATAGATCTATATAAGATCTGAGCACTATACAAGCTCCTTTAAAGAACCCCTTAAGGGTTTTCAGCAAAACACCAAGTACAAGTTGTAGATCTGATATCTAAGACTACCGATCTACTGCAAAATATAGATATGGAAAGTGTGGCTGATCTAATATGATCAATAGAATAGCCTCCTCCAATAGATCCTCTAGGTGAAAGGCAGATCCCCTTCACTAGAAAATAATCTCTCCAAATGGTAAGCCAAACCACCCTGCAACTCCTCCTACATAAATAATGCAAGTCTGGAAATAAAATGCGCTGCAGGGATGAATAACCAGTTGGCTTGATGCCAAGACCCGAAAATAAGCTCAATGGCCTTCAATACTATTCTCCCAATGGAAAGGGAGCCTCCTCCACTGAAAATAAGCAATGATATGGCCTAGATCTAGAGATCTAATCACCACTTGCTGCAACCTACAAAAACAACCAAACCCTCAATAGGATCTACACTGTATTTGAAAGAAGAAGCTTGGCCTAAGCCAGATAGTGGACAATGTAGTGTTGGAAATATTGTCATTGATGGCAAAGAAGCAGAAAGGAGTATCACCATAAAGGCAAAAGAGCATCTTTAGAAGCATCGCCTAAAGTAGAGAGAATATAGCTAACAAAGTAGCAAAGGTAGCAAAGGCAACAGAGAAGCAAAAAAGGCGTGCAATAAGCGAAAGAATCCCAAGTTGGAGTGAAGAGCAAATAGAATATCAAGCTCAGGAGGAGTAGCATGGAGGGACCGGTGTCACAGAGCGGGACAACGTAAACAAGTAGAAAATAGACTAAGGAAAAGAAGAAGTGGAGTAATAATGCAGTATGAAAGCATAAAAGAGATTCAAGGAGAAGCATTAGACCATCAAAAAAGGCAAAGGAGCACAAAGGAACAACACCAGAACACTAGCAAGCAATAGAGGCGACAAATGCAGCTAAGCAACAAAGGCAGAGAAATAGCGAAAGCAGAGAGGTAGCGAATGTAGAGAGGCAGAAAATATAGCAGATGCAATGAATGAAGCTAGGCACCAAAGGCAACAAAGGTAGCAGAAATAAGTAGAGGCAACAAAGAGGCAGTTAAGGAAGAAAAGGAGAAAATGCAGCAAAAGGAGCTTTGGAGAATAAGCGCTTGAGAATCGGGTTGAATCGCTGAAGCGTGAAGTGCGATAAGAAGTGGCGATGCAAAGTTGCGATGCGATGTGGCGATGTGAAGGGACACATGGTGGCACAACACAATATCACACATCGACGATGCGAAGTTCATCGCATATCGCGAAGTGGCGATGCGATGCGATGAGATGTGATGCGATGAGAAGATGCAATGTGATGCGATCACATATCGCAATCGAGGCAAGAGAGATATCACACAATCTTAGAAATCATGTGAGTTGCGATGCGAAGTAGCGATAAAGTCAAGTGGGACCCGATCGGATATCGCTCATCGCAAGCTCAGGATGAAGTGTGAAATGAAAAAAGAGTCTCAAATGCGATATATTTCAAAGATAAAGTCTACAGGATTTCAAATCCGAAGGTATAATATTTCTTGTTGTTAAATCGCATCGGAGAACAAAGGAGCATTAGAACATAAAACGTTAAAACTTGTGAGAAAGAAAAACACAATGCACTATGATTGGTCACTGTGTTGTGGGGCCCTTCAATCAAAGTTAAGTCTGGGGCTAAGTGTTTTATGAAGAAAACCATGGAAGCGGAGGTCGACTCGAGTTACAAAGGAAAGACCTGAAAATATGAAAAAGGACCTGGAGCATGAGCAGAACAATGTGATGAAGGATTGACCGTAGAGGCATGTAAATCATCGGCAATGGTCAAATGATACGTGGAACCATAAATGGCAAATAAGCGAAACAATAAAGGCAGGATTACAAAACCGGTAAGTGTTTGTCGCACCGCTTTTGGAAGATAAGTGGTAAAAGGTGGAACGAACACGATAGCGTTAAGAGGGAGACGTGTGACATTCTAAAGCCACCTATTTCGCATAGGTTGGGAACCGTTAAATAAAATGCAACTTTATGTGCAAATTTCATCGGATTGGAAAGTTAAGAAAATGCAGAGTCTGATGACCGTCTGATTGCTGAAAGGTTGATATGCGTGTGAACGCAGCACAAAAGGCACAGGTAACAGAAGAATCAGAAAATTTATGCAGCAGAGCTAGAATATAACAACAGAAACTAAAAAGACAGTGACAGCAGTAGAAAAGACAAATATATGGCGAACCAAGAGATGAAAGGGTTGAATTGAAATATTATTGTATCTGTAAATGTAAATGATTTAATTATTTTTATTGTATGTGATGCAAAGGCAAGTCTCCGTAGGCAAAGAAAAACTCCAATTTAATTCTGAAATGAGTAGACAATGTTGTAACCTCCTGAAATGATGAGCGAGAAAATGAGATGGTGGAAGGCAAAGATTCGTGCTTGTTCACTTCATATTCCCTGTAGAACGCAAACAGTCAAAAATATATCTATATAAAACATGTAATATCGGTATGAATAGGGAGGTTAGAGAGTGTAAGAAGAAGAAGGAGCAGAGAGAGGAGTTGTGAAGATCCAGAGATGATATAAAACAAATTTGAAGGCTGGAAGGACAACAGCAAAAAAGAGAAAAACAGAGCTGATATCGAGGTAAATCAACATATGATTTTATTGTACAGTGAGGAAGTTGGTGCTTCCATATCAATTTGTAGCTTGATAGATGTCCAGTTGTAGCTGGCTGAGGTAGGAGCCTCCTATAGGTTGTAGCCTACAGAAAATAGATGGGATTTGGAGCTTCCTTGCAATTTTTAGCTTGCAGAATTGAGGTAGTAGCCTCCTGCAGGTTGGAGCCTATCAGTGGTGAAAGGGAGTTGGAGCTTGCCTTTGCATCACAACAATAATAAGATGCAGTTTTCTCCCTTATGGGTTTCCACTTATATCTGTTGTCTATGTGCATGATGATTGTGTGTTGATATTCTGTATTTAATCTGCTTAATACCTGCTGCTCACTTATTAAGATTGTTGTTCCATTTTATATTAAGTTGATCACAGAACGAAGATGTAAATAACTGTAAAAGAAAGTTTTACAAGACCATGACTGTATTAAATTGATTCATTCCCCCCTCTAATTTTAACCAAGGGTTCAATAATTGGTATCAGAGCCGGTTCCTTCTGTATCAGTTTAACAACTGGAAGGAGATCCTAGGTCCCCAAGATGGCTAGTCTAGAAGGATGCTCAACAAATAAAGCCCCTTTGTTTACTGGTACAAATTATGCCTTTTGGAAAATAAGAATGAGGACGTACATAATGTCTCTAGGAATATAAGTTTGGGCTGCTGTGGATTTGGGATATGCCCCAAAGGAGTCTGACACAGAGAAAGAAGCCAAAATAGATTTTATAGCTAATGCCAAAGCTATGAATGCTCTCTTAAGTGGTCTGTGTGAGGTAGAATTTATCAAAGTAATGCACAACAAGACTGCCAAAGAAATATGGGATACATTAGAAAGTATCCATGAGGGAGATAAAATGTGAAAGGTAAGCCCAGAAAACCCCAAGGCTATGAACCTGATTTAGCTATAAAATATGAATGAAGAAGATGTTGCGACTTCTTTACTGCAAAGGTGCAGTGAATAATACTTAGGAAAACTCAGAGAAACCATTGAAAATGTAATTTTTCAAAAGTATTGAGATCTACCACTGCATCAGTTTTAACCCAGAGTTGCAACATTGAAGAAATAACAGTTAGGAAACATTGACCATAAACCAAAACCATAAACCAATTACTTGGAAACTTAACAGCCTATGAGATGAGACTTCCATAGAGGAAGTCAAATGTGAGGGAGGCAGCCTTTAAGGCTGAGAAGAGCAAAGAAGAAAAGGAAGATACATGCTCCTACTCTGATGAAGAAGAGGCCAAATTTGTCAGAAGATTAGATAGAGGCTCAGGTAAGTATAAAGGTAAGCTTCCATTTAAATGCTTTAACTGTGGAAAATTTGGGCACTATGTATCAAAATGTCCTTATAAGAATCAGACTCAAGAGACAGAGAAAACCAAAACAAATAACTGGCAGAAAGGGAAGAGATTCAATAGAAAATCACTTTATGCTCAGCAAGATAGTAGTGCATCTGAAAACTCAAATGAATCCTCAAATGAAGAAGGAACCTATGAATTTGTGTTGATGGCCAAGGAAGAGTCTGAAGGATTACTTCTAGAAGATGAGGAAGAAGGTGAGGTAGATCTTAAGGGGGAGCTAAGAAGTGCCCTGGAGGAAATAGACAGACTTAAACTCAAGTGCAGAAAACAAAAAGACATTCTTCTCAAATATGTAAAAGAGGTACCAAATTCAGAAGACCTCATTCAATTGAAAGTAGAACTTGAAGAGGCTAAGAAGGTGGAAGACATGTTACTAAAGAAAATTAAGGATAAAGTTCAGAAGTAAGAAAAATTGGAAGAAGAAGTAGTATGCTTGAAAAATAAATTAGAACACACCCAAAGGGAATTGACAATGAACACTCCTCGAATGAAAAGCACTGAACAGTTGAATAAAATAATAAATGCTCAAAGATATCCTCTCATAAAGACTGGGATAGGTTACGAAGGAGAAACCAACAAATCCAAGGTAGAGGATAACCAGAATATCATTTTTGTGAAAGCTGTAAAAGAAAAAATTAACTCTCAGCAATCTGAGATTATTGCAGCAAGAAGAATGATAGAAGAAAGGAGCAGGGGGTGTAAGCAGCTCAGAGATGAGATTGCCTCCATGGAGACCTCGGAGAAGGCAGACATTGAAAGGAATGATGAAGCAGCTCTAAAAGGAACCACGGAAGTAGAAGCCAACAAGAACTTGATGTGCGATGAAACAAATAGAAACAAGCAGCAACATCAAGAGACAAAGAATGAGAGGAAGAAGCAAGCAGTTGCAAAAAGTTCAGTTGTTCCTGAAGATCTATTGAACAAGTTCGGAAGATCTCAAAGGAGATTCTTTCCTCCTATGAGAAATGTCACTTGTTTTTCCTGTCACAAATTGGGACATATTGTTGCATACCGTCAAATGAAAATAATCGATTTCAACCAACAAAGGATGCAGAAAATGAAAAGACTACCTCAAGCAACCAAATGGAGAAGACAACCCTTCACCAAATACACTAATTGTTTCCATGAGTATTGTTTTTGTTGTAAGGGGTTCAGCCATAAAGCCATGGAGTGTAGAACGTATGGACAAAGACTGATGTTTAAAACCCAAAGGAGATTTATGAACAATGGAGAGTTCACTCGTACACATAATCCATTTAAAAATATAATCAAATGCTTTGTATGCCATAAAATCAGACACATGTCTTCCAAATGTCCTCTCACAGAATGTGGTCCATCTTCTCGGAAAAGGTGCCAAACAAATAGCTGTCTGTAGTGGAAAAAGAAGTTGAATAAGTGTGACCTGGCTCTAATAGCTCAAGATCAGAAAAGCCAATGGTATATGGACAGTGGATGCTCAAAGAATATGACTGGATATTGAAGCAAGTTTGTAACCTTTGATAAAAAGAAATCTGGAAATGTAACATTCAAAAATGATAAAGCAGGGAAAATCAAAGGAAAAGGCTTAGTCAGTCTGAATAATGGAAGAGGAGAGGCTCAAGATGTACTATATGTGGATGGGCTGAAAAAAAATCTGCTAAGTGTCAATCAAATGTGTGATAAAGGCTGTGAGGTCCTTTTCAGAGCCCAAGATTGTGAGGTAAGCCGAGCACTACAGGAAAGACCTTGATCAAAGGTGTTAGAATAGAAAGTAATGTCTATATAGTGAAAGAAGAGAATGAAGCATGCCACATAAGAAAACTTGAAGAATCATGGTTATGGCATAGAAGATTGGGACACCTAAACTTCGACCACATCATCAGTATGAGAAACAAGAATGTAATCAGAGATATGCCTGCAATAAACAAGCCTCCAAATACCATATGTAAATCTTGCCAACTAGGAAAGCAAACCTACACATCTTTCAAGACCAAAGAGAAGCTATCTACAAGTAGGCCTCTTCATCTTGTTCACATGGACCTGTGTGGACCTTCAAGAACTAATGCACTAGGTGGAGAATCTTATTTCATGCTAATAATAGATGATTTTACCAGATTGACGTGGGTGGAATTTCTCAAATATAAATTTGAAGCAATTGAGAAATTCAAGATATTCAAGGCATTGGGAGAAAATCAAACCAGATGCAAGATAAAAAGCATCAGATCAGATAGATGAGGTGAATTCACAGACTATGATTTTGTAGACCTTAGCAATGAACATGGGATAAAACAACAATTTACAATTGTAGGTACACCTCAACAGAATGGAGTGGCAGAAAGACAAAACAGGTCTGTACAACAGATTTCCAGAGCCATGATGCAAGAAATTAACATTCCCCAAACCTATTGGGCAGAAGCAGTACACACAACTGTTCATATTCTCAACAAAGCTCATCTAAGACCAAATTGTGATAATACTCCTTACGAATTATGGCATTGTAAACTAGAATCAATCAAGAACTTTAGAGTATTTGGAAGCAAGTGTTTCATAAAAAATAATGATGAAAAACTGGGGAAGTTTGATGCAAGAGCTGATGAAGGAATATTTTTAGGATATGCATCCAAGAGTAAGGGTTACATGTGTTACAAAAAAATACTGCACAAAATTGTGAAAAGCATTGACGTAAGAGTTGACGAAGATCTACCAAACAATACAAGAAACACAAGCTATGCCAATCCTCCAGATGATCATGAAGCTGAGAACCAAGATAATGATGAACATAACAAGATAACAGAAGATACTGAATTAAACTCAAAGGGTCCCTCAAGATACACTCAAAAGAACCATCCAGAAGATCAAATCATTGGGGACAAAAGTGTGGGAGTCCAGACAAGAAGACAACTTGCTGAACAAACAAACGAAGTATACCTAGCCATGCTATCTCAAATAGAGCCAAAGAAGTTCGAAGAAGCCAGCAAAGACAAAAACTGGGTAAATGCTATGAATGAAGAAGTAGACCAAATTGAGAAGAACAATACCTGGGAATTAATTCCAAGACCCACTGGGAAAAATGTCATTGGCACAAAATAGTTATTCAAGAATAAGATGAATGAACAAGGGCAGGTAATCAAAAATAAATCCAGACTTGTATGCAAGGGATATTCACAAATTGAAGGACTTGATTATGATGAAACCTTTGCCCCTGTAGCCAGGATGGAAGCAATCATAATGTTTTTTGCCTTTACATGCTATCATGATTTCAAGGTATATCAAATGGATGTGAAGTTCGCCTTCCTGAATGGAGATTTAGAGGAAGAAGTCTACATGGAACAACCTGAAGGATTCTCATTAATAGAGAAACATGAATATGTGTGCAGATTAAAGAAAGCCTTATATGATCTAAAACAAGCTCCTTGTGCATGGTATTCAAGGCTGGAAAAATAATTGCAAAAAAAAGGGTTTAAGAAAGGAGGAGTAAACAACAATTTGTACATAAAGGCTAATGAAGATGAACTCTTAATTGTAATAGTATATGTAGATGACATCATGTTTGGTAGCAACAAAGATGAGTTAGCAAAAGGATTTTCCTAAGAAATGAAATCAGAATTTGAGATGTCAATGATTGGAGAGCTCACCTTTTATTTAGGACTTCAAATTCAAAAAAAGAACACAGGAATATTCATTTCGCAAGAAAAATACTTAAAATAAATGTTGAAAAAGTTTTAAATGGAAGACTGCAAACCTGTGTCAACTCCCATGATTACTGGATGCAAACTATGTGCTAATGATGGATCAACAGATGTAGATCAAAAAATTTACAGATCCATGATAGGAAGTTTGTTATATCTAATTGCTTCTAGACCAGACATTATGTTCGCAGTAGGACTTGTAGCAAGATATCAAGCAGCACCAAAATAAAATCACTTACTTGCAATCAAGAGAATATTTAGATATCTACAAGGAACCTCACATTATGGCCTATGGTATCCAAAAGGAAAAAGTTTCACACTGACAACATACACAGATGCAGATTGGGCCAGTTGTGTGGATGACAGGAAAAGCACAAGTGGAGGTGCTTTTTATTTGGGAAAAGTCTGGTGGCATGGCTAAGCAAGAAGCAAACTTCTATCCCTTTATCTACAACAGAAGCAAAATACATAGTAGCAGTAGCATGTTGCACACAAATAATGTGGATGAAACAAACTCTCCAAGACATGAAGGTAAGCATTGATGAACCCATTTATATCAAATGTGACAATACAAGTGCAATAAGTATATCAAAAAATCCTGTACTTCATTAAAAAAAAAAGCACATCCCAATAAAGTACCACTTCCTCAGAGAACATGTAATGTTCCTAATTAGCCCAAGCTAATTGGAACATTTAAATTTTGTTTTATTTTCCATTTATGAATAAATGACTAATGGAGGACATGTAAAACTCCTTAGATCAATGAATAAATCAATGCTCAATGTGAACAAAGCTATATCTAATCCAGTTACATAAAATCCACTTATGTGTGAAACAGGTTTGAGCTATTTGACTGGGTCAACAGGACCAAATCTACAACGCTGTCTAGGCTCAATGTATCTCCTAAAGGGGCAGCGCAGTTCTAGAAGGAGGACCACATGTGAAAAGGGTTAAGTAATTCAAGGTGGTTTAGGGTTTTTCACATCTTCATCTTATAAAAGGAAGGAGAAGGCTCAAGGAGAGGTTGTTGATGATTTTTGGTTGCTTGAGCAACTCGAGTTCTCTTGGCTGGTTAGCCAAATGGAAGAGGGTTTCCTGTTTAGGAATCCTCTCTCCTTCCATGGAGTAGCTCTTTGGAGGAGGATGTGCTGCATTGATCCACTATCCGACATTTTTCCAAGCTTCTACTTCCAACTGCAATGCAGCTCCTGTTGAGGGTTTGATTGCCTTTGTAAGTTGCAGCAAGTGGGATTTAGATCTTTTCAGATCTAAAGCATTTCAGTACTTCTTTTCAGTGGAGGAGGGTTCTAATCCATTGGAGAGATGTATTGAATGATTTGAGCTTCATTTTAGATCTTGGCATCAGGCCAATGTGTTCTTCATGGTATACTGTGCAGTCCCTTCCACAGATCTGCGTTATTGCTGAAGGAGCAGTGTTGCAGGGTTTTTGGCATCATTTTGGAGCGAGATATTTGATGTGAAGGAAGCCTCCTTGCATCAAGGGAGATCCATGTATTGGCCAACCAATCCATGTCTATTTCAGGTATGATCCATTCACTGAAGTTTTTTCTTCAGAAATTCTGAATCATTTTGTAGATCTGCTTCAGTAAAACTTAGATCTGCTCCGGCATTTTCATGTATCGCTGAAATCCCCAAGGGGAATGTAATAAAGAGCCCTTTGGGAATTTTGATTCATTACAGATCTCTATTTTCATGTATTTATCAGTTTTAGATATGTAATATAATAAAAATAATCTTTATCCTCCTGTAACTAACGCTGAAGGGTTTCTGGGTCATTCTCTTGTCTTGTAGCACCTCAGTCTTGAGGGATTTTCTATGTAAAATTGTTGTTTAACCTTGCTCAATGCTTATGCCATGTTTCTAAACTCATTATATGATTTTTCATTCTTTTTTACATCTTAAAACTTCAGAAAATACGCTACCCTTTCTTCAGTAAATTTCTGCATCTTCCAAGTCATGGGAAATCAGGGTTTTTCTTGACTAGTCAGGAAGGAGGAACTGTTTAACTTAGAAAAACGCTTTTTTTTTTTGCTGAAATTTGGCATGTAGATCCATATTGACCTAGTATAACATATCCTAGAGCCATGAACCTTATTTGTACACAGATTTCTGATTATACTCATTTTAGGGCCAAAATCCTCATTGTTCCCCACCTTTTTTCCCATAAAAGCTGAGTAAAGGTTGCTGCAGCACTTGGAATTGGTTGCTGAGTGTTTTTAAACATTTTTTTTGATATCTAAAACAAAAATTCCTGAAAAATGTGTTTTTCAGGCATGTCTTGCTGAGAAATCCATTTTGGGAACATTACAGTGGTATCAGAGCATGATCTTTGGCTCAGCCTGTGGCTTCAAGCCAAAGTGATGAATCCATAAAGAAGGAATATTTCAATCTCTATATACAGGGTCTGCAGATGGCCAGGTAGCCTCTGGATCTCATCCTTTTTTTCAAAGGTGACATATCCAGTAAATGCCTCTGCAGTCAATCTCTGGAATAAAATATTGATACTCCTGAAGAGGGAAATTTACAACAGTATCAGAGAAGAGAAGAAAAAAATATTAGAATGATGGAGAGGATGAGATTACTCTCATCAATGTTCAGATCTAAGAAGGGCCTCTCCAAAGAGGTAAATCAGAAAAGAGAAAGAAGATGCACCGAGACTCCTAGAGGGTTTCAAGGAGAAGAAAGTTGCAGTGAGACCTACATAAGGTTTCAAGAAGGAGAGGAAGACCCATGCACTTCCTACCGTCACAAAGAAGATGCTTTGTATAGAATAAACAAGAGCATGGCTCCACCACTTGGAAAAATGACAGAAGAGGAGATCTCCCTGCTCCTTTTCCAAACCTTGAAGGGTATTGAAGAAGATCTCAAGGAGATTGAGAAGGTGGAGACTTGTACCAGCGCTGGCACAACCTTGGAAGAGCAGCCTTCATGTTTAGTAATGAAGGAAGACAACACAGTTGAGGAAGAAGCTCTTACTTCTACATCTCACCAAGGTATGATTGAAAATTTATCTATTGTCATTTCAGCACATTGTATGAAGGGATCTACATCTTTGCATGCTACTGATTTAGAGCAACAGAGCTACACTGCACTGTGCAAAGGCAGTAATGAAGAAGAGAGAAACCATTCCTCATTGGAGCATTCACATGGAAGCTTCATTCATGAAGCAATAAAGGGTGGAATGATGGATGGTAGACATCTTGAAGTGAGAAACCCTTTCTCCCTTCTAGATGACCCTTTCTCAATGAGCACACCCTTGCTCAAAGAGAAACTTCTACTTGCAGCAAATCCAAGGCCCCTTTGGTTTTGGGAGGCCATGCATGAGGAGAAGACCTCATGGGAAGAATTCATTGGAGGTGCACTTCAACACATCATGGAGTGCAAAGTTCTTCAACAGTTTGAGGAGGATCTTCCCTTCTCACAGGAGCAGATAGTAGATGGGGGACATCTTCGGATGGATAAATTCTCTCATGACTGTGTTGGACATTTCTTGAACCATGCACATCATGACGGGAGGTTTTTGCCTACCACCTATTTGGATCCTTATACGGTCAAATTGATCCTCGAGAAGATTTCATTTCAAGATCCCATGAAATGCAGAAATCTGATTTGGGATGATGGTAGCCCTCATGGGAGGAGTACCAAGATGAATGATGGAAGGAGACATCCATAATTGGTTGAGTGGATGTGGATGGAGAGCAAGAAGCTGGAGAGCTACTTGCAGATCTATGACACTGGGCAACAGGAGGCTTGGCTGCGTTGGTTGCTCTTGAAAGAGTTTGGTCATCACTCTCTTTCTAAGCGTATGTGGCTAGATACTTGCATCATGGAGCAGCAAGGAGTATGGAAACATTGTGTTGGCATAACATTCTTTATGTCAAGCACCATGTTGTCACTACATGATTTGGATGATGGAAGTATAAGAAGGCAGCAGAAGATTTTGTTGCTTGGGAAGATCTTGAAAGAGCAAGGGCAAATTGCTCTCACAGTTTTCATGATGTTGCAGGAGTAGAAGATGTCACTATCATGGTGCAAAGGGGTTACTCCTTGACCTTATATGTTCAAGAAGGACTATCTTCATGGGAATGAATTCTCATATGTAGCAGCATTATGGGAGATTCCTTTGACATTCTGCATGTCAAATATTGGAGCTATGTGTTGATGGGAGCCTATGTGCATAGGCCAACAATGTTGTCACTTTGGAGTTGGGATTTATTGATGGAGTATTCCTAGGATCACTTCTCATTTTATGCACTTGGTGAGCAAAGAGGAGGTGAAGAAGATGAAGTAGTAGATGGAGACATCTATCACTGTGGTGTGATTTTCTTGACTTGGGTTTCCAAGCAGGAGGAGAAGGACTTTCATGTAGCCCTTGGTTCATTCTCCTTCATGGGAGTGTGCCAAACTATTATTGAGGATTCATTCATGGATCCATGTATCTTCTTACTTCCGACATATGGTGAGAACTTTTGCTTGCATCCTCTTACCATATTTTGGCAGTGCATTGCTCCAAAAGAGGGCAAGCTATTCATTGAGCTCCATGATCTACATTGGGCCAAATTGTATGATGGAGACAACCATATCTTATGTGGCCTTGGGCAAAGATGTTTTCCTTACATGTATGTTCATTTGATTTATATGATTAACCATGTAACAAGAAACAATTTGCCATGTATTATTCTAAAGAAGCAGTATGTAAAACTGCACTGTGAAGATTTGGGAAACTGTTGGTACTCTCTTGAATCACATAGAACCTTCAATATTTCCTTAATGATGGTGATAGTCATGTTCTCAATTGCTGATATTTCTTTTATCTTAATGGGAGACATGATGTTGAGTGAGGCACATGGTTTGGATGTGTCCTTTTGGGAAATAGGTTCCCACATTTCCTGCAGCACATGTTCTAATGGGAACATGGGGAGAGTTGTGGCCACCATGACCAAAAAATTGTTTCTCTTGGAGGTGGGCCATGTGTGTGATGTAATACCTTACGATGATACCCTTTTGTCCATCACATATGGAACATTTTGGGCTAATTGGTTTTACAGCGTTGGAGGGAGGATCTTTGCAGATCTAATATTCCTGATGCCACTTGAGGGAAATATCCTTGCAGCCCAAGATCAGTTTGCAGTCTACAATTATCTTAAGTGGAGAGGAGAACAACGTGGGTTAGGCTATCTTGTCTACCATGTGCAGATTTTCAGCCCACCTATTTTGCGGGAGCTCAAGGTGGAGAAATATTTTCAAGAGTTGCCATGTTGGGAGGTGACTCATTTTGTGTGGATGATTGATTAGGGATGGAGGATCCACATGGGAATGTTGTTTCCCCAATACATTTTAGATTCCATGCCTCAAGGGAGCCTCTAGGCAGCACCTTATTACCTTCTTGAGTACTCTACTTATTCATGATGATAGCTATTTAGCTAATTTGCATGCTTGGGAGAGGCAATATGGAGATTCATTGTTGACACAACATCTCATTATTTGGAGGAGATCATTATATGTGGATGCTACAGTAGGAGGAGGGGACATCCTTCAGTTCTATCCTTGCAGTTTCTTGAGGACAAGCAACATTTGGGAGGGGAGGACTATAATGTTCCTAATTAGCCCAAGCTAATTGGAACATTTAAATTTTGTTTTCTTTTCCATTTATGAATAAATGACTAATGGAGGACATGTAAAACTCCTTAGATCAATGAAGAAATCAATGCTCAATGTGAAAAAAGCTATATCTAAGCGAGTTACATAAAATCCACTTGTGTGTGAAAGATGTTTGAGCTATTTGAATGGGTCAACATGACCAAATCTACAGCGCTGTCTAGGCTCAATGTATCTCCTAAAGGGGCAGCGCAGTTCTAGAAGGAGGACCACATGTGAAAAGGGTTAAGTAATTCAAGGTGGTTTATGGTTTTGCACATCTTCATCTTATAAAAGGAAGGAGAAGGCTCAAGGAGAGGTTGTTGATGATTTGTGGTTGCTTGAGCAACTCGAGTTCTCTTGGCTGGTTAGCCAAATGGAAGAGGGTTTCCTGTTTAGGAATCCTCTCTCCTTCCATGGATTAGCTCTTTGGAGGAGGATGTGCTGCATTGATCCATTATCCGGAATTTGGCCAAGCTTCTATTTCCAAATGCAATGCGGATCCTGTTGAGGGTTTGATTGCCTTTGTAAGCTGCAGCAAGTGGGATTTAGATCTTTTCAGATCTAAAGCATTTCAGTACTTATTTTCAGTGGAGGAGGGTTCTAATCCATTGGAGAGCTGTATTGAATGATTTGAGCTTAATTTCAGATCTTGGCATCAGGCCAATGTGTTCTTCATGGTATACTGCGTAGTCCCTTCCCCAGATATGCGTTATTGCTGAAGGAGCAGTGTTGCAGGGTTTTTGGCATCATTTTGGAGCGAGATCTTTGATGTGAAGGAAGCCTCCTTGCATCAAGGGAGATCCATGTATTGGCCAACCAATCCATTTCTATTTCATGTCTGATCCATTCACTGAATTTTTTTCTTCAGAAATTCTGAATCATTCTGTAGATCTGCTGCAGTAAAAATCAGATCTGCTCCGACATTTTCATGTATTGCTGAAATCCCCAAGGGGAAGTAATAAAGAGCCCTTTGGAAATTTTGATTCATTATAGATCTCTGTTTTCATGTATTTATTAGTTGCATATCCGTAATATAATAAAAAGAAGCTTCAGCCTCCTGTAACTAACACTGAAGGGTTTCTGGGTCATTCTCTTGTCTTGTAGCACCTCAATCTTGAGGGATTTTCTATGTAAAACTGCTATTTAACCTTGCTTAATGCTTATTCCATGTTCCTAAACTCATTATATGATTTTTCATACTATTTTACATCTTAAACCTTCAGAAAATACGCTGCCCTTGCTTCAGTAAATTTCTGCATGTTCCAAGTCATGCGAAATCAGGGTTTTTCTTGATTAGTCGGGAAGGAGGAACTATTTAACTTAGCAAAACGATTTTTTTTTTTGCTGAAATTTGGCATGTAGATCCCTCTTGACCTACTATAACATATCCCAGATCCATGATCCTTATTTTTACACATATTTTTTATTATACTCATTTTAGGTCCAAAATCCTCACTTTTCCCCACCTTTTTGCCCATAAAAGCTGAGTAAATGTTGCTGCAGCACTTGGAATTGGTTGATGAGTGTTTTTAAACAATTTTTATGATATTTGAAGCACACATTCCTGAAAAATGCATTTTTTCAGGCATGTCTTGCTGAGAAATCCATTTTGGTAACATTACAGAACAATTAGCACAGAAATTAGTAAAGTTGGAATATGTACCAAACAAGGAAAAAAAACAGACATATTCAAAAAAAATCTTGCTAAAGAACCATTCGAATATCTAAGAGACAAATTAGGGTTAGTGTCTGCAGATGTTACTCTCTAACATGATCAGAAATAAAAAAAAATAAAAATTTAAGGCTGCATACAAGGAACAGGACTAGTGCAGAAGACAAGTGATAGGCAATATCAGACAAGAAAGCATCATTCCAGGGGTAGAGAAGTCAATAAAAATTTTCACAAAAGAGCTAGAGCAATGGAGCAGTGCATGGAACAGGTCCTCAAGATCAGAGTATTATGAAAAGATAGAAACCACACTGGGAAAAGTGAAACCCTTTTCCATTGATGTCAAAGGGGGAGGAAAAGCAAGAAAAATAAGAAAGGCTCTTCTATAAAGCATGCAGAGGAAGAAAGAAAAGATACTTCTTAGAATGAGAGGGGGAGTCAGTCCTGAAGGAAGTATCAGAGTATTGGTGGATGTGTTGCGATCAATGCCAAAGGGGGAGACTGTTGGAAATATTGTCATTGATGGCAAAGGAGCAGAAAGGAGTATCACCATAGAGGAAAAAGAGCATCGATATAAGAATAACCTAAAGTAGAGAGAATGCAACTAAAAAGTAGCAAAGGAAACAAAGGCAACAGAGAAGCAGCAAAGGCATGTAGTAAGCGAAAGAATCCCAAGTCGGAGTGAATAGCGAATAGAAGATCAAGCTCAGGAGGAGTAGCGTGGAGGGACTGATGTCACAGAGTGGGACAACGTAAACAAACAGAAAATAGACTAAGGAAAAGAAGAAGTGGATTAATAATGCAGTATGAAAGCATAAAAGAGAGGCAAGGAGTAGCATTAGACCATCAACAAAGGAAAAGGAGTACAAAGGAACAACACCAGAACACTGGCAAGCACCAAAGGCAGTGAATGCAGCTAAGCAACAAAGGCAGAGAAACAATGAAAGCAGAGAGGAAAAAAATATAGCAGAGGAAATGAATGCAACTAGGCACCAAAGGCAACAAAGGCAACAGAAAGAAGTAGAGGCAGCAGAGAGGCAGTTAAGGAAGAAAAGGAGCAAAGGCAGCAAAAGGAGCTCAGGAGAATAAGCACTTGAGAATCGGGTTGAATCGCCGAAGCACAAAGTGTGATAAGAAGTGGCGATGCAAAGTTGTGATGCGATGTGGTGATGTGAAGGGACATGTGGTGGCACAACGCAATATCTCACATCGGCAATGCGAAGTTCATCGCATACCGCAAAGTGGCGATGCGATGTGATGAGAAGATGCAATGCAATGCGATGCGATCAGATATCGCAATTGGGGTAGGAGAGATATCGCACAAGCTTAGTAATCATGTGAGTTGCGATGAAAATTAGCAATAAAGTCAAGTGGGACCCAATCGCATATCGCTCATCGCAAGCGTAGGACGAAGTGCGAAATGCGAAAAGAGTCTCGGATGCGATATATTTCTACAGGATTTCAAATCCGAAGGTATACGATTTCCCGTTGTTAAATCACATCGGAGAACAAAGGAGCATTAGAACATAAAACGTTAAAACCTCTAGGCAAGCGAAATGAAATGCACTATGATTGGTCAATGCGTAGTGGGACCCTTCAATCAAAGTTAAGTTTGGGGCTAAGTGTTTTATGAAGAAAACCATGGAAGCGGAGGTCGACTCGGGTTACAAAGGAAAGACTTAAAAATATGAAAAAGGACTCGGAGCATGAGCAAAATAGTATGATGAAGGATTGAATGTAGAGGCATGTAAATCATCGGTAATGGTCAAACGATACGTGGAACCAGAAACGGAAAATAAGCGGAACAATGAAGGTAGGATTAAAAAATTGGTAAGTGTTTGTCGCACCGCTTTTGGAAGATAAGTGGTAAAAGGTGAAACGAACGCGATAGCGTTAAGAGGGTGACACGTGGCATTCTAAAACCACCTATTTCGCATAGGTTGGGAAAAGTTAAATAAAATGCAACTTTATGTGCGAATTCCGTCGGATTGGAAAGTTAAGAAAAGGCGGAGTCTGATGACCGTTCGATTGATGAAAGGTTGATATGCGTGTGAACACAACACAAAAGACACAGGTAACGGAATAAATAGAATAGTTATGCAGCAGAGCTAGAATATAACAATAGAAACTGAAAAGACAGGGACAACAGCAGAAAAGCCAAATATATGGTGTTGAACCAAAAATTTAAGAAAATTTGAATTGAAATGTGTGTAATACGTAAATGTAAATGATTTAATTATTTTATTGTATGTGATGCAAAGGCAAGTCTCCGTAGGCAAAGCAAAACTCCAATTTAATTCTAAAATGAGTAGACAATGTTGTAACCTCCTGAAATGATGAGCGAGAAAATGAGATGGTGGAAGGCAAAGAGTCATGCCTGTTCACTTCATATTCACAGCAAGACATATGATCAAAAAACCTCACTATACAAAACATATTCAATATGGAGACATGCATAGGGAGGATTGAGAAGCGTATAAGAAGAGAAGACACAAAGAAGGTTTGAAGATCAGGAGATGATACAAAAGAATTTGAGAGTACATGCAGGACACAACAAAAGAAGGAAAGCATGAAGGCACAGTATCAGATGAAATCAGCCTGCCAGTTTAGTAATGCAGTGAGGAAGTTGGTGCTTCCTGCTCAAGTTGTAGCTTGATATATGTCAGTTAATTGGACAGGATTGAACCTCTCTGGAAGGTTTAACAGCCCACAGGAAAAATAAATGAATAGTTGGGCTTCCTTTAAAGTTGTAACTGCAAGAATTAAGATAGTAATAACAGGTTGGAAGCCTGCGAGAGAAAATTAGTGGTAGAGGAGTTGGAGCTTGCATGCACTCACAATAAATAAACAAAGATGTGGTTTTCTCTTATGGGTTTCCACTTATATCTGTTGTCTATGTGCATGATGATTATGTGTTGATATTCTGTATTTAATCTACTTAATACCTGCTGCTCACTTATTAAGATTGTTGTTCCATTGTATATTAAGTTGATCACGAAATGAAGATGTAAATAATTGTAAAAAAAAGTTTTACAAGACCATGACTGTACTAAACTAATTCACCCCCCCCCTCTTAGTTTAACCAAGGGTTCAACATGTAGTACAATACTCCTCCAAGAGCTCCTCAATGGTAGAGGTGGGATTCTCGATCAGGAACACCCTGTGCTAAACAACACTCTATCTCAGCTAAACAACGAGAGAAAGATATATGTCTAAACAGACCATATATTCAGAAATATAATATACATCAACATAATCAACAATGGTTTCCATCCTATTCCTTAAATAAGATATGAGATTGCAAACCCTAAGCCCCATCCAAAAATATCACTACATTCACACAAAGCATCTCCATCTAAAACTGCGCTGTCCCCCATTGATGACCACTCCTCCATGACAACGCTGTTGATTTGGTCAAGGTTGACCCAATCAAGGTGATCCAACCCCTTTTCATACCAAAGGGTGTTTAATTAAGCTGCCAAGATTTATCTCTTTCACATTTGGCATTGATTTATTCATTATTGAGGAGAATTATGGACTCCCTTTGTCCTCTTATTCTTTAAACAAAACAGTAAAAAAAATTTGAATATTCCAACTAGCTCATGGCTAATTGGGTATATTATAGTCCTCCCTTCCCAAATGTTGCTTGTCCTCAAGCAAATGAAAAGGTGAGTGCTGCAATCCTCCATCATTGGTGACACCAACATGTGATAAGCTTCCTTCATAAGCTAAGTGTTCACCAATCCATCCCTCCATGAATTGCTCCTCCAAAGTTCTCATGAGAAGCAAATAATCCATCCCATAAGGAGACAATAGTTCAAATGAAACAAACATGGTTTGAAAAATGTTCTCCTTGAAACATGCAGCATAATGAACATGGAGAATATCTCTCCCATAGGGCACATACGTTCCTCCCATCCTCCCTCCAAACATTCCCATAAAAAGTATAAGTACATCCTCAATGTATGGGATCAAAATTAAGTACATACAAACATAAATTTGCATAAATGGAGGTGGGTCATAATCCCACATATGGAACCAGCGCAGTAAGTATCCTGACTGCATCAGATAATTATGTGGTAAGTGGATTCCCCACCACTTACTTACTGCCCAAGTCATCTCACCATGGCTGAAAGTGTGAGATATATTTGGTGCCTTAGGAATGCACCCACAATGATACAATATTTGCCTTTTTCCTTCAAGGGAGTGGCCATGTTAAGAAATTTTTGTGGCCCAAAGTTGGCCATGAAGTTTATATGGAATTATGCTCCTTCTTTGAGTTTTGGCCTGCATATACATGGTGAAATAATGAAAATGATCATCAAATAAAACATTAGGTACATAAATATCTTCTTCACCAAAATTTCTCCTCATACAAATGGCGCGGTGCATAGAACTATCTCCTCTCATTCCAAAAGAGGAAAGAGGTGGTTGAATTAACTCCTTCATAGAGTTATGTTTCTCTCCCAACTCCACATGGTTCATGCATCTTTAAAAATACTGATATAGTTCCTCTTCAAAGCCCTTCCAAGTGTAGCTTCCCATGATAGTGTTGTAGGACCGCATGGAATAAGTATGGTTGAAAAAGAACTCTTCATAGGCCCTTTGTAGCAACTTGTCATTGAGATTGGAGGATCTAGATAAGAAGATCCTACCATGATAGTAGATGAATCCTTCTTGGAATGAATATCCATCTTCATGTAGCTGGTCATCAAGTATCATGCATGTGAAAAGATCCTTGGAATAATCCACCAATAGTTGGCATTTCCAATATGGATCAATCTCCCATAGTGACAATGCTGATGATCTATCACAAAGAATGTCTGTCATATGGCTATTCTCCTCCTTGAAATCTCCCATGCCAAAGGTACATGTTGGAAGGTCATTCCTTCCATGCTTCTCCTCCCACAGTGCATAATCTGAAATGAGAGTGGGTAATGATGATGTTGGGAGAATGCTTCCCTCCTCCTTGAGTCTACCCAAGATTCTCAGCGCTGTATCATGGTATTATAATGCTCCCATCCCTCCTGTAGCTATTCTTGGAGCATCATGTTGTGAGATATCTCTCACCAAATTTGAATCAGGTGGCCTCCCAGGTGGTTTGCCACTAAATAATAGTGTCCCATGCAGCAATCTCATAAGCATAATAGATGGGAATATTAGGTCCTTGCTTCCACTGCACAAATCCATCTTTGATTTCTGTGTGGAAGTGGTATGTGAGGGATATGTGTGCATGCCTTTAATTATTTGTGCTTTTTCACTCCTTCTATCTACCCATTCCATCTACAAAGTCTCCCAATCAGTGGTGACTTTCCCCAAAGTAATCAACCATTGCGCACCCAATATGAAATTGGTGTCAGGTATGTCGACCAAAAAGAAGTGATCAGTCAATGTATATGTTCCCATGGTGACTGATAAGGATGGAACATAATTCATGCATTGCATAGTTCTATCTCCTGGGACCAAAACAGAGAATCCCTCAAAAGCATCAGTGGGTATTGCCATCCTTTACACTAGTTGGCCATCAATAAAATTATGGGTAGCCCCATTATCAACCAAAACAGAAACCCTTTGATTCAAGATGGAACCTTGAACTCTTAAGGTCAAGTACTTAGGTATTCCCCTCAATGATGTAAGAGCCGCTCCAATTGGAGAAAATGCCCCATTCCCATCTCATGATGGTGTTGGTTCATCTCCTGCAGTGTCAGCGTTGTGACCCCTTATTGGTTCATCTTCTTCTTCCTCCTCATCATCTGAGAAGACCTCTACGTAATGTGCCTTTCCAGCTACACATCTATGTATAGGTGCCCAAGCTTCTTTACATGTGAAGCAAAGCTTCCTCCTCCTCAAATATCTATAGACATCATCATCAAGAGGTTTTTTATATTGGCTATCCTTTGAAGGAGGAGCCTTCTCTTCAATTTCCCTTTAATGGAAAAGAGGGCTTATGCTGAAATGTTGCCTTTACTTTTGGAAAGGAATTGTGAAGGTCTCTAGCCCTTTCAATGGCATCTTGTAGGGTAGTGGGCTTGGTAGACTTAACCAACCCATGAAGAGGTTCATCTAATTCATCAATGGATATATACACCCTTCTTGCTGCAGATAAATCAGGAACCATAACAAAAAGTCTTAAAAATTCAGAGATGTAAGTTTCTGCATTACCTGATTGTTTTAGCTTTGCAAGCGCCATGAATGGTGCTTCAGGATCTCTTCTATCAAATCTTTCCACCAGTCTGCTAGTGAAATCTAACTATGCAGTTGCATTGGCATGACCCAATGTAGACAAGCCATGGAACCACCAGTCATGTGCTTCACCCTCAAGGTGTAGCACTGCAATCTTAATGGCCTCCATTTTTGGAACCTTTTCCAACTGAAATTAAACGTCAAGTTTTTCTACCGAATATTTGGCAGCGCACTTGGATGACCCATCAAAATTGGGTAAAAATAATCTTCCCATAGTATGGTGTCAATCATGATTCTGAATGAATCCACCACTTCTATGATGATGCCTTGGTCTTCTATTGTCCTTTATTTGACAAAAACCTTGAAAAATAAAGTGATCCTTGAATATCTGAGTTTTAGATTCATACTCCATAAAATATTCTTCAAGGGATTCTTGCTCTTGAAACCCTTCATTTCCCACAACCAAAAATGTAGGCATGGTAGAGTGTTGGGAAACTTGTGGTTGATGTACTGGTTGATCATTCCAGTGGTGAGACATGCCAGATCCTTCACCATGATGAAATAATTTTGGGGATTCCTTGAATCTTTCCATTCTCATCTCCTTGATCTCTAGAGCAATGTCTTGCATGGCTCTAAGAAGGATCTTCGGGAACTCCTTCTCTTCATCTTCTCCTCCAGATAAAGGGGTTTTACCCTTGTCTTCTTTTTCATTTGTATAATCAAATTTCTGATTTCTTCTTCTTTGATATATCCTCTCTCTATCAGTGAGAGGCTGTCCTTCTTCATATGCCATATTGGCTTTTCAAGTTGCACAGGCTGTGCCAAGATTATGCTCTGATACCACTGTAATATTACCAAATGGGAAAAGTAGGAATATAGTGAAAAATGTTGGAACAATATTGTAGATCATCATTTAAAATCAAGAGGCCAATATGGAGACCTTTCATATGTTATTATAGCAGAAAAATATACATAAGAAATGGGCTATAAGATGCATAGCAAGAAATATAAGCCTCCAATTGACAAAATCCCTCAGTATGAGGTGCTGCAATTATGTAGAAAAGATGGAAGACCCTTACAACATTATTTTATTAGCTCTGCTATAGAAAATGATTATACATCAGATCTAGGGCTGATAAGTGCCTCAATAGATAGATCTATATCAGATCTGAGCACTACACAAGCTCCTTTAAAGAACCCCTTAAGGGTTTTCAACAAAACACCAAGTACAAGTTGTAGATCTGAGATCTAAGACTATATAGCTACTGAAAAATACATATCTGGAAAGTGTGGCTGATCTAGTATGATCAATAGAATAGCCTCCTCCAATAGATCCTCTAGGTGAAAGACAGATCCCCCTCACTAGAAAATCAACTCTCCAAATGGTGTGCCAAACCACCCTGCAACTCCTCCTACGTAAAGAAAGCATATCTGGAAGTAAACTGTGCTGTAGGGAGGAATAAATAGTTGGCCTGATGCTAAGACCTGAAAATAAGATCAATGGCCTTCAATACTATCCTCCCAATGGAAAGGAAGCTTCCTCCACTGAAAATAAGCAATGAGATGGCCTAGATCTAGAGATCTAATCACCACTTGTTGCAACCTACAAAAACAACCAAACCCTCAACAGGATCTATGCTGTATTTGAAAGAAGAAGCTTTGCCTTAAGCCAGATAGTGGAAAATTTAGTACAAGACTCCTCTAAGAGCTCCTCAATGGAAGAGGTGGGATTCTCGATCAAGAACACCCTGTTCTAAACATCACTCTATCTCAGCTAAACAACAAGAGAAATATATATGTCTAAAAAAACCATATATTTCAGAAATATAATATACATCAACATAATCAACAATGGCTGCCATCCTCTTCCTTAAATAAGATATGAGCTTGCAAACCCTAAGCCCCGTCCAAAAATATCACTACATTCACACAAAGCATCTCCATCTAAAACTGCGTTGTCCCACATTGATGACCACTCCTCCATGACAACGCTGTTGATTTGGTCAAGGTTGACCCAATCAAGGTGATCCATCCCCTTTTCATACCAAAGGGTGCTTAATTAAGCTGCCAAGATTTATCTCTTTCACATTTGGAATTGATTTATTCATTATTGAGGAGAATTATGGACTCCCTTTGTCCTATTATTCTTTAAACAAGGCAGTAAAACAAAATTGAATATTCCAACTAGCTCATGGATAATTGGGAATATTACACAAGGGTTTTGCGTTAAGGAGGTAAAAAAATTGTGAATAACAAAAGACAAAGGAATGAGGTGGGATGAATGGTTTTTTAAGTGTTTTTGGGAATAAAAGGCAGGTGCAGCAATAAAAAGAAACATAAAACAAGAGGGAATGGAGGTGCACCAGTAGTGCTTATAAGTGTAACATACTTGTGGATTCATGCACAAAAGGTAGACAAAAATGCATGATAAAAATAGAGAGACTCATACTTGGTAATGAAATTTCTTCCCTAAACTCAAATGGAAAGTAATTTTTGGCCTGTGGGAAGGTCTACCCTACTCTAACTCTATTGAAAGAGATGAGAGGGGGAGGCTTGACCACATCTTTTGAATTTTTTCCTCTATTCTACTACTCACAAGCAAATGAACTACAAAAACACATTGGAAGAAAAACTAAACAACAATGAAACTATTAAAAGAATAACTAATTTAATGACAGAAACAAAACTAGTTTAATGGCAGAAAGGAAAATATAGTAACAACAGAGAGGTTGAGGCACATGGATTGGGTCCTGACCCACGAGCCTAGCTCTCTGAAACTTAAATCAGTCGAATGAAATCAGTCTGCTCATTTAATAAGAGAATAACCTCATACATCTCCGAAAGTTGGATCACTAAGTAAAATAATAAAAATCTCATTATCTTGCAAAAAAGTTTCCACTAGAATCGACTAACTGACTTACTCTTCCTAGCTCTAGCCCTGCTCTATTTATTCTACAGGGCAGCTACCAACAACTCCCTAGAAAGTAGTGATCGAGTCCACTTGACTTTGAGTAAACAAAGATTGACTGCTTGGCTACCTCCAGAATTAGAATTGTTGGAGAGAATCCTTGGGGATCCTTTGGCTGCCTTTGGAATTCGAATTGCTGAGAGAATCCTTTGGGATCCTTTGGCTACCTTTGAGAGTTAAGGAAGGTGGAAAATCCTCCATTAATTTCTTCTTGCTGTCTCCTCCAAGTCTTTATGACAAAATCCTTATAAAAATGCTTAATAAATCATGATTTTCTACACTCAACCTCATATTAGGCACTCAAAGTATGTTTTCCTTAATCACCACCTATACTAGCATCATAAAACCAAATAATAATAAAAATGCAAGAAAAAGTGATATAAGAAGGCAAAGAGGTGACCATTAACCCCACCAAATATGTCTAATGATGGAGCTCATCAGTATGTTGTAACTATCCCTCAATATTTGTCCTTCAAGCATTGCACTCTGTTGGTACGAGGTCTACACACCTGCACAAAGATCAAGAAAACACTAAAAACATATAAGCACATGCATTCATTTACAACTATCCAACTAGTCAAGGAGAGTCAAAAACTTTGAATACTAACATAGACAAAAATGGAACTAGAAATAAATCATGTCATATTAATATATAAAAAGGGATTTTACAACCTGTGCCTTGACGCTGTATTTCTCCTTTGACAGGTTCAATCAGGCATGTCTCCAAAGAATCCGTTCGTCGATTGGCTCAAAGAGGCGAAAGGCTCAAACTCTCTCTCACAACTATGGATTATTCTCTGCTATCAGCTCTTGGTCTATTCTAGCTATCTTTGGCTAGCTAATTCAATTGAATGGAGAGGGATTTATAGGAGTGGAGGATGAGCTTTGGGATCCACATATGGTGGAGGAAAGGTTCATCTCTTGGGGAAGTTGCAATTTTTTAGGAACTAGAAGGCCAAAGAGAGAAACTTGACCACATCCAGTTGAACAAACATCCATGACTCTGCTCATGAAGCTGTTAGATCTTAGAAGCTTCATTTCCATATTTAAAAAACCTTCCAAAAGTATTTTGGCGCTGGGGCTCTTCAGAGATAGAGCGACCATGGCGCAAGGCCCAGTGCAATTCAAGCCATTGGCGCGAAGTCAGAACTACACAACTGTGCCAACCCAAAAGTATATGTTTTTAAGGGTCAAATTTAGGAATGGTCAACATAGAATGTGTTCCTGACATGTTAAGGGATGCAATGACATTCATTATGATGTGTGACATTACACATGGGTCACTATGATGGTCCTCCAGTATTCAGAATGGGGAATGCAAGGACGGTGAAAAAATATTGTGCAACAGATGCCCCCTAAAGCATGAAGTCTGAGAGAGAGGGAGGGGTGAAATGATTTTATCAGAAAATGCCCAAACCAAAACGTTGTCGTTGGAGGACCTACAAGATCAAGTACAACTGATATCTCTGATACATGAATACAAGGTATGGGCGCAACCATCCATAATAGAGAACAGGTAATAAGATCGAAGGTATGGACACAACCATCCAGTGATATGGATCATAAAATAGACTTAGGTATGGTCGCAACCATCCAATGAGAAGAGTCATGTATACAATCACGATAAACCAAATCATCCCACAGCTTGGTTTTCATCAGATAAAACCCAGGGTCTTGTGCTTCGTCTCGACCCGAACAAGTACAAATTTAGGCATGTGAATGAATTAAATGAATTTGAACATGCAAGAAAGTCACCTGATTAATAGACAATGATGGAAGGTGTTAATAGGCATGAGAGAACCACCAATAATTACAATGGTTCTCAAGGTACTGTTAGTACAATCCACGAAATGTGAGCAATGATATGGAGTGAAACATCCCCCAAATCACTCGATCGAAGGCCAATGATGAGAACCTATCGTCTAATGTGAAGAACTTGCCTTTGAGGCATGAAAGATCTAAGGTACCATAATGGAGTCTCTGGATCAGCTTCTTGGATAATGAGCTGAAGTTGACAGGAAGTGATCAGTCGAAGGAGGGCCATAATGTCTCCCACATCATCAACACGAGAAATAGGAATAAGATGATAGTGAATCAAGACTGAACAAAGGATTAGGGATTGAAAACTGTTGAAGGTGCTTATCTTGAACATATTATCAACACGACTCTAACGCGGGAAGGTGCAGCTCGATGCTGCTATTTGAAAAACAACGGTGTTGAACGCCCAACATTTTCAAGATTTTCCACAAAATGTTTCACCAAACTGATTTAAATTTTAACCATATGGCTAATGGAATCTTGTATGTTGGTTTTGTAGGAAAAATCGGCAGTTAAAATGGTAATAGAGTGGAAAGAGCGAGAGAATGGGACAGAGGATGAACAAACCATGGAGAATGACGCATGCATGGATGCTCTGAGAAATTGTGGGCTCCTTAAATTCTTCATGACCCCATGTATGAGAGCTCAACTAGAGCTGCTACAATACTTGATTAGTGTATGGGACATTGATTGAGAGAGATTCATCTTTTATGACCAAGAATTGGAGATATAAGTCTTTGATATCTACTTCATAACTAGATTGTCACAAAGGGGAGAGAGACCACTGCCGACAGGTACTTGGGCCCTTAGAGAGAGCATGGGCATGTTTATAGATATAGTTTGTCATAGAGCAAGGAAAGCACACAAGAGTGGTAAGCTATACATTTAGATAGTGCCCGACCTACCCTGTAGGGTAGTGCTTCATACCATTACTCGGGCTACTGGATCTCAGGCTCCATGTTGTGCAGGTAAATCCCCTCCGTGGACAGAGGTGATCCCTTTAGCCCTGGAGTGGGTCTAGCAACAAGGGAACAAGATCGAATTTCAGACTCCTAACTAATAAATGAAAACAAGTTAGGATAGATGGCCTACCTTGGTCCAACGCTTTTGTTGTCATTTACAGCAGTGATCCGCTGATCTTCATCTTCAGACGTCATAGCCTTTCAATGGAAATATATGTGTACTTGCACAAGGATCAAGTGAACGATGACAACATACGAAAACATATTTTCATTCATAGCTATTTTATTGGTCAAGGAGAATTAAAACACTTTGCATATTATCGAACACAAAATTGGAACCAAAAAACCAGTCTTGTATTAAAGATAGAGAGAAGAAGTTTACAACCAAAAGGACTTGACGTTGTAGCCTCCTTCCACGGGTCTAATCAAACATGTCTCAAGAATTTGTTGGGGATCGGACTTGGCGAGGCAATGGGCCTAAAATATCTCTCGAAAATGGATTCCTCTCTGCTCTATTCTCACACTGGCTATAGTAAAGATTGTTCAGCTACTGAAACTATGTGAGAAGGATGTATTTATAAGAGAGGAGGTGGTGGTTTGGGATCCCTCATAAGGTGGAAGGGAGGCCTTATCCTTTGGGGAGTTGCTCAAATGTAGGAAACAAGAAGCCAAAGGAAGGAATTTGACGTTATTCAGTTGAAAAAATCATGATGACTCCACTCATGAAGTGGTTGGGCATGGAAAATTCATTTCTATTTTAAAAAAATTTCCAAAAACAGCTCGACACGGGTATTCCACTGAGATAGAGCACCAATGGGTGCGAGGCCATAACTACCTACCAGTGCCGACCCAAAATCATATGTTTTTGAGAGCTTGATACAGGAATATTAAATAGAGGAAATGTTCTTCACATGCCAAGGGATGCAATGAAACTTTTTGCAAGGTATGACAATACACAGAACTCACTGAAATGGTCCTCCAATATTCAGGATGGGGATTGTAGGGACGGTGACAAAATACTTTGTAACAGATGCCCCCTAAAGCATGACGTCTGAGAGAGAGGAGGAGTGAAATGATTTACGAGAACATGTTCAAACCAAACACCGCTGTCGGAAGACCTGCAAGTACAAGTATAACTGATATCTCTGATAAATGAAAATGTGGCATGGGTGCAATCATCCATAATAGAGTACAGATAAAAACAAGATCCGAGGTATGGACACAACCATCCAGAAAGAAGGATCAAGAAATAGACTCAGATATGGTCGTAACCATCCAATCAAAAGAGTCATGTAGATAGTCATGATAAACAAAATTGTCTCACAACCTAGATTTTATCAGAAAAAACCCAAGGTCTTGCGCTCCATCTTGACCCAAACAAGTAAAAATTCAAGCATGCGAATGAGTAAGCTGAAGTTGAACATGCAAGAAAGTGATTTTCTTACCAGCCAATGATGAAAGTTGTTAATATGCGTGAGAGAAACCACCAATAATGACAATGGCTCTTAAGGTACAAATAGTACAATCCACAGATCAACGTGAACAGTGAGTTGGCACCGAACACCCACGGAATCACTCGATCGAAGGCCAATGATGAGGAACTGTTGTTGAATGTGAAGAACTTTCCATTGAGGCATGAAAGCTCCAAGTTACTGGAAGGGAGTCTCTAGATCAACTTCCTGGATAATGAGCTGAAGTCGACAGGAAGTGACTTGGTCAAAGGAGGGCCATAATTTTTCCCACATCATCGACACGAGATAGAGGAACAAGATGATAATCAATAAGGACCAAACAAAGGATCAGAGGTTGAAAACGACAAAAGGAAACTTCTCTTGAACATATTGGTGACATGACTCTAGAATTTGATAGTATTTGACATTAGGGGATCTGAGGTCACGATGACATGGAAAAGAGGAGATGAGAGATCAAAACAGATTACCCAAACCCATGGAGGCAAAATGGGATGTCCCCAACCTGACACGAATGCAGATGAGTGTCATGTTCAAGAGAGACATATTGCCGACAAGGCTGAGAACTAGTTCTATTTTCCCCCACCATTGGTAGCGAGTACCCCAATTATTTTTGGAAATAAGCTTGAAGGGGATATAATTTTCTTGTCATATAAGTTTGTCCTTCGGAAAAATCCATCCTAGTACATTTTACGAGCCTTAGGAAGGAGGAACTCGGCTATGTCATGGTGTCAATTTCCAATGTCATTTAGGTTTTAACGAGTTTGAAAAAGGAAGAACTCGACATCTTTTCATATTTAGAGAGTTTGAAAAGATGCAGGAAAGAAAACTCTAGAAGGTCCCTTTTTCGTAGGTAGTCTCACAGATCCAGAAAGGTAGAAAAGTATGTTTGAGAGAACCACTTCGTCGCGATAGGCTAAGGTATTCCTTTTTCATAAATAATCTATCCCATCCCAAAAAAGGGGTAAACGTATACTAGGTAGATATCATTTCGTAGCCTTTAACGGGTTCAAAACGACAAGAGTCTCGACAATCTTTTCAATTTTTGAGAGTCAGAAAAGAGCTGAAAGATGACTCCAGGGGTGACTTTTTCGTGTTTTTACCAAGTCTGAAAAAATATAAAATACAACTCGTTACTTCATCTCCGTCATGTTGAGAACTCATTGCTGCATAAGAAACACACGTAAAACCCATTTTTTGAAAATAAAATAGCAAAATAATCAAAAATATTCTCAAAAACCTAATTAGGGTTCTAAAAAGTTTATAAAATGACAAAAATAGTAAAAACAAATTACTTTTCACTTTTACTTCTTGTGAGCACTTTTTACCCTTTTTCACTGTGATTTTGCGGAGCTGAAAGCAGACAATCTAGAAGGCTTATCACGAATTTTTCTGTTCCAGGTAAGAGCTCATATCCTTGCCTGCATTTTGATATAATTTTCATTTCCTACAATCCATTTTTTAGATCAATGGAGGGATTTTTGTTATGGAAAATTTTAGGGGCTAATATTCGCAGGTGGGCTAATTTTTCATGATTTCTCCAAAAAACATATTCGCCAATTTCCATTTTTTCTAAAAATGATTTGCCCAAATTTTACAACATAAAATTGTTTTACCTTAAAAATCGCCAACATTATATAGATAATATATATAAAATAATTATAAATTTAAACAATTTTACAAATATATCAATAAACATTTTATAGTTTGCATATTCATGACTAGTGAGATACGCCAATGTTTTCAAACTTCAAAATAATTTTTCTTCCTTAAAATTTTCTGTGATTTTTGTTCAAATTAGGGCGCAACAGTTGGCGTGGGTTTCGGGCACAGACTCACACTAACCTGCCTTGAATCCAAATGGTGGCGTGTCACTTGGCACGACTACTTTTAAAATAGTCGCGCCAACCCTGACCACAAATTTTAGCTTATAATTCAAGTAATTAGCCCATTTTAAACACTTCAATAGTAAATAATTTGACTAATGACAACCACATTTATGTTTTTGCAGGTGTGAAAAAGCAAAATGGTGATTGAATGGAAGGAAAGAGAACATGGTGAAGAAGATGAGAAAACCTTGGGCAATGTAAGATGCATGGATGTACTCAGGGACTGCGGGCTTAAAACATTCTTCATGACACCATGTCTCCGAGCTCAACCAGAGTTATTTCAGTACCTAATCAGTGTATGGGACATTGATTGGGAAAGGTTCATAATTCACGATCAGGAGCTAGAGATTGAGGCCTCAAATGTTTACTTCATAACTGTATTGTCATAGAAGGGGCCAGTACCAATAATGATAGGTACTCGTCCCACAATGGAAAACATGAGCATGGTCATCGACAGAGTGTGCCGAGGGGCAAGGAAAGGATCCAAAAGCAGGAAGGTGGATATCCAAGCTATTCCCAATCTGGCACTAAAAGTAGTGCTGCACACCATCACGCGAGCTGTTGGACCTCAGGCTCCGCATGAGGCAACAAAAACACAGTTACTTCTTGCACTAGATTGTATGGCACCCACGCTCTACAATTGGGCAGAGGCGGTAACGATCAATATGAAGCACCAACTGACAAAATGCAAGAATGGTAAGCTGAAACAGTTCGGATATGGGTCCATCTTGGTACCATTCATATTGGAGCGATTACTAATTTTCCAACGTCAGGAAGTGATAGTTCCTACACCACCAGCCCAAGAGCCATGGATGGTCCGTTGGGCGTCTTTGATGCCAAGATTAGGAGGCGGTCAACAGATGTCCTGGAGACCAGAGTTCTTTGAGTGGCTCCATCGAAAACTGATTTTTGTGGAGGACTGGACCTATTCTGGCATGGAATTTACCAGTGATGCGGATATCCCACTCCCAACAGGAGAGGATTGGGATGAAACATTGGGTAATACTCATTTTTTGATTTTGATGAGTACTATGATTTTTTTATTATTATATACGATTTGATATTAATCCATGTATTCATAGATGTCGGCCCAGAAAGACCTGCAGTAATGTCTCCAATAGCACAATGAATTCCTCGTGATTTTTATGTGGCCCCTCATGGTGAAAGCACAGCAAGCCAAAAATGTACAAAAATGGAAAAACACCTATGTACAAAAGAAACATGCACAAGCAACTCATGCATAGTATTTTTTGAGATACAACCCATTTCTGGGCTGATCCAGAGGGTAACCTTCATAATCAATAAGCTCATCAGCCTCGTTCTACAAAACACACTTAACAATATAGGGCCCATACCACATGGGTTGGAATTTTCCTACCCCTAGCTTATCGTGAGCTTGGTCGTACAGGAGGATGAGGTCTCCTTCTATAAAGGAATGAGGGGAAACTAACTGGTCAAAATGATCCTTGACCTGCTTTTTCTGTGCTTCTATGACAAGAGAAGCAAAGCGGCGAGTTTCATCAAGCCTCTCTAAATATAGAAGACTCTCTTCTTCTGGTGAAGTATTAGGCAGCAATTCAAAAAATATCTTGAGAGAAGGGATTTCACATTCAATCTGAAGGGTAACTTCCAGACCATAGACAAGCTAGAATGGAGTGAATCTGATCGCATCCTTCACTAAGGTTTGGTATGCACAGAGAGTTGAAAACAACATCAGATGCCAGTTTGACTTGTGCATCCCAATCGTACATTGAATCATAGTGACGAGAACCTTGTTCATGGCTTCATCCTAGCCATTGGCTTGAGGGTAGTACGATGTTGAGCTGTCGTGATGTAGACCCAACTTAGAAGTCAACTCAGCCATCATGTAATGATGAAAATTAGAACCATGATCGGTAACAATGGCTTGAGGGAAACTAAACCTAGTAATGACATGATTGAATAGAAATTGTGCGGCTGTCTTACCGTCAGCTGTAAGTGTAGGTATTACTTCAGCCCATTTTGTGAAGTAGTTAACGACGAAGATAATATAAGCATGCCCCCTAGACGAGTGAGGGTTACACATCATAAAATCGATACCCCACTTCGCAAAGGGACCAACGGTAATGACATGATGAAGGTGTTTGGGTGGCGCACACATCTTGCGCTAATAAATCTGGCAATCGTGACACTTACGGACAACGACAATGCAATATTTAAATATGGTGGGCCAAAAATAGCTAGCACGAAGAGTCTTCTATGCAGTAGCATATCCAGACGTGTGACCTCCAGAAGTGCCAGAGTGGTGACCATTGAGGACCTTTTCAGCCTCCTCGAGGGTCAAACATCGACGGAGAATAGAATCAGCTCCAATGTGGTAGAGAGTATCTCCGACTATGCGATAAAGTTGTGAATGATGGTGGATGCGTCGACGAGCATCCTTCATCAACGTAGATGGGAAGGTGGAAGTTTGAATATATATGATGATATCACCGTACCAAGGATTGAGGGTGATAATAAGAAAAAGTGTGTCGTCCGGAATGCATTCCTCAGAACCAGATGGAGCAAAATCAGAAGGGAGAGAGCAAATCAAATCGATGAAAACCAATAATTTCTTTGATTTGGCGGTAGTAAACTCCAAATTTAACCCTTGGAGGATAACAATCCACTTCGAGTATTTTCCCCCCAACAATTTACGAGTCAAGATGTACGTCATGGGGTTGCAATCAGAAATCACGGTCACTGTGTGCAACAAAATATAGTGACGAAAACATTGAACAACTTGAAAAATGGCCAATGCCAACTTCTCGACATGTGCGTAACAAGTTTCAGTATCGAGAATATTACAAGACAAATAGAAAATTAAGTGCTCGTCATCATCATCATCGTTTTGCACAAGAACCATGGCAATAGTGCTAAATGTGACAGCCAAATAGAGGGTGTAATCACGATGATAATTGGGAAGATGCAACAGAGGAGCATTGATAATCAATGTCTTTAGTGCATCAAAGAATTTTTGGGCAATCTCATCTTAGAGGAACGAGATGCCTTGCTTAAGTAATCGCCTAAAGCCTTTGGCCACTTCGGCATAGTTCAGTATAAAACGATGCAGGAAGTTAGCTTTCCCTTGTAGAATCTGTAACTGATGTAAGGAGGAAGGAGAGGGGAGATTAAAAATAGCTTCAACTTTGAGGGGATCGAGATGAATTCCATCTTTAGAGACAATAAACCCTAAGAGTCTACCGAAATCAATGCAAAAAACACACTTATGTGGATTGAGCCGAATGTTATAGCGTTGACATCGAAGAAATATTTGACGGAGATGATCTGGGTGGTCTTTGCGTTTAGCCGAATGAGATGGAAGGTCATCTAGGTAAGGTTTAACAATGCATTTGATATCATGGAAAGCATATGACATTGCTCTTTGAAATGTAGCCCCAACATTTTTAAGACCAAAAGGGAGCTTCTTATAGGCGAAAGTACCCCAAGGACAGATAAAGGCGGTCTTGTGTTGATCAGCCGGAAGAATATTAATCTGGTTGTACCCAGAAAACTGATCCATAAGGAAAAAGATCTCACTCCCAGCACAATCATCAATGATTTGGTCAATAAAAGGAGTGGGATAATTATCCTTAGGGAAAGCATGGTTGATATCACGGTAATCTACAAAGACCCGAATAATACCTTATTTCTTATCCATAGGAACAATATTAGAAACCCATTATGTCAAGGGAATTGGATAAATGAAACCAACTCTAAGAATTTTTTCAACTTCACCTTTAATAATGGCCGCCTTTCTAGGGTGCACAGGATGAAGACACTGGCAAACAGGCTTCACACTAGGATAAGTAGGAATCTCAGGCACCACTATACTCAGATCAATGCCAGGAATTTCTTCGTAAGACCAAGCGAAATATCGAAAAAATCATGGAAGAGACTAGTATAGACCTCGATCTCATCGAGAGAACAGGTCACCCCAATATGGATGTTCTCAAAAACCCCTGGTTTGACGGAGGTGTCGATAGGCATCATTTGCGCGATGTTTCCAAAGTTACCTTTCACAAAGACTTCATGTATCAGGATGGTCATCTAAAGCGGATGAGAAGAAACTTGAGAAGTGAAATTCTCGAGACAAGTAGACATGGCCCAAAGGCCAAGCATGAATGAGGAATGAGGATGAATATCATCCTTAGGAGGATCCTCAAGAGACATTATTTCCACGATGGCCTCATTAGTGGGAAATATCTCATTTAAGGGATCGGGCGAATCCGAATCAATGAGAAAAGGGGATTGAGAATAAGTGTCAAGATACATACTCAAAGGAGCATGATCAGAAGGTGGAGGAGCTGAATCCGAAATAATTTCACAATAATGAATTTCTATTGGGCTTAACAGTATCGAGTCACCAAACGAATCAATTTTCTTGGGCGATTCGGAGTTCATGTTAACCTGAGTAGCATTGGGTGGAGGAAGAGGAAAAAGATCCATGAGGGCATGATCTTTGAAAAGACCTGGCCCTATACTCTCATAAGGCATAGGAATACGATCTACATATGGGACGTTTCTATTGGAAGAAGAAGAAGTAAAAAAGGTCAATTAATCGACAGTGATAACCTTTCCTTTGTGCAGAAAACGAAGAACACAAAAGCGAGTGGACATAATGCACAACATGGTGTGAGTCCAACTTCGACCGAGGAGAAGATTGTAATTGAGATTGGCGTCAATGACTTCAACCTAAACGTTAACTATTTTCCCTTCTAACGTAATAGGTAAACTAGTGAGAACACCGAGAGGGCGAGATTATCTTCCATTAAAATCTTCTAAAGCATTTGGAGATGAAGTGAGGGCTAGAGAGCCGATGGATTCCAATAGGCAGATGACATGACCCACATAGATGCACCCTCGTCCACGACCGCTCGATGGATATTATTTCCATTAATACCAACTTAGATGATCAGTGCAATCTGGTGAGAGAGATGTGGGATAAGGCTCGAATCAGCGGGATCAACCCCACCAATGGAAGATAACAAAGCTTTCCGTTGAGATGGAAAACTCTGAAGTACTTCCAATGCATACATAGTAGATGGCACCCGAGCCAAATCCTCAACAATATTTTAATGCTGAATAGCATGGGCATCAGGATTGTAGGAAGACTTACGGAGTACACCTTTTGAAGGTGGTCGTACAACGGGCTCAGTACTGGGCCTTTCAATCTGAAGAGGGCTAGAAGCAGGCGGGGGAGGAGGACCATTTGCGATTTTCTTCCCCGCTGTCTGAGGTGGTTCGATATAATCCTTCGATTGGGTAGTAATAGAAATAGATGCATAACCATTCATCATGAAAACCTGAGAGAAAAATGGGGTGGAGGACTGAGGTTGCTCCACCAACTGGGTTTGTTGTGTTGAGAAAGGTTCTTTAAGAACAATTGGAGTGCCTTGGGTGCCTTTGAGAAATCGACTCACTTCGGCCCATCGGGGACAGTCCTTGGTGAAATGCTCTTTGTCACAAATCAAGCAAGGGTACTTCGGTTTTCATTGTGAACCATCATCAACATGATATTTCTGAGAATCCTGTTTCAGGGTATCATATTTGGATTTACCTTTATCCTTCTTTTTTCCCTTGGAAGTTTTATCCATCGGATTGGACTGGCTGACATTCACTTCCGTGGTTTTACCAGAATTCAAAGGTGTTTGAGAAGCAGTATCATTGGAAGTAGTAGATTTTTTCTTCGCAATATTTCGAGAAAACTTTCGAGAAGTTTGAGACACAGAACCGATGATACCGTTGACAGATGGCATCATCGGTGCTTTGGAAGTTCTAGCTTGAGGGGCATTAGGCAAGAGTTCATAAAATGTGCCGAATTGAGAGTACATGAGATCAAGGTACTGGGCATGAGCGATGGATTATTCCTTAGTAACACATGCCCCCATAACAATGTCCTTAGCAATCGGAGCAACAAAGGAGGTAGTGAACTAATAAATTAGAAGCTGATTAGGAATCTCAAACTTGATCAAATGACGACGATGCCTCCATTCATGAATATGATAAGAGATATGAGTAGCTCAATCTTATCTCAAGTATGTGAGGAGGTGTGTCCCAGTTTCATAGCAAACTGGTAACTGAAAGTGCGTGAGAAATGCCATGGCTAAAGAGTTGAAATCTTGGAAGACGTCGCGGGATAGTTCAATGTACCACTTGGCAGCGGCACTAGTGAGAGTCTGTTGGAAAAGATAGAGTCGAATGGAATCGTCAACCCAAGAGTTAGAGGAACACCAAAGATGGTACATCATAACATGCACTTGGGCATCTTCTCTGGACTTGCCCTCAAATTTGGGACAATCGCCAAGAATTTTAGTCGGAACTGGAGGCCAATATGGATTATGAAGGATAGGATCGTTCATCAACTTCGACACATCGATAAGTTCCAACGTAGCAAGGAAAGGTAATTGAGGATTGAAAGGCATTTCAAGTTGTTGATAAAGACCAATATTAGGGTTCCACCCAGGCTAAGAGAAATTCTGCCCCCATATGTTTTGTCTTGGAGGATTTTGTCCATAGGGGTTATAAGCGTAATAGTTCTTCCCATACATGGGTTGAGGACCAAGATATTGATTCTGAGCATACCACTGAGGTCCCGTATGAGCAACATATGGATTTTGTTAGGGAATTTAAGCAGTGCCTTGAGGTGCATTATACAACACTTGAGTTTGACCTTGAGGAAGATACGCAGTGCCCTGAGGCGCACTGTATATTATCTGGGATTGACCTTGAGGAACGTAAGTAAAGCCTTGGGGCATACTATATACCACCTGATATTTACCTTGGGGAATGTAGTGGTACCTTGAGGCTTAACAGGTTGCCCCTAGAGTGCAGGTTGATCCGAATACTGAGGTTGGGCAGACTGTCCTTGCGGAGCAGGATGGACTGGATGCTGAGAGCCACTGGGTTTCCCTTGTGGAAAAGGTTAGCCTGATGGTTGGGATGGGCCACATTGCCCCTGAAGATCAGGTTGACCCGGCGCAGGACCGTAGGGTTTTCCTTGTACAAAAGTTTGGCCTTGCTGAATGTAAGGCTGGTGCTGTTGCACAAAAGGTTGTCCCTGTTGAGGATAGATCTGCCCCCCGAGATATTAAGATGCTCCCTGTTGAATATGAGATTGACTAGCATGATCGTAGTGTTGTCCTTTTTGGACCAAAGGTTGTCCTTGTAAGGGTTGTCCTTGCGGACCATAAGGTTGTCCTGTGGACCAGAGGGTTTTCCCTATTGGATCAAAGGTTGGCCCTCTAAGGTTTTTCCTTGCGGACCATTGGGTTGTACCAGTTGGTATATTGTCTGATTGGGATCAATCGGAGGCAACTATACGGGATTACCGTACACGTCATAATGATGCAGAGGATTACCAGAAGTTTGCAGTTGCTGAGAACCTTGAGAGGCGGAATTCTTCTGCTGAAAACCCTGAGAAGCAGAATTCTGCTGCTGAATGGCCAACAAATACTCATCTAATGTAAAACCTCTAGGAATGGAAGTAGAAGCCATAGGAGCATTACTAGTAGGTTGGGTTACTGAAATGTGAGGCTATGATCCTCTCACAATGGACCTAACAGTTATCGTGGGATTAATAAAAATGGACCTATGAACAACAGAAGACGCTGGCGATGACTGAGTCATACTGACAGTCAGTGCAGATGAAGCCACATAGACAGTGGGTTAGGTAGGAACAGACGTTACAATCGTCGATGTCATGGGAGTCGAGGGTGACGCCCTCGATACCGAGACAACCGGGCTTCCTGAGGGAGTCGGTGTATCAGACCATATCGGGTTTTGATATAACAATGCAATGCCAGACATGATATGACCCAAAGTGCGATAACCGCATGGGAGAGATACCGGTTGTGAGGAAGGTTGACCTGAGACATAAAGAAATTTCTCCGGAGGGAGCTGATGATCTTTTGTAGAAACATAAAACTCTTCACTAATAACGGGACTCGAAGAATCCATGTCAGATGAAGCCAGTTGATCATCGAAAAGGCGACAAGTAGTGCCAAGTAAAGCAGTGGCTAGTGAAGATGGTTCTGAAGTAAGAGGAGGAAAGTCTTCCTCATTCCCAAAACCAGAAAAAGCATCCTGAGGTTGCCAATTGATATCAAATGGATCTTCAAGAGGAGATCAGGTAGTGAGAGGTAAGATACTCGAAAGAATAGACTGCCAGAAATCGACAGAACTAGTGGGCTGATATGCTTCCGGAGAAACTTCAGGAGAAGGATCGCCACTAGGAAGAAATTAAGAAAAAGATGAAACTGGTGGTTCCGCCACTGTGACTGTGTCTCAAAACAAAAGAGAACTGAGATGATGAATTCAAGGCTTCAAGATCAAATACTAAGGAATTACTTAAGAACAAGCCAAGAAAATATCTTTAATGGGCATGTGATCGTAGGCAATTGATTTTATGACATTGAAACAAAACTCTATCGTTTCATATTTTAAGAGTCAAGAAACAGGAAAAAGGTGACTCTAGTCACTTTCAGGTTGAAACGAGCGTGAAAGGACAAGTGCTCGAGGATCTTTTCAATTTTAGAGAGTCACGAAAAGACCAAAATGACTACTCAGGAAATCTAAGAAAGAGGGTGTACCAAGTTTCCGTGAATTTCAATATACACCTTGGTGATCAAATGAAAGAGAAATGACCAAGGACTTGACATATGTGCAGGCAGTCTCTTTGAATGCTGTGTTCAGTGTATCACAGTTACAGGGTGAGAGAATCGACTTCCTATGGATAAAGGATGTTAACCTATGAGGGTCTCCCTTTATATACTCGATGGTACGAGGAGCACAATTCTGTGCTAACGCTGTCTAAAGCCAGATGGCGAACTACTAGGTTTAATGACGCTGGAACACGTCACTAGACTAGACCTCTAAAATATATGTGTTAGGTTTCAATGCTTCCCTAGGTTGATTGAATTCATTTTAAAGTTGATCTTAAATTAATGTTGCGATTTCAAGGCCTTACCGAATGTGATCTCGAATTCTTAATGCACAACTATATGCGAAAGAAAAATCATTCCAATTCAATGAATGCTAGCTAAGAGAGGGATAGTAGTCTATAAAAAAGCAACAATCAATTGAATACAAGATAATTTTCCCTAATGCATCTAAGACATCCAAAGCAGAAAACGAAAAGCTCTTTCCTTGTTCACTAATAGCTATTAATGCAAAATAACATTTTCCATTTTAAAACTAAGAGAAATAATGAAAATTTTGTCTTTTTAGATAAATGAGAAGAAAAATGCACTATTACACGAAAAATAAAAATGAACACTAGTTTTGAGAAATTCGACTGAAAATATCTAAAACAAAGAGATCAATCTAACACGAATACCAAACATACTCAAACTAGAGCTGCACTCCTTCAAGCAAAAAGGGCTTCCAAACCAGTTTAGTGAGCAATGTAATCTATGCTCATGGTTACAGATGGAGAGCTAAATGAAACCCAAGATGATCATTCAAAAAACCAAAGACATGTAGAACCAAAAGAAAATCTAAAACAATCAGTCAACGAACTAAAATGATGAAGACCAAACTGACTCAAACTCAACTCAGAAGGCTCAGTGAGGAGAGATTGGAACAAGTGACATGAGACACCTAGAAACCCTAGGATGACAAAATCCACTTATTAGATGAGGGACAAACAACCGAGAAGAATGATACAAGAGAGTCAAAAAAATCTCAGTTTACCAATTGAAAGATAGAAATCCAACCCAGAGGCAAGAGAAACTGACAAAACTCAGGAAAAAGGCTACAATTTCAACTACAGTATTCAGTGAGTCTATTTAGCTGTAATCCACACTAAATAGAGGTTGGCACACGTGTGACAAAAGCAACAAGCACCAATTAGTGCGACTGCCCAAGCAATACCAGCACCGAGCTAGAAAACCATGGGAAAAAATAAAAACCACTAAGCAGAGGTCAAACTTGACACTCTGGAACTGAACAAGATGGATAGAAATAGTCAAACAGGCAAGTCAAAGTAGAAAAAAAATGAAATGACCAAATTCGTCTTGACAAGCAAAACACTATATGAACAACGAGAGATGACAAACACACTAACTCCCCAGCGGAGTTTCCAACTTATTATGTAGGTAAATACCCTCTGCGGATAGAGGTGATCCCTCTAGCCCTGAAGTGGGTCTAGCAACAAGGGAACAAACTAGACTTTTAGAATCCTAGCTAATAAATGTAAACGAGTTAGGATAGATGACCTACCTTGGTCCAACTCTTTTGTTGTCGTTTGTAGCAATGATTCGCTGATCTTCGTCTGCACACGTCGCGGTATTTGAGTGTAAATATCCGTGTACCTACACAAGGATCAAGTGAATGATGACAACATACGAAAACATATTTTCATTCATAGCTATTTGATTGGTCAAGGAGAATCAAAACACTTTGAATATTATCAAACACAAAATTGAAACCAAAAAACCTGTCTTGCATTAAAGATAGAGAGAAGAAGTTTACAACCAAAAATCCTTGACGTTGCAGCCTCCTTCAATGGATCCAGTCAAACACGTCTCAAGAATTCCTTAGGGATCAGAATTGGCGAGGTAAAGGGCCTAAAATATCTCTCGAAAATGGATTCCTCTTTTCTCTATTCTCACACCAGCTATAGTAAGGACTGTTCAGCTAGCTGAAACTATGTGAGAAGGATGTATTTATAGGAGAGGAGGAGGTGGTTTGGGATCCCTCATAAGGTGGAAGGGAGGACTTATCCTTTGGGGAGTTGCTAAAATGTAGGAAAAAAGAAGCCAAAGGAAGGACTTTGACGTTATTCAGTCGAACAAACCATGATGACTCCGCTCACGAAGTGGTTTGGCATGGAAACTTCGTTTCTATTTTAAATAAATTTCCAATAACAACTCGACACGGGAAATCCACTGAGACAAAGTGCCAATGGGTGCGAGGCCCAATGCTTATTTCTTTATGGGCATGAGGCCATAAATTCCTACCAGTGCTGACCCAAAATCATATGTTTTTTAGAGCCTGCTTGAGGAATAATCAGCAGAGGAAATGTTCTTCACATGCCAAGGGATGCAATGACACTTTTTGCAAGGTATGAAAATACATAGAAGTCAATGAAATGGTCCTCCAATATTCGGGATTGGGATTGCAGGGATGGTGAAAAAATACTATTTAACACTCCCCATGGAGCTACAAGGACTCAGCTCCAATTAGCGGTAGATTGCATGGCTCCGACAATCTTCAATTGGGCGAAAGCGGTGACAATCAACATGAAACGCTAGCTAACCAAATGTAAAAATGGTAAGCTGAAGCAGTTTGGGTATGGGTCCATTTTGATACCATTCATCCTGTAATGGTTACCGATATTCCAACGTCAGGAGGTGATGGTACCCATGCCACCAGCATGAGAGCCACAGATGGTCCGTTGGGTAGAGTTGATGCCTCGATTAGGAGGTGGGCATCACATGTCATGGAAAGTAGAGTTCTTTGACTCGTTGCATCAAGAACTCATCATGGTAGAGGAATGGCTGTATATCAGTACCGATTTCAGGGGTGATCCAGATCTTCCACTTCCAGAAGGAGACAACTGGGATGAGGAGTTAGGTAAAAACTCATTTTTTTGATTTTTTATGAGTATTGCATTTTTTTTGGTTTTTATATATATGTGTTCTAATGTTTTCTCATATGTTGTAGATGTTGGACCAGAGAGACCCACGGGGATGTCTCCAATAGCTCGTAGGGTCCCAAGAAATTTCAAAGAGGCTCCTCATGGCGAGGGAAGTGATGAGGAAGAAATCACCTGTAACTTGGAGGGACTCACAATCAGTATCCCAGATTACGTGAAATTCGAGGATATTCCTCGTGCTTACCAGCGGCACACAACAAGAGTTTATAACTGCATCCATCAACTGCTGAGATGCGTCATGCGGGTAGTGACGTGCTATCATGAGCACCATGCTGATTAGACTCCTAGGTTTGATTTCTGCATTTTTTGAGAGACATGGTGTCTCATGATGTAACTCAAACACATATATTTTTTGAACTATGATGTACACGACGATGCAAAAAATTGAGATATATATATATATATATATATATATGTGCTTATTTTCTTGTCTAAATCTTACTATGTGATGGTGATTTCTTTTACAAATTCTGCAAATGTCTACCTAATTGAACATTAGCTACTGCATCAGTTAGCGTATTCATTCTTCTGGGAATACGATGATATGTAATATAATCAAAATTCCTTTCTAACAAATGAACACGTAAATACATCCTTAAAATCTGAGGGTTTTTGACAGAATAATGCCCATTGAGTTGAAGAACAACAAGCTGAGAGTCTAGGTTTACAATTAATTCGTGAATGTCGAGGGAAATAGTTTCATTTAGAAGTTCAATAAATGCACTGTATTCAATGACATTGTTAGTTGCATGTCCTAGACAAATGCCTTAAAGGTCGACTAACCCACTGTTAGGATCATAAATCACCCAAGCCGTGGAGGATAGGTTCTGGGTACATCGAGAGGCATCTTCAACGAAACCAACATCTGGAGTGCCATACATCTAAAAAGTAAGAAAAGACATAATAAGTTGGAAAAAACTGCTCGCAAAGCACGCTAAGCCAAAAATGTGGTAAAATTAGAATGGTTTTATTTTTACACAAGCTTTAGAACATGGAAAACTATGCTTGGGATTGGTTTCATTTTTACACAAGCTTGAAACAAAAATAAACTATGCTTGAAAAGGTTTTCATGCCCCCAGCATGGTGACTCAATTGAGGTACATGCCCCCTAAGATTCAGTGCATTCACCTGAGAGAACTTGTCAGTTACTAACAGATGGATGGAATGAAGGTTCAATTACGAGATCAAGAGAAAGACTCGACTGGGATTTTACGAGATCTAATAAAAAAAAATCGAATTGCATGGGAATGTGTTTCATTTTTTAACGAGGTTGACACATTAAAAGAAATATCCTCACAAGAGCTTGTTTTAGTTTTTAAGGATCTTGACACAAGAAAAGGAACTCTAAGGAGCTTGTTTCATTTTTAAGGAGCTTGACACAAGAAAAAGAACTATGATTCGATGACCTGATCAAGACACATAAAGGGTCATGGCTCCTAAGAGGTTCTCCTCTCATGGGAGGAAAACATCTCGGAAATCGTGATCGAATGCCTCCAGTAGATGGTACGTGACGGTATTATCACTGGATGAGGGAAATGAAAAAGTGGCCACATAATTAACTTGTGGCAGGGCAAATATCATCATCAGGTAAAGACTAGTAAGGGACAACGGTAGACTAGATGTTACATCAGGACCAAAGAATGAAAATTGACCAATGGTCATGATCTGACCTTCACGTGGAAAACAGATCACACGAAAGAGGGAAGAGTCAAGTGCACTCATGGCATAAGAATAGTCACGTCCCAAGAGTAAGTTAAAATCCAAGGGGCCTTGGACCACCATCACGTATATATAGGCTGTTTTCCCTCCCAAAGTAATAGGCAACTTTGGAAGGATCCTTGAAGTCAAATCCCCTCTATGGACAGAGGTGATCCCTCTAGCCCTAGGGTGGGTCTAGCAACAAGGGAAAATGTTGGTTTCTAAATTCCTAGTTTATAAACGAAATGCAGATTCGAATAAATGTCCTACCTCAATCCAATGCTATTGATATATTATGTTGCAGCGATCCCTCGATATTTGTCCTTCAAGCCTTGCGCTTTGTTGGTAGCGATGTCTACACACTTTCGCAAACATCAAGCAAACACTAACATCATACAATCATACATATTCATTTACAACTGTTCAACTAGTTAAGGAGAGTTAGAAACTTTGAATACTAACATAGATAAAGATGGAACTAGAAATCAGTCATGCCATATTAATATATAAAAATGGAATTTACAACCTCTGCCTTGACGCTGTAGACCTCATTTGACAGATTTAGTCGGGCACGTCTCCAAAGCATCCGTTCATCGATTGGCTCAAAGAGGCGAAAGGCTCAAACTCTCTCTCACAACTATGGACTATCCTCTGCTATCAGCTCTTAGTCTATTCTAGCTATCTTTGGATAGCTGAATCAATGGAATGAAGAGGGATTTATAGGAGTTGAGGATGAGCTTGGGGATTCACATATGGTGGAGGAAAGGTCTATCTCTTTGGGAAGTTTCATTTTTGTAGGAAATAGAAGGCCAAAGAGAGAAATGTGACCTCATCCAGTCTAAAAAACATCCACGACTCCACTCACAAAGCTGTTAGATATTAGAAGCTTCGTTTCCATATTTAAAAAATATTCCAAAATTAGTTCGACGCGGGGGATCTTCAGTGAAAGAGTGATCTCAACATGAGGCCCAGTGCAATTCTAGCCATGAGCGCGAGGTCATAACTACACAACTGTGCCGACCCAAAATTATATGTTTTAAAGGTTCAACTTCAAGAATGGTCAACATAGAATGTGTTCCTGACAGGTTAAGGGATGCAATGACATTCACTATGATGTGTGAAAGTACACAAGGGTCATTGTGATGGTCCTCCAGTATTCAGAATGGGGAATGCAGGGACGATGACAAAATACTATGTAACAGATGCCCCTTAAAACATGAATTCTGAGAGAGAGGGAGGGGTGAAATGCTTTATGAGAGCATGCCAAAAAAAAAATGCCACCGTCAAAGGACTTGCAATATCAAGTACGACTAATATCTCTGAAACATGAATACAAGGTATGGGTGCAACCATCCATAAACAGAGAACATGAAATAAGATCCAAGGTATGGACAAAACCATCCAGTGAAAAGGATCATAAAATAGACTCAGGTATGGTTGCAACTATCCAATCAGAAGAGTCATGTATACAATCATGATAAACCAAATTTTTCTGTAGCCTGGATTTCATCAGAAAAAATCCAGGCTCGTGTGCTCTGTCCTGACCTAAACAAGTACAAATTCAGGCATGTGAATGAATGAGTTGAAGTCGAACATGCATGAAAGTCGCCTGATTACCAGCCAATGATGGAAGCTATTAATAGGCGCAAGCGAAACCACCAATAATGAAAATGGTTCTCAATGTACTGATAGTACAATCCACAGAATGTGAAAAATGAGATGGAGTCGAACATCTGTGAAATCACTCTATCGAAGGCCAATGATGAGAACTTGTTGTTGAATGTGAAGAGATTTCCATTGAGGCATGCAAGCTCTAAGGTACTAGAAGGGAGTCTTTGGATCAGCTTCCTAGATAATGATCTAAAGTCAATAGGAAGTGATCAGTCAAAGGAGGGCCATAATGCTTCCCACATCATTGACACGAGACAAATGAGTAAGATGATAATGAATCACGATTGAACAGAGGATCAAGGGTTGAAAACTGTAGAAGGGACTTCTCTTGAACATATTGATGACACGAATCCAAAATTTGGCAGTATTTGACATCAAGGGATCTGAGGTCATGGTGACGAGGCAAAGAGAAGATGAGAGGTCAAAACGGATCACCTAAAACCATGGAGGAAAAATGACGAATGTGGGATGTCCCCAACTCGACAAGAACTACAAAAAAGTGTCATGTTCAAGAGTGACATACTGCCGACACAACTGACAACTACCCCAATTATTTTTGGAAACAAGCTTGAAGGGGATAACATATGCTTGTTGTGTAAGTTTGTCTTTTGGACAATTCCATCCTAGTACATTTTACGAGCCGTAAGAAGGAGGACATCGGTAATGTCATGACGATGACTTCCAATGTCATTTAGTTTTAACGAGTCTGACAAAGGGAAAAATTAGCATATTTCCATGTTTAGAGAGTTTGAAAAGAGGAAGAAAGGAAAACTCTAGAAGGTCCCTTTTCATAGGTAGTCTCTTAGATCCGAAAAGGTAGAAAATAATACCCGAGAAAACCTGTTAGCCATGTTAGACTAAGGTATTCCTTTTTCGTAAATAATCTGTCCCAACCCGAAAAAGTGGTAAACATATACTGGGTAGATGACGTTTCACAACCTTTAGCAAGTTCAAAACGACAAGAGTCTCGACAATATTTTTAATTTTTGAGAGTCATAAAAGAGCTGAAAGATGACTCCAGGGGGTGAATTTTTTGTGTTTTTACCAAGTCCGAAAAAATTAATAAAATACAACTCATTTCCTCATCATTGCCAGTTTTAGGACCCGTTGCTACACCAGAAATAACGTAAAATCAATTTTCTAGAAAATAAAAATAAAAAATGTGCCTAAAAACCTAATAAGGGTTAGAAAAGGCTACAAAATAACTCAAATAGTAAAAAAAATTTACTTTTACCTTTTCACCTTCTTGTGAGCATTTTACCGGTTTCCACTGTGAATTTGGGGAGCTGACAATAGGCAATCCAGGAGGCCATTGACGAATCCGCTTCTTCTAGGTAAGATCCACAAACTTCTCCTATAATTTTATCCATTTTTAATGTGTTTTTATGTTTCAATGCATTTTGTGGGAGGGTTTGAAAAATCACGGTCGCGACGGTCAGCGCCGGTTCTGGGAATGGAGTCGTGCCAACCTTCACGATTTTTAAATGGGAAGGTGCTACTCGATGTAGTTGTTTGAGAAACAACGACGCTGAATGCCATGCCAAAAATTTCCAAAGATTTTCCACAAAAATTACTGACCGAATTGATTCAAATTTTAAACATATGGCTAATGGAATCTTGTATGTTGTTTTTGCAGGAAAAATTAGCAGTTAAATGTTAATAGAGTGGAAAGAGCGAAAGCATGGGGAAGAGGATGAAAAAGCCATGGAGAATGATGCATGCACGGATACTTTGAGGAACTGTGGGCTCCTTAAATTATTCATGACTCCATGTTTGAGAGCTTGGCGAGAGCTGCTACAACAATTGATCAGTGTATGGGACATTAATCGAGAGAGATTTGTCATTCATGACCAATAATTGGAGATAGAAGTCTCTGATATCTAATTCATAGCTCGATTTTCATGGAGGGGAGAGCGACCACTGATGAAAGGTACTCGGGCCCTTGGAGAGAGCATGGGCATGTTGATAGATAGAGTTTGTCATGAATCAAGGAAAGCACACAAGAGTGGTAAGCTAGACATTCAGAAAATGCCCAAATTACCCTTGAGGGGTAGTGCTTCATACCATTACTCGGGCTGCTAGATATCACGCTCCCCATGAAGCTACAAAGACTCAACTCCAATTAGCGGTAGATTGCATGGCTCCGACAATCTTCAATTGGGTGGAAGCGGTGACAATCTACATGAAACTTCAACTAACCAAATGTAAAAATGGTAAGCTGAAGCAGTTTGGGTATGCGTCCATTTTGATACAGTTCATCCTGGAACGGTTACCAATATTCCAGTGTCAGGAGGTGATGGTACCTACGCCACTAGCACGAGAGCCACGGATGGTCCGTTGGGTGGAGTTTATGCCTTGATAAGGAGGTGGGAAATACATGTCTTGGAAACCATAGTTCTTTGACTGGTTGCACTGAAAAATCATCGTGGTAGAGGAATGACGTATACCGGTACCGATTTATGGGGTGATTCGTATCTTCCACTTCTAGAAGGAGACAACTGGGATGAGGAGTTAGGTAAAAACTCATTTTTTGATTTCTTATGAGTATTGAATTTTTTTTGGTTTTTACATATATGTGTTTTGATGTTTTCTCATGTGTTGTAGATGTTGGACTAGAGAGACCCGCGGGATGTCTCCGATAGTTCAGAGGGTCCCAAGAGATTTTGTAGAGGCTCCTCAGGGCGAGGGAAGTGATGAGGAAGAAATCACACATAACTTGGAGGGACTCACAAGTGGGATCCCAGATTACATGATATTTGAGGATATTCCTCGTGCTTACCAGCAGCACATGGCTGGAGTTTCTAACCACATCCATCGACTGCTGAGACGTGTTGTGGAGGCAGTGACGTGATATCATGATCACCATGCTGATTAGACTCCTAGGTTTCATTTCTGCATTTTTTTGAGAGACATGGTTTCTTAAGATGTAACTCAAACACATACATTTTTTTTGAACTATGATGTACAATTCGATGTAAACAATCAGTATATATATATGCTTCTTTTCCTATCTAAATCTTACTATGTGAAGTTGATTGCTTTTTACAAATACTGCAAATGTCTATCTAATACAACATTAGCTACTGCATCATTTAATGTATTCATTCTTCTGGGAATATGCTGATATGTAATATAATCAAAATTTATTTCTAACAAACGAACAGGGAAATACATCCTTAAAATCTGAGGGTTTCTGACAGAATAACACCCATTGAGTTGAAGAACAACAAGCTGAGAGTCTAGGTTTACAATTAATTCATGAATTCTGAGGGCAATAACTTCAGTTAGAACTTTGATAACTGCACTGTATTTAGTGACATTGTTAGTTGCACGTCCTAGAAAAATGCCTTGAAGGTCAACTCACCCACCGTTAGGATCATAAATCACCCAAGCCGTGGAGGATAGGTTCCGGGTACAATGAGATGCATCGTTAGAAAAACCAACATAAGGAGTGAAAAAAATCTGCACAGTAACCAAAGAAATAATAAGCAGGAAAAAATTGCTCGCAAATCACACCAAGCCAAAAATGTGGTAAAATGAGAATGGTTTCATTTTTACACAAGCTTGATAAAATAGAAAACTGTGTTTGGGATTAGTTTCATTTTTACACAAGCTTGAAACAAAGATAAACTATGCTTGAAAAGGTTTGCATGCCCCCAACATGGTGACTCAATTCGAGGTACATGCCCTCGAAGCTTTAGTGCATTCACCTGAGAGAACTTGTTAGTTACTAACATATGGATGGAATGAAGGTTCAATTATGAGATCAAGAGAAAGACTTGAATGGGATTTTACGAGGTCTAATAAAAAAAATATAATTGCAAGAGAAAATGTTTCATTTTTTAACGAGGTTGACACATTAAAAGAACTATCCTCATAAGATCTTGTTTTAGTTTTAAGGAGCTTGACACAAGAAAAGGAACTCCGACGAGCTTTTTTTATTTTAAATTAGCTTGACACAAGAAAACGAACTATGCTCCAACGAGTTGATCAAGACACATAAAGAGTCATGGCTTCCAAGAGATTCTCAACTAATGGGAGGAAAACATCCTGGAAATCACGATCGAATTCCTTCATTAGATGGTATGCGACGATACTATCATTGGATGAGGGAATTAAAAAGTGGCCACATAATTAACTTGTGGCGGGGTAGATATCATCGGCAGGTAAGGACTTGGAAGGGACAACGGTAGACCAGATGTCACATCAAGACCAAATAATGAAATATGATCAATGGTCACGATCTGACCTTCATGTGGAAAACAAATCACACGAAAGAGGGAAGAGACAAGTGCGCCCATAGCATAAGCATAGTCGCGTTTTAGGAGTAAGTTAAAATCCGAGGGGCCTTGGACCACCATCATGTCTATATAGACAATTTTCCCTCCCAAGTAATAGGAAACTTTGGAAGGATTCCTAATGGTTGACTTGTCCCTCTGTTAAAAGCCAATATATTCTAAGTAACATGCACAAGCTACTGAGAACCCAAAGCTTTCCAGGTAGTGGAGGATAGAATACTAACCAAGGTGCCTTCATCTTAATCATTCTCGGTACGGCCATATTTTATGCCTGTACAGTGATCTCAAAGGGAACATAAGAAGGAAGACGATATTTTGTGAATCAACTCCAATCAAAGGAAGCAACCAAACTACATAGGGGGGTGCAATAGGAATAAGAGGATTATCTCCCTGCGTTACAGTAGCAGAAATACCATCCTTCTGAAAGCTAGGAACGAGAGAAGGAGGATCACGTTCAGGGACTATGAAGACGAGAATTGAAGGATCACCCTCCTAGATCATAGGAACAGGAGGATCACCCTCCAATCCCGTGGAATCAAAGGAAACAAAAAGGACCTGACTGGGATGAGATCCACTCTTGACAGAAAATAGCTGATGAAATGTAGGTGGAATCAGGTCGACCCTTTTCTCAACCAATGATTAGTAGGAAATGGACTCGGGAGACTGAATTTCAGTGAGAGTGGAATTAACCAGAGATGAATCTCGATCAATGACTTGATCAACTGACGAAGGATTAGAAGAAAATTTTTGGTAAATGACGGGAAGACAGGACTTATAAGTCAAAAGGGTATCCAACACTTTATAGGCTTCATCAATATAAGGACATAGGTAAATGGAATGGTTCCCTTCACACAACCTACAGGGAATTTTGATCTTACCCTGTTTATTACAAGTCTTATTCTCTCTAGCTGAAAGCTCATCATCAACGTGATGTACAAAGGTTGATGATGAAGGATAAACCGAGCCAACGGACCACACTTCTAACACCTTGGGAATACCAGGGAAATCACGAAGAAGGTGGTCACTCTCACATAGATTGCAAGGGAATTTGACTCTGCGAGATAGAGTGGGAGGTTTCTCGACATTAGCTGCATGGGTAGCAATAGTTGCTGACCCCCCCTAGCTTATTTTCCTTCTTCTTCTTTGACTTATTCTTCTTCTTCTTAGCCACCTGGTTACTAGAATCTATACTTTCACCAGGAAAAGAGGGAGAACACAGTGAAGAAATAGGAAAAGAAGGTGACAGGTCAAATTTAAGAGCAACACAAGGTTGACATGGTTCAGGCAGAGGAGAAATCGGTTGAGAGACAGTTTGGATGTTCGAAACCATAGGGGTCGAAAATAACCAACTGGTAGACCAATGGTTAATCCCGGGAGGGACAACATTGCTATATATGGGGCACCAACATTCCCGAATGAAGGAAAAGGACCAATATTCCCATCCGAGGGGAGTCCCTGGTTAGTGGACTTTGGAAACGTCACCATTGGAATCAACCCTAAAGAATCACTAAGGAATGTATCTTTAACCAATAATATTTCGTGGGCAGTCAATTTTATAACATTGAAACAAGAATCTATTTTTTCTTGTTTTAAGAGTCGAGAAAAGGAAAAAAAAAGTGACTCTAGTCACTTTTAGTTCGAACGAGATTGAAAGGACAAGTACTCGATGATCTCTTCAAATTTAAAGAGTCACAGAATGATCAAAATGACTACTCAAGAACTCTAGGAAAAGGGTGTACAAAGCTCCCGTGAACTACAATATACACCTTGGTGATCAAATGAAAGAGAAATAACCAAGGAATTAACGTATGTGCAGGAAGTCTCCCTGAATGCATTGTTCGATGTATCACGGTTACATGGCAGCAGACTTAGCTTTCTATGGATAAATGATTTCAACCTAAAAGGGTCTCCCTTTATATATACGACGGTATGGGGAGCACAAGTCCGTATTAGCGTTGTATAATGCAATATTGTGAGTGACAACTGCTAGGATTAATGACGCAAGAACACATCACTAGCCTAGACCTCTAAATGTGAGCGTTAAGTTTCAATGCTTCCTTAGGTTGATTGAGTCAATTTTATCATTTATCTTGAAATTAAGTTTCAGTTTCAAGGTCCTACTGAATGTTATCTCAAATCCCTAATATGAAACTATATGAGAGAAAGAATACCATTTCATTTCGATGAAAAAATAGCTAAGTGAAGGATAGAGGTTCGCAACAAAGTAGTAATCAATCAAATGCAAGAACAAAACTTTCCTCTATGCTACCAACATAGCCAAAGAATTTTTTTTTTTTAAATTTTGTCTTCACTTTTCAATGAGAAAGAGAAACTAATAATGCAAAAGAGTACTTTTAATTTCCAAATTAGAAGGAATAATGAATTTTTTTTTCCTTTATATAAGTGGTGAGCAACAATGCAATGCCACTCTAAAAAACAAATACTAGATTTCAGTAGCTTCGAACGAGATCTTCAAAACATGAAGAGATAAACTCCAAGCGAACATAAACGCACACTCAAAAATATGCATGCAGTTCCATACAAAAAATAAAGGACTTTTAAGTTGACTCAACGAGCAATGTGATCTATGCCTGGGGTGATGGAGGGAGAATTAAACTGACATAGAATGAAAGCTTGATCACTCTACTTCACATAGAATCAACCGAAAAGACCAAGAAACCACACGAAAGGTTGAAAAATGAACGAACACACTGACTCATAGACATACCAGACACCCAACAAACATGCGACCAAACGAATGGTTCAAAACACCTAGAAACCCTAGGCTGGATAAGTCACATTGTTAGAATGAGAGATAACACAAACTGAAATGAATGATATAGGAAAGTCAGTAAACAAGAGCTAGATGGATCAATCCAAGGAGAAAAAAACAATCTAAAGGATAAGACATACTAGAAACTCAGTGGAAAATCCCAAAATTCAATCCTACAGGAATCGGTACGACTGTTCAGCTGTATCCAGCGCCAAACAGGAAAAATCGCTCTTGTGTCAAAGACAACTTGCGACTATTAGACAAACAATAGTGCTGAGCTAGAAAGGGAAGGAAAAAATAAAGGACTGGTTGATTAAAACCAGAATTATCACTCTAGGAAAAGGCTAAGTGGTCAAAAGCAGTCAAACAGGCCAAAAAACATAAGATAAATGACAAACGACCAAAGTTAGATACACAATAAAAATTCAAAATGAACAATAAGAGACAACAATCATTAAACTCCCCAGTGGACTTGCCAACTTTTTGTGAAGGAAAATCCCCTCTGCGGACAGAGGAAATCCATCTAGCCATAGGGTGGGTCTAGAAACAAGGGAACATGCTGGTTTTTTTATCCCTAGTTTAGAAACGAAATGCGGATTGGAATATATGTCCTACCTCAATCCAACGCTCTTGATATAGTATGTTGCAACGATCCCTCAATCTTTTTCCTTCAAGCCTTGTGCTCTGTTGGTAGCGATGTCTACACACCTACACAAATATCAAGCAAACACTAACATCATACAAGCATACATATTCATTTACAACTATCCAACTAGTTAAGGAGAGTAAGAAAATTTGAATACTAACATAGAAAAAGATGGAACTAGATATCAGTCATGTCATATTAATATATAAAAAAAAAGTTTACAATTTGCACCTTGATGCTGTAGACCTCCTTTGACGGGTTGAGTTGGGCACGTCTCCAAAGTATCTATTCGTCAATTGACTCAAAGAGGCGAAAGGCTCAAACTCTCTCTCACAACCATGGACTATTCTCTGCTATCAACTCTTGGTCTATTCAAGCTATCTCTGGCTAGCTGAATCAATAGAATGAAGAGGGATTTATAAGAGTGGAGGATGAGATTTGGGATCCACATATGGTGGAGGAAAAGTCTATCTCTTTGGGAAGTTTCATTTTTGTAGGAACTAGAAGGACAAAGAGAGAAACTCGACCTCATCCAGTCAAACAAACATCCATGACTCTGCTCATGAAGCTGTTAGATATTAGAAGATTAATTTCCATATTTAAAAAACCTTCCAAAATTAGTTCGGTGCGGGGGCTCTTCAGAGACAGAGCGACCATGGTGCGAGGCCTAGTGCAGTTCTAGCCATCGGTGTGAGGTCATAACTACACAACCGCGCCGAACCAAAAGTATATGTTTTAAAGGGTCAACTTCAGGAATGGTCAACAGAGAATGTGTTCCTGAAATGTTAAGTGATGCAATGACTTTCATTATGATGTGTGACAGTACACAGGGGTCACTATGATGATCCTCCAGTATTCAGAATGGGGAATGCAAGGACGCTGATAAAATACTGTGTAACAGAGATCCCCGTTTAACATTGTGTGACTGAGCCACAGACATATGTATATATATAGATACATGCTTTTTTATATTGAAGTTGACCATGTTTATAGATTTTAGGCTGAATCATCTAGAGGTTTGAATGTCAACTTTTGGCATATCATAAGTGCTTGTTTTCCAGCGTCGGTGAGGGCTATTACAAGCCACAAATTCTTGGACGTGTGACAAGGCTCATGAAAATATTTAGAGCATACATTGATGACACTTTAATTATATTCTATGCCTAGAAGACTCAAACCTAATAAACATCAAGAAGAAGTCTATCTACTTAATAAAGCTTGCTAAAAAAAAATACATTTTATTATTTTGACTTCTTGTTTTCATAATTACATAATTACATAGTCAACATGAAGGCCGACCTAGTTACACTTTTCAACACCCCCTCTTAACTTGGGAGGTATTCATACAGGTACATGGTCACTTTCAGACTGAAGAATCTCATAAGAATAATCGGATTGGTAATCGCATCTGTATAGAATCATATCAACCAAAAAATTCCTAGTGCAAGGCCTTGACTAACAACCCCATTTCTCAAGGAGAAAATGGGCTACAATGCTGGTGAGTCACATGACTTATAGACACCATAATCATTGTCTCTCCAAGGTACATACTCCATCCGGGTGTTCCCAAAGTATGACCTTCTTGGACTATTCTTCTCTTGGGTAACTAGCCCTCAAAGAATATCGGTCCCCGAATACTCTTATCTTGAATTCCATAATACATTCTCAAAGAGTATCAAATTGCAGATGATTACCTAATCCTCCATTCTGTCTTCCCAAGTGAAGATCAAAATGATGTGTCTATCTCTCCCTCTCAGCCAGGGAGGACCTATTCCACAAGGGAATGTACTCATTCCTGTATAAGGAATGTACCTAAGCTCATTATTAGGAATTACCCAGTTTCTTCCAAGTAAGAAACTGATCACCAGGCTCCCTCTCAACCAGGGACCTGCAGCAGCAATGGTGAGACACCCAACTGATCATGAAGAGTTCATCCCCTCGATGTCATGGATTTCGATATTGAGGAATCTTCAACTTTTAGCTCCATAGGCTATAGATCATACATCACTTTCATTCATGAGTCATGTCATCTACTAGAAAGTGATTCATTTGTATTTCTCATATGGTTCACTGTTATGCCATGCTGCTTTCCTTCAAATCATTTCCAAGGATCATACATCCTTTCTCATGATTAATAGTCCTTAGTGATGATCTTTCACCATGACATCTTCCTGTAGGCATAGAAATCATTTATTCAGATTGAAACATCTCCTAATGATATGTTTTTCCAAGGGTATTCTTCTTTACCAGAATTTTGTCAGAGTCTACATATATTCCTAGGAGATATCTTAGTCACATCTTCTTGGCTTCTGGATGATAACTGCCTCTTAACATGGTTGCATTTCATGATCTCTTCCTTTCTGCACATTCTCCATTCCCAGGAACTTACAAATTTTCTAGTTTCTCCTTCATATAAAACCACCTCATATTGTTGAGATTGCAACAAGATGATGAGCTTAGTGGAAAGGAGTCGCCTTCACTAAAACAGGCATCGCTATTTTTAGCGCAAATTATATTTTTTAGACTATGTATATTTTTAGACATATGGATCATGTTCTCAAAGTCAAGGATGCTATTTTTGGATGGTTGGTCAAGTCGGAAAAAATAGATGGACTTCTATTTTTAGACATATTGGGCGGAATCTATTTTTAGATTGCCAGTCTAAAAATAGATGTGTCAAATATTATTAGCTCTTAATAATATTTGGACTCTAAACATTATCTTATTCTCTTGGAGCACTTCAGTTAAGTGCGCAGATGTGGCACAGGAGCTGACAGAAGGAATTACGCTATTTCTAAGGGTTAAGTGGAGCTATTGCATGGATACTTCAGTTAGAACTCATGTGACAGAGTTTGGTGGAGTTGATTGAGGAAGTTAGTGGAGTTGTATTAAGTTTAACTAATCTAAACATAGTTGAGCTATTTGTATTCAGTTTAACTAATTGATACAATTAGTGAGAGTGGTGTGAATTAATTATTAATTAATTCACTAATTATAAACTCATTAATCAACTAAAAGAATGCATCAGTTAACTTCAGTGCATGGACAGTTTCAGTGGAGACCAGTGCAGAAATAGGTGAAAGAGCAGGTTAACTATCAGTTGTGACTATACTGTTGCTATTTGCAACACACAGATAGGTGGAGAAGCCCATGAGGATTGCATAGTACAAGCCAGGTGGTTTATCTATTTAATGAAGCCATCCCATAGCATTGAAAACACAATAGAGGCTGGCTATCAAGTGGCAAAAGATTGGAGCATGTGTTTTGCTAGATCTAGCTTGATAGTGTGTAGCAATTGAGGGTGTGCATGAGAGCTTGTGAGGAGCTTTGTACTATGATTATTACATGATCTCCATGACATATAATATACAGATAGTTGGGGTTTTCAGCTTTAAGCTTTCCCATTAAATACTGTGTTCATATGTGTGATTGTTTATGGTTTTAATGTATGCATGCAATTGATTTTATTTCCACATGTGATGATCAATGGTAGAAGAGATTCTGTATTATGCATGAAGCTAAAATAGTGTGTGATCAGGAGAATCTCGGTGAATAATATATCATTTATTCAAATTTATACATGGTATCAAAGCGATATTGATCATTGGAGCAATTGCAAAACATTGAAGCGGTTGAGTTTTGTCTTTTGTGTGGAAATTTCGAATTTGCGGTAGTGTTTACTTGGTGTCAAAAGTTGAGATGCAGTGAGGGGCAGCAGTTATGATTGGAAGGTTTGCCCTTGAGGGAGCGGCTAAGATTATATTGCATGGAAGAAAGGATGGGCGGTCTTCAGATGAAAATAGGTTGAAGGAGTTCATAGATACGAAGGTCCAAAAAGAGATTAAAGCCTACTTAGTAGTGAGTCTGCCATACTTGTGACGTGGCAAGCGACAAAGTATCAGATTATGTTCAGAGCGTGAAGGATCACACTGGTATCTAGCATTCATGGTAAAAACACACAGTGCGATGTGGGGGAGCTTTAGCGGTTGTTTCATTAAGACGATCAAGAGAGGAAGTTGGCGATTAAGAAGAAACTCTAGGAACACTTAAGGTGGAGAAAAGGCGTGATGTGCCAGAAGTACCTCACGAAAGTTCGTCCAGTACGGGGGATGAGCTAGGAAGTGTGGGGGTGACTATTGATGATGAGGACTTGGTGAGCTTGGCTCTCCTTGGGCTTCTGAAGATTTGGCACTCCTATTAGGACTCTGTCAATGGTCGGGAGAAATTGCCAGGATGGGAGCGACTTTGGTCGGATCTTGTGCAAGAGGAGATAAGGCGGAGTACCAGGGATGGATCTTCATCAAAGAACTCTGATGAAGAGAATTTTTCTTTGGCTGCCAAAGCAAAGAAGGGGAAGAGCAAGAAATCTTCTCAATCCGGTGCGAAAGGCAAGAAGAAGGACATGTCCAAGGTGAAGTGCTTTCACTGTCACCAACACGGACATTACGCCACTAATTGTCCACAGAAGAAGAAAAATAAGCAAGTTGTTGGATCTGCAGCTGGAGAGGCCTTAGCCTCACAGTTTGAGCTAGATTTTTCATTGATCGCATGATTGGTCTCAAGTATGATGTGTTCAGTGTGGTTTCTCCAATGGTGGTGTGTCTTGCTACACATGACAAGAGATGAGATTGTTTACGATGTGAAGAGAAAAGAATCTTAGAGTGCACATCGAGATGGGCGATGATGGTAGATACGGTGCGACTGGTATCGGTACCATATCCTTTCAGAGGATTTTGGTAGGCACTTCATATTGAAAGTGATGCATGTTCCAGTTGAAGAATCTCTATCTTTCATCGAGTATTGAAGACAAGGGATATGATGTTGTCTTTTTGTTGAAAGGCTTTCCCTGTCTTTGTCGCATGGCTTCAGTAGAGACCGGAGGATGAGGAGTTAGGAATTAAGAACCTTTCAATTGCAGGTAGATGGCTGTGCAGCAATGGCAGGCAAGGCAGAAGGAGTGGTGAGCCGGGATGATGGCGAGTTGTGGCACTGGAGATTGGGCCACCTTCACCATGGAGCTTTGAAGGTACTGCAGCAGATTTCTACTGGGCTTCCTAAGGGTACTCTTGTGCAGTCAGATCAGTGCAAGGGGTGTACCTTGGGAAAATTTATGAAAGCCACCTTTCACGAGAAGGATAGTCGCGCCACGATGATCCTTGAGAAAATTCACATAGACGTGTGTGGACCTTTCTCAGCAGCTTCGACAGCAAAGCACAGGTATTATGTGATATTTGTTGATGATTTTTCTCGTAAGTGCTGGATCTTCTTCATGCAGAAGAAGAGCGAGACATACTCAAAGTTCTGTGAGTTCAAGGCACTGGTTGAGAAAGAATCGGGAAGCAGGTGAAGGCTTAAGGAGGAGAAGCGACAATGGTGGTAAAATTCATCTCACAGAAAGTTCAAGGACTTTTTACGACAGCAGAAAATTAAAGAAGAGCTCATAGCACACAATATTACAGCAAGAATGGGATTCTTTGAGCGGGAACGAACAATCGTGGGTCTGCACGGGCGATGTCGCATGATCGGGAGCCTACACGCATGGCGGAGGCATGCAATCTGCGGGTATGTATACTGAGAACCGTTTTCCTCACGGGATACTTGGCATGAGTACACCCAGGAGTGTTTTTACGGTAGGGAGGCACGGTATTTCCCGTCCCAAGGGATTTTTTGGTTCACTGTTTACATTCATGTGACGAAGGATGCCAGGAAGAAGCTGGAGCCGACCGCAGAGGTTGGGATATTTGTGGGGTACACTGATATGCCCCACAACTATCGTGTGTATTTTCCAGACAGTCGCAAGACTGTTGTGTGACAGGATATCAAATTTCAGGAGGAGAAAGCCATGAAGTGTTCGCTTGAGAGGGAGCCACACTTGCATGCATATGAGGAGCTATTAGTTCCTAAGGATGAGTCTCAAGATGTGGATCAGCCACAAGATGAGGTTCATGGAGTGGAAGAGACCACTCAGGCAGTGCCAACCATCAAAGGGAGGAAGCGCACTACATAAGTTGAGCGACTGGCTCAAGATGCAAAGAAGATTGTAGGAGCACCTACATCACAGCGCAGAAAGAGACAGTCACCTGATCAGTATACTGGATACATGGCTCTTATGAGCAAGTGTATCGTGACAAAGCCATCCTCTTTCGAGGAAGCTGTGGAGGACCCCGCATGGGTAGATGCCATGGTGGAAGAGTATGATTCGATTGTCAGAAACAGTGCATGGGAGATTGTCCCGAGACCGGAAGGGAAATCTGGTGGGTTCGAGATGGATATACAAAGTGAAGCAGGCAGCTGATGGGAGTGTGGAGAAGTACAAGGCAAGATTTGTTGCCCGAGGCTTTTCACAGATAGAGGGGATCGATTATGAGGAGACCTTTGCACCTGTCGCAAGGTATTCTTCCATACGGACGATCCTAGCTCTCTCAGCGCAGATGGGGTGGCACATTCATCAGATGGATGTGAAGACTGCGTTCCTCAACGGATTCATTGAGGAGGAGGTGTACATAGAGCAGCCCGAAGGTTTCGAGATCTTCGATGATGGGCGCATGTGTCGGGCTCAAAGGGAGCCTGTGTAAGGTTCAGAACAGGCACCTGGTGGCTTGGTACCTGCCCGATATGGATGGTTGTTTCACTGGACTTGGATTCTCCAAGAGTGAGGCGGATCCTAACCTATACCAGATTGTGGTGGAGGGTAAGTTGCTTATCATTGTACTTTATGTAGATGATTTGATTTTGACAGGTGATGAGCTGTTGATACTCTCATGCAAGGATGATCTTGCAAAAGAGTTTGAGATGAAGGACTTGGGCCTCCTTCATTATTTCCTGGGATTGGAAATTTGGCAGCGCAGTGGTGGGCTGTTTGTTTCTCAGGGTAAGTATGCCCGGGAGATACTGGAGAAGTTCAACATGCATGGCTGCAAGCATGTTGATACTCCTCTTGGTGGTTGGAGAGGAAGGAGATTTTCGCCAGGTGGAGAGGTAGTGGATACTGCCATATTTATCGTGGTTAATTGGGGTCGCCTTGTATACAGTCATTTGGGCGGGCACATGTGCTATGCTGTTGACTACTTTCACAAAGATATGGTTAAGCCAAGCAAGCTCTTTTGGGCGGGAAGAATGTGTTTGAGATATCTCGGGAGGCACATTGGGATATGGATCATGGTACGAGGACGGAGAGATGGGTTAGGCGCATGGCTTCACCGGATGGTATCATCATATAAGAGATTTTGTGCAACGGAAGGTCATGTTACTTTCATACATTTCCACGGAGGATCGGAATCTTTGATATCTTGGTGAAGAGCGCTCACCGAAAGATTTGAATACACCCAACGAAGGCGGAGATAGGGAACATGGATAATCCTTATCTTGTTGAGAGGGAGTGTTGAGATTGCAACAAGATGATGAGCTTAGTGGAAAGAAGTCGCCTTCACTAAGTGGGCCCGCAAGCTATTTTTGGTGCAAAGTCTATTTTTAGACTATGTCTATTTTTAGACATATGGATCATGTTCTATGAGTTGCAGGATGCTATTTGTGGATGGTTGGTCAAGTCGGAAAAAATAGATGGACTTCTATTTTTAGACATATTAGGCGGAATCTATTTTTAGATTTCCAGTTTAAAAATAGATATGTCGAATATTATTAGCTCTTAATAATATTTGGACTATAAACATTATCTTATTCTCTTGGAGCACTTCAGTTAAGTGCACAGATGTGGCACAGTTGACGAAGGAGTGTATCTTCCTAGGGAATTAAGTGGACTTCCATGATGGATAACGATTTAGAACTCATGCCATAGCGAGTTTAGTGGAGTTGATTGAAAGTTAGTGGAGTTATTCGGTTTAGCTAATCTAAACATAGTTATGCAAATATTTGTATTCGTTTTAACTAATTGATACAATTAGTGAGGTGGTGTGGATAATTATTAATTGATTCACTGATTATAAACTCATTAATCGACAAAAAATACATGAGTTAACCGGGTACATAGATAGTTTAAATTAGAGACGGTCTGGGAAATAGGTGAAAGAAGCGAAGTTAACTATAAATTTGTGACTATCTTGTTGCTATTTGCAACACACAGGATAAGTGGAAGCCACAGAAGTTGCAGGTGATCAGGGTGGTTTATATATTTAATGAAGCCATCCCATAGCATTGAAAACGCAATAGAGGCTGGCTATCAAGTGGCAAAAGATTGGAGAATGTGTTTTGCTAGATCTAGCTTGATAGTGTGTAGCAATTGAGGGTGTGCGTGAGAGCTTGTGAGGAGATTTTGTGCAATTATTGTTACATGATCTCCATGACATATAATATACAGATAGTTGGAGTTTTCAGCTTTAATATTTCCCATTAAATACTGTGTTCATATGTGTGATTGTTTGTGGTTTTAATGTATGCATGCAATTGATTTTATTTCCGCATGTGATGATCAATGGTAGAAGAGATTTTGTATTGCTTACAGCAGAAGCTACAACATTTAGGAAGTCGGGAGAATCCTAGAGTAGATAATACTTTCGTTATTCAAATTTCTACAGATATTCCATGAGGACATATTATGTTGATTTCATCTGTCAGTGCACCGAGAGGTCCTTCTTCATAGATCATACTTAAAAATATGGAAGTCTATTACCTGCAACCATATGACATGACTACACAACATCCAGTGTCAGCATATATACATTCACACCTCATACCTTTTTCCCTTGATTCATCCTGTAGCAATTTATCTAGAATGAAGAGCTTCATTCCTTTGGCCTGCTCCATCAATATGTCATCACATCCCAGAATTATGTTTCCATGATGACCCTTGATCTTGATGACTACATTACATTAGTAATGTAATCATAGAGGTTTTCCCAGAGCTGATTCATCAAGGGCTCCTAACATTATTTTTATCATGATGCTATAATATACATTGCTTCCTATCATACTATAACCAACATAAATTACTTAAAGGAGAAGATGATCTCAATCATAGTAGAGACCCCTTGCTTCTTCTTTCTTGGATTTCTTTGCATCAGGTCCTTCCCTCACATTTGAGATATGGGCTTCTTCCCTTTTCCTCTTGTCCTTGTCAGATTTAGGACAATCTCTTTTATAATGCCCAAGTTCATTACATCTAAAGCATTGTAGATTGTCCATATTCCTTCTTTTGTTCTGTGGGCCTAGTTTTCCTAATATTCATTTCTTCTTGTATGAGGCTGCATAGGCATGATTCTATTCACTTGGTCCTGTATTATCTTTGGCATTTAGTATTTTTTCCTCTATTTTAAATAGATACCATAAATCATGGAATGGGGTGGCTTCTTTCTTCTCGTATAAACTAAAAGTGAAGTTTCCCCATTCCTTTGGTAGAGCATTCAACACCACTGTAGTCACCTCAGTGTCAGACATTACTTCTCCCAGTTCCTGCAGTTGATCTCTTATTTCAGAAATCCTCATAAAGTATGGAGTGATTCCTTATTCTCTTGATAATTTCATTTTGTATAGTTCTTGTCTCAGAGAGATTGCTTCTCTTGCGGTACTCACAGAAAATAGCTCCACCAATTTCTTATATATTTCTTTTGCAGACTTTAGTTTTGATACATAAGGAATGAGTGAGTCCTTAATGGATTCTATGAGAATCCTCTGCGATCTCATTTCTCCCTTCATGTACTTGGAATGATCTGGAGCATCTTATTTTGGGGATTGGATTGTAGAACCTTCGATATATTCCATAAATTCGTCTTCAATCAAACTCAAATTTGTCCTCTTTTTCCATGCACTAAAGTTTGATGATCCAACTAGCTTGTTGCACTCTTTATAATAAGTCATTTTGATAGATTTAAGTAGGGTCATAGATACTTACTTGAGTAGAGTGGCTTGTAGCTTCCTTGATGATGTTTGAAGATGAAGTCAAGGGTTTCCTTTAATATATGAATATTCAATGTAGGAGATCTTGAATTCTTGATGAAGGATATCTTTAGAAGTTGAGGTCCTCCTTTTAAAAAGATTTTATTTTCCAACCAAACTTTTGATTTTTTCTTCCTGGAGTGTCTCCTTTGTCAAAAAGCCCTTAATTTTAGCACCTTAGCTCTGATACCATGTTGAGAATTTGGAGGTCTGGAGATTAATAAAAATTCTCTTCTTGATAATAACTTGTGAACTTGCTTGAGTTACTTATGAATTTATTTCTTTAGCTTAGTTATTCTTTCACCAAGTCAATTATAAAAAATGCATGGAACACAAGGTTAGGCTCCTAGAGCCAGGGAAAAACCTCTCTCTCTTGGAGAGGAAAACTCACAAATAATTCTTCTTATAGATCTTCAAATAACAAGTACCATGACCCAGAATCAGACCCTAGACTTAGGAATGCCTCCAAGATCTTGTCACTGCCCTTTCAAATTTAATTCTTCTCTTCAATTATCTGCTCTGTTCTGCACTAGAGAACTCAGTCTCCAAGATTTTCTTACTGTATTTTAGTTAGGAAGGTAAATCACAGATTTACCTTCCTTACTCTTATTCTCCTTTAAGAATGCCTTTTCTTTATAATCACTTTCTTCACTGTACTGAACCGTATCCTTCAATCAAACTGTCCTTAAAATTTATACTTGAGTATCTTTTAACATGAAACAACAATATTTTATTTGCACCTTCTTCCTGATCTAGTATCTGAAGTATTGGCTTAGATATCCACTCTTCTTGAATCTTTGGAATCCACAGTGACTGCACTTTAGATATCTACACTTCCTATTTCAGATGATCCACACAACATCATTGTCATATATCATATAGTCTTGATATTATTAAAAATTCACACAGAACAATATTTCTAAAATTTGCACTGAAGCTCCCTTATATTATCTACAAACTTTCATAGCGTTGATTGCATTGTATATAATGTAGTGTGTTGACTGCTCTATTTTGACCGCACCGTATATTATCCGCACTGTATGTTGTGCATTATCCACACTGTATGATTGTGTATTATCCACACTGTGTGATGTGCATTATCCACACTGTGTGATGTAGAGATCCCCGTTCAACATTTTGTGAATGAGACGCAGGCATATGTATATATATAGAGACATGTTTTATGTCTTGAAGACGACCATGCTTATAGATTTTAGGCCAGCTCATCTAGAGGTTTAAAGGCCGACTTGTGGCATATCATAAGTGCTTGTTTTCCAGCACTGGTGAGGGCTATTACAAGCCACAAATTCTTGGACGCGTGACAAGGCTCAAGACAAGATCTGGAACATACACTGATGACTAGTTCCTTCATATATATAGATGACACTTTAATTATATTCTATGCCTAGAAGACTCAAACCTAGTAGACATCAAGAAGAAGTCTATCTACTTAATAAATCTTTCTCAACAAATATACATTTTAATATTTTGACTTCTTCTTTTCATAAGTACATAATTACATAGTCAACATGAAGATTGACCTAGTTACACTTTTCAACACAATATCCACCTAGATCAATTAAGGGATCAAAACTGCACTTTGATCCTCGTCTTCACCCTGCTAAGGGTCTACAAATCATAAACATAATTTAGTATATATAACAAACTAGAAGCATAATAACATATACATTAAATTCAAACACATCAATTGAAGACGATTTAAAAATGAAAGGAAATTTCAAGGCATAAACACATAAAGTTTAAAGAGAATTTAAAATATAAGATGTATATCTGCAACAAGTGAAGGAGGTCCACTATCCATAGCAAGATCATCATCATAGACAAAAACACTGCCTCTGACACTCTAACTGGTGTTGGAGGGAGGATCTATGAGTGGAACAAACACTCTAGTATGGCTATGTGATCTAGCCCGACCATGAATAATAGATCCCCCCAACACTCCAACGAGCTGTTTTTGGGGGGTGCATGGGATATGGCTTTGCCAATTACATATAATACATATAAATTAATCCAAAAAACAAATGTTGGCATAGAAATAACGTTGAAAAGAAAACCATTTAAAAACTCAAGTAGAATAATCTAGGTTGAAGTCCTAAACTAAATAGAGTGTCTTTTTTGATCAATTATCAACCAAAGTATTGATTTCTATGTAAACACAATAAAAAAATGTGATCAAATCTAACTTACACTTTTTTCTCATTTATAAATAACATTTTATACATAGAGCAGAAATATGTAAATATATGTAAAAAATTGAAATAAAAATCTATTTGCAAAACTAATAAAACTTCATGCCAACTAAATACTCCATAAGGCAAGTTCTTATAATGTTTGATTATGGTACATGACATATAATAGTTGCAAGCACATCAAGACATTGTTTTGGTATGACATACTACGTAATGAAACAATATGGTACAAATTAGAAAAGAGAAAAAATGCTTATATATTCACTTTAAATGCACTTTTCATCATGGATTTATTGGATGTATCAATGATGCATTGTTGAAACTTGAACACACACACACACACACATTATAGTCATGCTACATTGTGTTATATAGTTAAATACAAACATAGGAAGTGTAAGTTAGAAAATCATTACTCAACTAATAAATTTAATAAGGGTGGGAGCTAAGAGATATATAGTTGTCATATCATTATATTAAATAATTCTACAAATATGAGTAGTTGAAATTTTAAGGAAAATTACATTTTATAGATCAAATCAAGTCTTAAAAAGTTGTTGAACATCACCCATCTTATGTTATTATGAAGAACACATTATGTTAAATAATTATAAAATTATGTTAAATGTTTTTTATGTGTGTGTGTGTGTGAGATGCTATAGTTATCTAACATGCTATGTTATATAATTATATATAGTTAGGTCGTATATATATAATAGTTATAGTTATGTTATACCTTACAACTTTATATATATATATATATATATATATATATATATATGTTATAGTTATATATACGTTAGTTATGTTATTTATAACTTTATGTTTTGTTTTTTTTATATATATATTTATTTGGTTAATAAAATTTAATTAAATAATTAAAAAAATTAGTTTTCCACTTTTAATTTAGTTAATATTTTATTTAAGTACAATTAATTTAAAAAAAAAAAAATTACTATATTTATTATTAAAAAATATTTAAAATATAGATTTATTTAAATTTAAAATAAAAAATGAAATGAAATTTTTTATTTGATTTAATAGAGGTTCACCATGAGCAAGTATATTCATTATGTCAATTTAAAGCTCCTAATTTATTTATTTATTGGTTATAGTTTAATTGTTTTCTATTTTGATATTTTTGCACATATTTCTTGTCAAATTTGTTCGAAATTTAAAATGCATTTTTAATAAATAAATAAATAAATAAATAAATAAATAAATATATATATATGTATATATTCCTAAAAAAAACTTTAAGATGTAAAATAATTAAAATGTAATATTTTTACCATAGAAAATATTTAAAATAAACATGCTACCATTGCAGATAACTTATACAATGAAAAAAATTAAAAATAAAACCTAGATTATAGTGTTTTTTGGTGCTTTTCAAGGGTTTTCTTGATGGTTTTTTAAGTTGTTTTTGGTCTTCAAGGGTTTTCTTCGTGGTTTTCTAAGTTTTTTTGTGGTTTTCAAGAGTTTTCTGAGTGGTTTTTTGTGGTTTTCATGGTGGTTTTTGTGATTGTTTTTTGGAATTTTGTATGGTAGGTTTTTTTTTTTTTTCAAAAACATAATTAAATAAAGGAGACAAAAATGACAGGAAACCTACCTTGGCTTGAATAATTGGGTCGTTGGCAGGGTTGATGGGTAGCTGGATTGAGTTCCTTCATCTCGGTCGAGCTTAGAAATCCTCTGCCAAACTCTTTCTCCTCTCACGATTTGAGAAAAATGACTTGCGTAGGTTACGACCGTGGTTTTTAATAAGAAATAACGGTTGATCGAGCTAAAGGCTCAATCAAAGAATATAGCTCGATCAAGCCTTTAACTTGGGTTAGAAAACAACTCGATTGAGGGTTTGTTTAAACGCTCGATCGAGTTATTTTTAAGTGCCTAAACAAATTGATTGAGTGCTAAAAATTGTTCAATCAAGCATCCTTTTTTCACCAAAACACTCCCTCACTTCGCCAAAAACTCTAACACAACTCCATGCTATCACCCAAAATATGTATAATTATTTACGTTTTTATTATAACCAACATTTTTTTTTTAAATTTAAAGTATTTTTTTCAAGGGTCATGTGCCAACTCCAAGTTGAGCATGGACAAAATTAGATATCACCCTCCTATTCAGTTGTAGAATAAACCTCTTGACTCAATAAATAGTATATTAAATGACCACATACATATAATCTCCTCTTACGATGGCTTCTAAAACTTAAAATATCCTCTTTCTCTCTCCCTAATTTTTAATCAACAATTTTATTAATTTAATATATTAATTATTACTCCAACTATCTTACCCAAATCAAAACATCATTATCATATAACCATATTTACCTTTCAAAAGTGATTCTAGGATTATTTCTATAATGATTTTGATGATAAATAAAAAATGAAAATATGATTAAAAATACATGCAAATCACTAATCTTTATTATACATTCACAACATGGAAACCAACACTTTTTTAAATACTATTCCTTTCTAATATATAAAAGTTGTCCATGAAATATTTGAATTTCCGCTCATGTTATTATGTTTCTAGAGATGTTCTTAACAATTATATATACCCAAGTCATATAATTTCATTTTTAACATTTTTAAAGGCTATTCTTGTTCTCATAAAGCCAATTACGTAACATAAAATGGCATATAAGAGAGTGAAAGTGAATTGTGAGAGTGAAAAAAGTGGTCCATATAAATATTTAATTGATTACAATGTAACATTCTTTGACTCATAATTTATGAGGTGTAGAATAGCTTGAAAATGAACGCGTTGTTAAGGTATTCTTTATGTGATGGTCACTAGTTCAAAAACTCATAGATAGTCTTACTATCTAACCCATAATGAAAAAAGAAAAAAGAACCTTTGGACTCACCATTTTTTACTATCAAATGTTGTTATGCCCACAAGGGTGTAGTTTGATTAACAATCATCGTGATATGAAGTCTTTATGAAATTTGAGGTTCAAGGTTGAAATCCCTTAATTCACTGTGTGGGTTATGCGTGGGGGTGCGTATAGGTTCACCTAGAGGTTATAGTGGTAGCAACTAGGCTTGACCCCATGTTAGGCGAGTACAAGCCCGACCAAGTTGTCGATATCTTATATTTATCATTAATTTTGTTTTTTAAATTTATTGATTGTGAACTATTTAATTTTAGACATTTTAATACATAATTCATATATAGTTAGATATTAGATAAACATAAAATGGAAATAAATAATATAACTTTAAATATAATAATTATATAATCATAAAAAAAATTACGATAATGAGAATATTTGTATTAATTGCAAAATTTGTACTTGGATCACAATTGCATATCGAGAGTTTCTTCCATCTTTAGTATCATATACAGACTCCTGAACCAAAATTATCTTCTGAAGAGGAACACAACAAACACTAAACATATGAGTTCTTCGAGGTGAATACCTTCCAATATAGCCCAAAAATTAGACAGAACTTGTAATATGTATAACTTAATTCAAAATATAATCCTTGATTTTAACATATTTCTCCTAATCCATTGGATAGTTTAGGTCTAGATGCTTTATTTCGAGCCACCATATTGATACTTGAACATAGGATTCATGCTTAATCCATTACGAAATGGATGATGGCATTAATTGACCATTAACCATCAACTCTTTGTAATTCAAATTGCAACCACTATTGACACATTTATTTTTTTCTTGGTTATTTGATCCAAGTGGATATTGGTGGTCACCCAACTATTCCATTTGGACCCACACCATCAGTTCTTTCAGTTTTTCACTTTTAACACAACTTACTATTTTTAGTAGATTTTTGGTTCCTAAAATTTTGGAGCCGTTTGGAGGCCATAATGAGCCAAGTGGATATTGGTGGCCACCCACCTATTCCATTTAAACCCCCACCATCGATTCTTTCAGTTTTTTAGTTTTGGCACAACTTACTATTTTTAGCAGTTTTTCGGGTCCTGAAATTCTAGAGTTGTTTTGAGGCCCTAAACAACATTTTTTGGAAAACCAGGAGCAACTGGCTCCATTGACCAATGTTGCTAACATAAAAATTTTTAGTCCTCAGACAAATATTTCTAACGAGGTATGGTGCATGTCAAACATAGATTGTATGCCAAAGTTATGTCCCTGGGAAGTTGAAACACCAATTTACCCAAACGGGGCCCATAGTTTTGGTGCTTCATCTCCTAGGGTTAGGTTTTTGGATGTTTAGGATTTTCCATTATTTCTCAATAATAAATAGGCCCTCAAGCCTCATTTTAACACAGTTCAGAGGCTTATAGCTGCCACATCTCTTCTCAAAGATAAGCTACCAATGCCCTAGCTAGTTTATTTCCATTATGTCTGTAAGCATATTTGTGTTATTTGCTAGTAATGAAATGAAGTATTATTTCCACTACATCTCCGTGTTTATGTATATTTCTGTATTTTATTACATTCTTGCATAAATCCGGATCATTATTATCCCTTAAAATGTACTAGGAACTCATCTTAGGGATATATTTTGATGCCTTCTTATATGATTCAAGAGATTATCTAAAACTTTGTCTCTAGGGGAAGATCCTTTGACCAACTACTAAATTATTAAAGAGAGTTACCCAACACAATGAGAGAAGAGACTTGAAATTATTTGGCAAGAAGAATGTCTTGGAGTAAACTATAGGCTCCTGCCTAATTATTTTTCATCTTCCCCAAGCCCCATGAATGCTCTAAAACGTTGATTTCTTTGGAGCCTTAAAGGAACCCTCCCCCTCCTACCATGCATAATTATATTTTCATAATTAAATGTGATTTTATTTACATATTTCATCATTATAAATGATGAAAATATGATGGAGGAGTTGCATCTAGGGTTTATGATCTCGGGTTGTGGCTAGGGTAACTAATCACAGACCACGACATGTGCACTCTAGTCATGCAATGCAGTTTGTATACCTGGTTGAAATTTGTTTTTTATTCCTATATTTATCATTGAACGATGTCCCCCCTTCTATTATTTTAATGTGTTCATTGTGCCTCCTATTCCCTTCGCCGATGATCTCATCATTAGGTGGCCTGCAATGCCCCCAATTTTCAATCAACAATATTAGAAAAATTAGCCCTATAGTTGTGGCAGGTGGATGCCCTAGGGATAGGTTGGTTGGATAATATGGATGCTAATTTTCCCCCATGGTCGATGGACTCAAAGGAATTGATCAACTATGAGCCAAACGAAAACGAATCTTGGAATATTTAGGCTCGATTTTCGAACCTTTGTCCCAAGCTAACAACCACTAAGGAGCATGATAAATTGGCTTGGTACTCTCACAAGGTGACACTTTGGGAAAAAGAAACCAAATAGTGGATCCCCTTCCATATGGTGTCTCGAGGATCCCTCATCTTGTGGATTTAGCACCTAAAATAAAAAATTTGTGGAGGGCTTGTCACAATGAAGTTCTTATAGGCCGGGCTCTCGGTGAATGTACACAAAGCAACATAGATGTTACAACTATCACTCAAGTATTTTTTTCTTCTTCGTGGGAAACAATAATTGAACCTTTGATTCCTTCTGCAACATCACTCTCTCTAAGGGTTTCAACAGTAGCAAGGGACTTCATCAAATACAAGTTCTATTAGTCTTTCCTATCGCTCTTGACTCCTTTACCCATTACCTACCTTAAAATTGTTTAAATAATCTTGTAGTCTCTATGGAGAAAGATATCCATATTAACAAGGGAATTGGAATAAAACCCCCTAAAGAGACAATTGTTTCAGCTCCTAAAGAGGTTTTTACCCATTAGCCTGGCCAACCGGCCTTAAGCAAGCAAACAAAATAACTGATGCATTAAGTTTATTGAACATGATAGGTTTGTTGAACCCTTAGTTAAACTGAGGGGGGGGGGTGAATCAGTTTAACACATACATGGACTTTTAAAAATTTTCTTTTAAATCTTATTTACACCTTCATTTCATGGTCAACTTAATATGTGAGCAACAAGTATTACTATCAAACAGATTTGTTAATGTAATAGCAGATTGGATATGAGAGCAGCAAGTATTAAGCAGATGAGATAAATCACATCAACACATAAACATCATGCACAGAGACACCAGATATAAGTGGAAACCCATAAAGGGAGAAAACCACATCTTATTAGTGTTGTGATGCAAAGGCAAGCTCCAACTCCCTCTCACCACTATTTTCTGCAGGCACCAACCTACAGGAGGCTCTATCCTCAATTCTGCAAGCTACAACTTGCAAGGAAGCTCTAACTCCCATCAATTTTCTGCAGGCACCAACCTACAGGAGGCTCCAACCTCAGTCAACTACAACTGACATTTTATCAAGCTACAAATTGATGTGGAAGCACCAACTCCCATCTATTTTTTCAAAAGAAAAACACTTGCTGATTTACCTTGGATATCAGCTCTGTTCTGTACTTTCTCTTCTGTTGTTCATCAACTCTTATATCAGACCTGCATCATATCTGCTCAGCCCTTCCTTCTTCTCTTCTTTTCTCCTCAATTCTTCATACTCAGCATTCTCTATATTCACACTCTCTGACCTCTTGCAGCTTTCTTATTTTCTTCAACTATCTTCAATTCTGCTGCACACTCTCTGCTCTTCTCATTCTATTTTCATCAATCTCTCCTCTTGGATATTACCCCCTTTTATACAAGATAGCTTCATGAATATTTGTATTCTACTGGGATTTCGAAATGGACAGTCATGTCTCTTTGCCTTCTGCCTTCTCATCTCTTTTCAGCTTACTCAAAAAAATGTAACTGTAGGTGCTTATTTTAATATTACGGTAGGATATTTGCTCTCTTCCGGAGACTTGCCAATGCATCACAAACAATAAAAACAATAAAAACATTTACATTCGAATTACAATGTGAACTCCAGCTCACTCATTTTGTCTCTTGGCTTGCTGCGCATTTGTCTTTTTTCTCTAAGCGTTGTCTCTTTGTCCCTTTCTCTTCTCTGTATGCCTTTACGTTTATAGGTAGCTGCGTAACTCCCCAATCCATGAGCTTGCATTTTATTTTATTTTTATACCAGCGCTTTATATATAAATAGATAAAAACATAATTCCAACCCTTTTCATGCCACAAGTGTCTTGTTGATGTGGCGAGTTCCGGAGGCCGGAAGATACATATATCACAATTTTATTAATAATCGCCCTCCCGTTAAGCTGAGGCCCATGGGTCTACAGACCACGCGGCTTAATTTAATATCATCGTAACCATCAGCTTATATATATAACAATAATCATTTTATATAAACAATCGCCCTCCACCTTAAGCCTTTGGTCTTATATTACAATCCAATAAATCGAATCACAACCTCTAATATATGAAAGGGTCGAGCCCCACATCTCAGGTCGGCGGATCGGTGGTGTCAAACAAGAACTTGCGATTGCGATTGATCAACCGGATGCGATGACCACATAAAACATGGCTCATAGCGCAATCGAGTCCAAACTTTGAACAAATGCAATCGGGGCACACAATAGCAAAGTTCCGATTGCGATCAAGACACGGATGCGATTGGCACATATTAACTCCGACATATAACTGGATCGGGTCCGCTACTTCAATCGCAACATATTACAAAAGGCGTGCGATCAATCAGAAAGTTCCGATTGCGATTAAGATCCCGGATGCGATTGAACCTATTAAATCCATTGTATAATGCCATCGGGTCTGCCACTTCAATCGCAATCGCAAGTCTTTTAATATGTGTTGCAATTGGGCACTGTTCATTGTATTTTGCCGATGCGATTGGGAAAGGACTTCAAACAAGTTTGAATTAAAATTCATACCTCCATCGGATCCGGACTTCCAATCGCAATCGCAACTCATATGTTCTCCGATGCGATTGACCAATGCCGATGCGATTTGACCATAACTCAAATATGTATTATCCCTCGTTTATACACCCATCGGGTCCGGGCTTCAATCGCAATCACAACTCTCAGTTGGTTGCATGTTCCGCTGCCCTTGCGATCTCCGATTGCGATTGGGGAGGGGTCCCACCTTATCAAACTTTATTTTATGCGCTCCATAATATAAATGCCTTGGACCTTTGTTTATGTGATGCACTGCACATATATGTTTATATATATTTTTTCCGCTGGAGTGAAGCGATTCTCGGAATAAGTTTGTGTTATATTATATGTATAACGCGGGGTTGGAGTGTGCGATTCCCGGAATATGGTTATGTGTGTGATAAATTATGTAGAATAGCGATTCTGAATAAGTTTGTGTTATATTATATGTATAACGCCGGTTGGAGTGTGCGATTCCCGGAATTATGCATATGAATGTATCTGCTGGCTTGGGCGATTCTCGGAATTTTATAATGGCTCTGCCTCTGCCTCTGCTGCTCCTGTCGCTCTGCCTCTGCCTTTGCTTCTTTTTGCTGCTCTGCCTCTGTTCTTCGCTGTGCCTCTACCTGTTTCTGCTTCAACACTGCCTCCTTTGCTGCCTTTGTTACTTCTTTGTCTCTTCCTTTCTGCTATATCAGTTGTCTTAGTTTCTTTGTGCTCCTTTCTCTATTGCGTATATAGAATCCACTCCACCTGTTATACTTGTAGCACATCCTATGAGGCTCTGATCTTCTATGCCTTCAATTCAACAGTTCTTTTCCTCAACTTCGAACTCCGCTATGTTACCAGAGTTCTGTTCCTCATCTTGATTTAATTTTGCAGAATGAATTGATGTATTCTCCCCAACAGTGCTTCACAATCTTCCCACTAGAATAATTGTTCCTCATCACTATGTCTCATTCCTCAGCTACTTGTCTTATGCTCTCTTTGTTTCATCTGCTCCTTGACTAATGCTACTCCTTAATTCTCCTTGTTGCTGCCTCAGGTGTTTTTCCTTTGCCATCTCCTTTGCCTTGTTGCTGCCTCAGGTGTTCTTCCTTTGCCATCTCCTTTGCCATCAATGACAACATTTCCAACAGTCTCCCCCTTTGGCACTGATGGCAACACATCCACCAATAATCCAATTCTTCCTCCAAGTCTTCCTCTGTCTAGCTTCTTTTAGAAGACCCTTTCTTCTATTACCTGTTTTTCCTCCCCCTTTGACATCAATGGCAAAGGGTTGCACATTTCTTAGTGTAGATTCTATCTTTTCATTTTCTCTCTCTGAGATGTTTTTAGGCATTCTTCTTCTGACTTTGTACCATGCTGCTCTATACTGGTGTACAATATTTGTTGAGAGAACACTTTTGCGAATATTTTAACTTGTATATACACATTAAGTCGATATCATTCCAAAGTAATGACAGCTATAATCAAACTTGTATAATAAGAGATGCATTATTGGATCAAGACTTAAAGATTGTGAATGCTCCAAGTGACATATCAGGCTTGCTTCAACTATACTTCAATCTATATCTGATGTAGTGCGCCAATATATTTCTGTAGAGGAAGATTGTAGATGAGATAAGTCTTCTTCTGCAATACACATCTGTAGACAACATTTGTTCAGTTGTTATGATGCCAATATATCTTCACTATTCTTTACAATGAAAGTTTCACACATCTTGCCTATTGTTGGTAATCTGTGCTAAACTGCTAACAGGGATAATACACTTAAAGACTGAAACGTCCTTGTTGTTATTGTAAATAAATGAATCACACCAGAGCTTACAGCTTATTGTGAGGATAGGCAATATCTTTCAATATAAGAGACTAATGACTTTCACTGCTTAAACACTCTTCCAAAACAACCCCTGCAAATCCTTTGTGCTTGAGGTTCTTTTGCCATAGTTCTTTGATCTTGAGGACCTGTATCATATTGCTGTTCCATGATAACTCTTGATATTCTATTGATAGATATGTGACCTGTACCTAGTACCAATTGATATTACCTTGATAAAGCATGAAAATATTTCATTTTAGCTTGCACATGAACCCATAGTTTCTACTATTGATCTTCCCACTGTTCACACCAACAATCATCAATATACTAAATCTGATCTTGGAATCATTAAGCTGCTACTTATTTTGTCTTCCTGATTTGAAAGAATGTCACTGCATTTTATTTTTTATGACAGTTCCAGAATCACTGTTGCTTTATACATTGCTTTATATACCAATTCAACTGTTACCATGGCTTCTTGTCACCTTTTTAATAATCGCAATCAGACCTCATAACAAACCTTTGAAGATTTGAATATACCGCTCGCTTTATAGTTCGCCACCCGACCTTGTATTAATACTCCATGCTTTGAAAACAGACTTTATAATAAGACTTTCGGACTGGCCCACCTATGCACCGTACTTCCTCTATCTTCCGCGAACTTTTATTAAACTTCGCGTATCTTCATCGAATAGTCACTGCCGGATGTCCCTTTTTCAAATCAATGGTCCTGAGAAATTTCGCTCGGTGTCTCGGTACTCACGTTAACTTGCGAAATCGCAGGTTAAACGGTGGCTTCCAATACCACCTATGCCATGTGTCAAAAATCTTATGGAATCGCTAGCCCTCTAGATAATACCATCTCCATACCAAAAGTGGTGCGAAATAATCCGAAAACCACAAGTGGTTTTGCTACAGTGTTTCACCAAGGTTCCGGTCTTCTTTATTAAATAGTCATTTTTCAATATATTATAATGATTCGAACCTGCTCACGAATGTTTCGCTCCACTATTGACATTGCGCATTTGACTACGGTTCCGCTCCACCATTCACAACCCTTGCACCATACCTACTTCTTTGCCGATTTCCACCATACATAACACGGTTTCGATTATTCTTATGCAGAGGTTTCTTATGCATTTCTTATCAATATTCTTCTACAGGGTCTCATTCATACGGAATTCTCGTCACAGGATTTAACTAGTCAAATGCCTTGGCTGCCTCTGTTCTCCTTCTAACAATTTTGCTGGCTATTGTGAGTTTCAGATGGTCTTCTTCTTCCATAGATCTCTGTTAGAGAAACTTCCTCTCTCTTACTGATCTCATAAATCATTATCATTCCAGGAGATCTTCTTAGACTACTTTCATGGGGTATATATATGAATTGCTCTCCCCATGAGATGTTGCTTCATATTTGTCGCTAGATGGATTTTTGCTTTGCTTCCTAGAGCAGCTCCCCCTAAGACTATGGAGGATTCGTTATGTTATTGAGATAATAGGCTCCCCTTTTCTCTTTTCCTTCCATACTTTATTGGGGTTCTTCATAATGTCTGCACTTCTTTTAGATTCATAGTTTTGTTTGATTGGATTGGATTTCATCATCTTTATGGAGTTCTTTAATATATATGGCAGTTTACAGTCCTTTTCTTTGTGACCAAGTTTGAGGCATACATAACATATTATTTTATCAAAGTACATTTGAGCTGGAGTATAATATTTTGTTCCTCTCTTTGAACATAATTTACAATCAACAATTTTATGTCCAAAATTATTGCATGCATAAAAATAGCCATGGAAATGATTTGTGTACCTAGTGAAAGATTGTCTTTTCCCTTTGCTTGCTTGAGGTGTTCTTTTCATTTTCTGCATCCTTTGCTGGTTGGACTAGATTTTCTTTGTCTTACAATATGCTGTAGTATGTCCAGGTTTGTGGCAAGAGAAACATGTGATATTTTTCATAGGAGGAACGAACCTCCTTTGAAATCTTCCAAATTTATTCAATTCATATTCAGGAGTGTGAGAGCCCTTTCCAGCTGACTGTTTCATCCTTTCATTCTCTGTCCTACCATGCTGCTGCTTGATTCTATTTGTTTCTTCACAAATCCTATTCTTGCTGGCTTCTATTTTTGTAGGAATCTACTGAGTTGCTTCACCGTCCTTTACTACCTTTACAAAAATGACATTCCTATTATCTTCAATCTTGGACTTGCTGGTTTCCCCTTCATATCCTATCCCGGCCTTTATGTGAGGTGACCTTTGAGCATTGAAAACTTGGTCCCACTGTCTATAGCTTTTCATTAGAGGTGTATTCATTAATAATTCTCTTTGGGCTTTTTCTAAGTTCTTTCTTAGGCTCACTACTTCTTTCAATCTTTCACATTCCTGAATTTTCTCTCTCATTTGTTGCAGCAAAGTTTCTTCTACTTTCTTTGCCTCCTCAAGCTGTGTCTTTAGACCAATAATTTCTTTCCTATCTTCATATTCTTTCTCATAACATATTTGTACCAATATCTTAAGGTCTTTGTTTTCATTCTTCAATTTTTCTATTTCAGTCAGTGTTGTGTCAAGTTTGTTGTGTCAAGTTTGGCTTTTTATTCAGCTGCAATTTCTTCATGGTTCTTACTACCATTCACACTAGAAGGTACCTCATTTGATTGAACATTTTCTTTTTGACATGAATTTTTCTTCTTCTTAATTTTCTTCTCCTTCTTGACAATGTAATCCTCAGTGTCTACTCCATGCATGAAATGCAATCCGTCCCAAATTTCTTTTGCAAAGGTTAAATCCATTATTAACTCAAGATCCTTGTTATGAAGATTGTTGAATATCACACATTTTGCCTTGGCATTGCTATGTTGTTCTTGCATCGAGGGAGAGTCTGTGCAGTAACCATCACATACAAGTTTCCATACCTCAGGTTCATAAGCTAATAATCCTGTTTTAAACTTATCTCTCCATCCAGGAAAGTTTTTTGTACTCAACAAAGGTACATTTTGATAGTCCATGACTCAACGAGATCTCCTTCAAGCTATTAAGCTTACACCAAAGGAACTTGGCTCTGATACCAATTTTTGAACCCTTAGTTAAACTGAGAGGGGGGGCGGGGGGTGAATCAGTTTAACACATTCATGGACTTTTAAAAATTTTCATTAAACTTTATTAACACCTTCATTTCAGGATCAACATAATGTGTGAGCAACGAGTATTACTATCCATGATTTTTTAATGTAATAGCGAGATTGAATATGAGAGCAACATGTATTAAGCAGATTAGATAAACCACATCAACACATAGACATTATACACAGAGACACCAGATATAAGTGGAAACCCATAAAGGGAGAATACCACATCTTATTATTGTTGTGATGCAAAGGCAAGCTCCAACTCCCTCTCACCACTGATTTTCTGTAGGCACCAACCTACATGAGGCTCCTACCTCAGTTATACAAGCTACAACTTGCAAGGAAGATCCAACTCCCATCAATTTTCTGCAGGCACCAACCTACGGGAGGCTCCAACCTCGGTCAGCTACAATTGACATTTTATCTAAGTAGCACTTGATGTCGGCTTTCCAACTCAATTTATTCTTTCAAAAGAAAAAACACTTGCTGATTTGCCTTGGATATCAGCTCTGTTCTGTACTTTCTCTTCTGTTGTTCATCAACTCTTATATCAGACCTACATCATATCTGCTTAGCCCTTCCTTCTTCTCTTCTTTTCTCCTCAATTCTTCTTACTCAGCATTCTCTATATTCACACTCTCTGACCTCTTGCAGCTTTCTTATTTTCTTCAACTATCTTCAATTCTGCTGCACATTCTCTCCTCTTCTCATTCTGTTTTGATCAACCTCTCCTCTTGGATATTACCCCCTTATATACAAGATAGCTTCATGACTATTTGTATTCTACTGGGAAGTCGAAATGGACAGTCATGTCTCTTTGCCTTCTGCCTTCTCATCTCTTTTCGGCTTACTCAGAAAAATGTAACTGTAGGTGCTTATTTTAATATTACAGTGGGATATTTGCTTTCTTCCGGAGACTTTCCAATGCATCACAAACAATAAAAACAATTAAAACATTTACATTCGGATTACAATGTGAACTCCGACTCAACTCATTTGTCTCTTAGCTTCTTCCAACGCATTTGTTTTTCCTCTAGCTGTCTCTTTGTCCCTTTCTCTTCTCTGTATAGCACCCCATTTATAGGCTGTTGCGTAATTCTGAATTTATGGCTTGCATTTTCTATTTTATTTTTATACCAGCGCTTTATATATAAATGAATCTGCTGACTGTAATTCAATCCTTTACACGCAGCAAGTGTCTTGTTGATGTGGCGAGTTCTACAGGCCGGAACATACATATATTACAATTGTATTACATTAATAATCGCCCTCCCATTAAGCTGAGGCCCGTGGGTCTAAAAACCATGCGACATGTTTTAATACAACCGCAACCATGTTTTATATATCTCACATCAATTATTTTATATAAACAATCACCCTCCACCTTAAGCCTTTGGTCTTATATTACAATCCAATAAATCAAATCACAGCCTCTAATATATGAAGGGGTCCGGCCCCACATCTCCGTCGGCGGATCGGTGGTGTCAAACAAAACTTGCGATTGCGATTGATCAAACGGACGCGATGACCACATAAAACATGGCTCATATCGCAATCGGGTCCGAACTTTGAACACATGCAATCGGGACGCATTATAGACAAGTTCCAATTGCGATCAAAACACGGATGTGATTTGCACAAATTAACTCCCGCATATAACAGGATCGGGTCCGCCACTTCAATCGCAACATATTACAAAGTCGTGCGATCAATCGGAGAGTTCCGATTGCGATTGAGATTCCGGATGCGATTGAACCTATTAAATCCATCGTATAATGCCATCGGGTCCGCCACTTCAATCGCAATCGCAAGTCTTTTAATATGTGTTGCGATTGGGCACTTGTTCATTGTATTTTGCGATGCGATTGGGGAAAGGACTTCAAGCAAGTTTGAATTACAATTCATACCTCCAGCAGTCCCGGACTTCCAATCACAATGTCACTCATATGTTCTCTGGAATGCGATTGACCAATGCGATGCGATGCGATTTGACCATAACTCAAATATGTATTATCCCCGGTTATACACCCATCGGGTCCGGGCTTCAATCGCAATCACAACTCTCAGTTGGTTGCATGTTCCGTTGCCCTTGCGATCTCCGATTGCGATTGGGGAGGGGTCCCACCCTATCAAACTTTGTTTTATGTGCTCCATAATATAAATGCCTTGGACCTTTGTTTATGTGATGCATTTCACATATATGTTTATATATATTTTTTCCGTTGGAGTGAAGTGATTCCCGGAATAAGTTTGTGTTATATTATATGTATAACGCCGATTGGAGTGTGCGATTACGAGATAATAGTTCTGTGTATTATATGCATTGTATTGCCAGGTTAGCGATGATTCCCGGAATAAGTTTGTGTTATATTATATGTATAACGCCGATTGGAGTGTGCGATTCCCGGAATTATGCATATGAATGTATCTGCCGGCTTGGGCGATTCTCAGAATTTTATAACGGCTCTGCCTCTACCTCTGTTGCTCCTGCCGCTCTGCCTCTGCCTCTGCTTCTTTTTGCTACCCTGCCTCTGTTCTTCGCTATGCCTCTGCCTGTTTCTGCTTCAACACTACCTCCTTTGCTGCCTTTGTTACTTCTTTGTCTCTTCCTTTCTGCTATATCTGTTGTCTTATTTTCTTTGTGCTCCTTTCTCTATTGCGTATATAGAATCCACTCCACCTGTTATACTTGTAGCACATCATATGAGGCTCTGATCTTCTACGCCTTCAATTCAACAGTTCTTTTCCTCAACTTCGAACTCCACTACGTTACCAGAGTTCTGTTCCTCATCTCGATTTAATTCTGCAGAATGAATTGATGTATTCTCCCCAACAGTGCTTCACAGTCTTCCCACTAGAATAATTGTTCCTCATCACTCTGTCTCATTCCTCAGCTACTTGTCTTATGCTCTCTTTGTTTCATCTGCTCCTTGACTGATGCTACTCCTTAATTCTCCTTTTGCTGTCTCAGGTGTTCTTCCTTTGCCATCTCCTTTGCCATCAATGACAACATTTCCAACAAGGGTTCAATTAGTTCTAGTGGAGGATGTTGCAATGCACTAGGTAGAGGACTTTGCTGACAAATATCTGGATGGAAGAGTGAGGGGATGAAAATTTCAACCCCCCTTCATAAAGTCATAAGTTGAAGATGTAAAGTCACATGTAAAACACCCTTAGTATATTGTGGTTATGGTCTGGGGTTGGATACACCTAGTCTTTCAGTCTGAGGAAGATGCAAAACTAATTTTAGGAAGGTATGGAAGATTCACTTCTCTCTAGTCATCTTCAAATTATAGAATCCCCTATTTAATGCGAAGTGTGAATGTATTAATATGGTGCCCATTTTAGTATGAAAACCTGATCTTCCAGCTCACCTATGGCATGAGCTCATCTTCAGATATATAGGGAACTCCTTGGGTACTTATCTAGAGCATGAAAACTCATATATAATGCCAGGAGACAAATCTATGGCGAGTACTCTCATTAATATAGACTTGTGAGGTGGTTTGGTTTGGGAGATAGTAATAGGTTGGGAGGAGGACATGCCTTTGGTCCTCAACTATGAAGGTGTTGCATTCAAATTTTGAATATGTCACCGACATGGGCATCTGGTCATAAATTTTACTCTCCTATTCCAAAATAAGGTTAATAGAACTCTTGGTCTAGTCGAAGAGTAGATTCCACACCAGGTCTGTTGATTTTATAGCATCAGGAAGTATTCCAAGTCTCATATTTGGTGGCGAAGCTTGGAAAAATGTTATCCAGAGAACCCATAAATCGTTTGTAGAAATTCCACTTGGATATGGATTTATTAAAATAATTAACTATTTTAATGCATAACCTAAGTCTAAACTTAGGGAAACTAAATAATTAAAGGGTATTAATAAATCATAGTGTGAATCTTCTAGAAAATGAAGATCAAGTCATCTTTTAATCTGAGCCATTGATTAACGATATAATCTTGGATGTTGATTCATCAACGAGAAGACTATAAGAAGGGGCTTGAGGGTCATTCCGAAATTAAGGCAGGGAAATTCTTAGTACCCAAAGGAAATTGATTCTGAAGCAAGAGAATTCGATTTAAGTGGATGAGTTTGTAGAGGCGGGTTTGCAGAAGCAGAAGGAGGAGGGAGGATTAAGTTAATGGAGAAGCAAAAGTTTGGAGGATGAAGGGAAGGGTGAGCTGATCGGAAACAAGAACCCCTCCATGCAAATTTATGCAGTCCAGGGAGAGACTACGCAGAGCTCTCACGCTGAATGACATAAAGGGTGTTGGAGGTCACCCCAAGGGCCTGAAATTCTTCTGAAGATTCCAGAAAATTTAGCCAGGTGTATGCTAATTTTAGTTTTCTCATCAGGACTCTTGTAAATGAACTTTCCATTATTGAAGATAAATAAAAAACCCTCATCCGCTGCACTGATTTTCCCACATTGGGTTTTTCTGGGGACAATTTTCCAAAAATAACTGTGTTCATATGGTTTTTTCTATTGTGCTACTTGTGTAATTTATTATTCTTATGATTTTGATTAGAGTGAAGTACTGCAAATGTGTTTATTTCAGAATTTACTGAAGCATCTGTAAATAGCTTATCTCACAAGTAGGAGAAATAAACCAATCATTGTAGTAATAATTTTTAGACTTGAAAATTTCACATGGTATCAGAGGAAAAGGCTAAAGAAATAAAGGGAGGATCAACCATGGACCATATATCCAACATACGAAAGGGTTCACGCAGTCAGAGGGACTCACACAGTCCTCTAGAGCATGCAAAAATGCGGAGGTAACACGACATGAAAGTGTTGGCATCCATACTAGAGGAGGATATTGTTTGTATGTCAAGCACAACTCCTTCAAGTGTTTGGTATATTGAGAGTGGAGAATCTACTCACATGACGGGGGTTCGAGAATGTTTTTCAAGCTACCAATAAGAACAAATGAATTTCCAGATAACTATGGGAAACAAGGAAAAATGTATCCCCATTGGAAGAGGTACCATAACATTTCAGACAAAATATGGCAACAAGGCTCAAGCCACGAATGTTCTACATGTACCAGGGTTGGGGATGAATTTACTCTTAGTGTCTCAACTTCAGAAAAAGGGCTATGACGTATACTTTATTAGAGATAAGGTGTATGTCAAACACCCTAGCTAGAGAAAAAAGGAAAAAATTGGAGTAATGAGTCACAAGCTACATAAACTCCAACTTGAATCCTCGATGGCCTTGATTGGTAGTACGAATCATAGAGATCTGAATGAATTATGGCACAGAAGAATGGGGCATCCACATCATGGAACCTTGAGGATTCTCAAGAATACTGTCATAGGGGCTCCTGAACTCAACAAGATGAAAGATGAAGTTTGCAGGGGGTGTGTACTAGGGAAGTATGCTAAGGCAACATTTCCAAGAAGCAACAACAGGGCCAAGGGTGTATTGGAGTTAATACACTTGGATATTTGCTGTCCAATGTTCACAAATACTCTCAGTGGTGAAAAGTATTTTTCTACATTCATTGATGATCATTCTAGGAAGACTTGGATCTATTTTTTGAAAACCAAAGATGAAGTCTTTGATTGGTTCAAAGAATTCAAGGCCTTGGTAGAAAACTCAATGGGAAAGTAGATCAAGAAGCTGTGATCAAATAACGGTGGAGAATATATTGATAAGGACTTCACAAATTTTTGTGCAAGGGAAGGCATCAAGAGAGAATGGAAAAATCCATACAATCCTAAGAAAAATGGAGTTTCAGAAAGGAAGAACCGAACCATAATAGAGGCTGCAAGGGAAATTTTGTACGCCCAAGATATGCCTAAATTCTTATGGGCAGAGGCCTGCAATACAAGATATATATGTAGAACATATTTCCCCATAGAGCACTGGGGAAGGTGACACCCGAGAGTGTGTTCACAGGCAGCAAGATAGAGGTGAGCCACATCATGATATTTGGTAGCATGGTGTACTGCCACGTTTTGGATGAAAAGAGGAAGAAGTTGGATCATACCGCAGAAAATGGTTTTCTTGTGGGCTATAGTGAAAATGCGAAATCATATCGTATCTATATTCCAGATAGTAGGAAAATCATGGTAAGGAGTGATGTGAAATTCATGGAGGAGAGAGCCTTTAGGAAATCTCGAGAAATGGCCACAGATATGCAGATTGAGGAGGATCCACTAGTAGAGCCTCAACAACCTACAAAGGATGGGTCAAGTGCCTCTCCAAGGAAAAAGGACTCTGAGGAGAGTTCCTCCGAAGAAGAACATGAAGGATAGCAGGTGAGGCCGCTCACCACCGATGGGAGACAGAGCAGATAACTTCAACAAATTATAAAGGATGCAGAAGAATTTGTTGGAGCCCCTAGAGATGGGAAGAGGATACAGAAGAAACCATATAGATACCATGCACTGGTAGCTAAGGTTGGAGAACCTTCCATCTTTCGGGAAGAATCTCAGCATCAAGTATGGGTGGATGCCATGGTGGAGGAGTATAGCTCCATCAAGAAAAACGATGTCTGGGAAGTAGTCCCCAGACCACATGATAGATCAGTTGTAGGATCCAGGTGGATCTACAAGATCAATTATGTTGTAGATGGCATCATAGAGAAGTTTAAGGCCATATTTGTAGCTAAGGGGTACACACAAAAGGAAGGCATTGATTAGGAGGAAACCTTCGCCCTTGTAGCTCTCTACACTTCTATTAGATCCGTCATTTCTCTGGAAGTGCATATGGGATGGGAGATTCACCAGATGGATGTCAAGACAACGTTCTTGAACGGGGTGATAGAGGAGGAAGTGTACATAGAAAAACCAGAGGGCTTCGGGACACATGAACAAAAGACTCATGTTTGTAGGCTTAAGAAAGAATTATATGGTTTAAAACAAGCCCCCAGGGCATGGTATGGGCAAATTGATACCTACTTGCAGAAGATAGGGTTCGTCAAGAGTGATGCAAACCCCAACTTCTACTACTTAAGAGTAGGGGATGTGCCGTTAATTTTGGTATTATATGTGGACGATCTATTCCTCACTGTATCATCCAAGCTCATTAAGGACTGCAAGGAAAATTTGGCTACAGAATTCAACATGAAGGACCTGGGGTAGATGCACTATTTTCTTGGATTAGAAGTATGGCAACAGAAGGGGGAAATATTCCCGGGGCAAGGAAGATACATGACAAAAATCATGAAGAGATTTTAGATGGAAGATTGTAGACCCATGGACACGCCAATGATTACTAACTAGAAGAAGATAGACACAAAATAATATGATGAGGCTGATCCCACCTTGTATAGGCAGCTCATCGGATCATTGATGTATCTGGTCAATACTAGACCAGACATCTATTATGCAGTGAATACCTTCAGTCAGTTCATGGTGGAACCAAGGAGGGCTCACTGGGAAGAAACCAAACATGTTCTCAGATATCTGAAGGGGAAAATCGAGTATGGATTGAAGTACACCAAGGGAAATGAGGTCCAGTTGAGTGGGTTTATAGATGTAGATTGGGCTGGAAGCATAGTGGATTGAAAAAGTACTAGTGGGTACCGTTTCAATTTCGGATCAGGAATGACCTCCTGGTGTAGCAGGAAACAAAATTCTGTACCACTAAGTTCAGCTGAGGTAGAGTACATGGCAGAAAGCACAGCTTTGTGCAAGGCCATATGTCTTCGCAAGTTACTCTTGATCCTACTTAAGAAGCGGTTGGAACCGACCGAGATCATGTGCGATAATCAAAGTTGCATTAAGCTCTCTGAAAATCATGTGTTTCATGACCGGTCAAAACACATTGAAATTCCATGCCACTTGATCAAAGCTATGTCCAAAGGGGAGAAGTACAATTGCGAGACACTCCTATAGGGGAACATGCGGTAGATATCCTCACAAAGGCTCTGAGTAAGATTAAGTTCACTTATTTTAGAGAGAAGATGGGGGTGGTTGAGAACCCTTTCTGTTAGAGGTAAGGGTGGTCTACAAAAACAGAGGGAGTTGTAGTACGGATGAGTCAGTGGCAAAGATAGTGGCACAGGAAACAATATAGAGGGTATCAACACAAAGATGAGGGGCAAAAACTAGGACAACATCAATGCAACAAATGTTATAGAGTCAGAGCAATGCAGTCGTATCTTGTTTGAACACTTTCCTCGCTAATAGAGTGTGTTTATTTTATAGCATAGGGAATTATTCCAAGTCTCATATTTGGTGGAGAGGCTTGGACAATAGTTATCTAGAGAACCCATAAATCGTTTCTGGAAATTCCACTTAGATATGTATTTATTAAAATAATTAATTATTTTAATGCAGACCCTAAGTCTAAACTTAGGGAAATTAAATAATTAAAGGGTATTAATAAAGCATAGTGTGAATCTTCTATAAAATGAAGATCAAGTCATATTTTAGTCTGAGCTATTGATTAACGATATAATCTTGGCCGTTGATTAATCAACGAGAAGACTATAAGAAGGGGAGTGAGGGTCATTTGGAAATCAAGCTGGGGACATTCTCAATACTTGAAAGAAATCGATTATCAAACAAGAGAATTCGATTTCAGTGGGTGAGTTTGTAGAGGTGGGTTTACAGAAGCAGAAGGAGGAGGGAGGATTCAGTTAATAGAGAAGCAAAAGTCTGGAGGATGAAGAGAAGGGTGAGATGATCGACAAAAAGAACCCCTCCACACAGAGTTACGCAGTCCAAGGAGAGACTGCATAGAGCTCTCATGTTGGATGACGCAAAGGGTGTAGGAGGTCACCCCAAGGGTCTGAAATTCTTCTGAAGGTTCCATAAAATTCAGCCAGGTGTATGATAATTTTACTTTTCTCATCAAGACTCTTGTAAATGAACTTTCCATTATTGAAGATAAATACAAAAACCCTCATCTACTGCACTGGTTTTCCCACATTGGGTTTTTCTGGGGACAATTGTCAGAAAATAATTGTGTTCATATGGTTCTTTCTATTGTGCTACTTGTCTAATTTCCCATTCTTATGCTTTTGATTAGAGTGAATTACTGCAAATAATGTGTTTATTTCAGAATTTACTGAAGCATCTGTAAATAACTTATCTCATAAGTAGGATAAATAAACCAATCATTGTAGTAATAATTTTCAGACTTGAAAAGGTCCTTTCATAAGCAAAGGAGGTCTCAGAGATCAAACCAACACCAAGACGCCATCCCATTGTGGGACCAACAATATTTTTGAAGAAAGAAGTCATATAACAAGACACTCTGAACCATGTTAACAGATCTCCACTCTTTAAAGGTACATCATTGACTATCCTCCCTTCCTTTTATTTTCCACATATATCTTTTTCCCTGTCTATGGATTATAAAAACTTTGATAACTTGGATATTCCCCCTTAAATGGGCCTCTATATGGCCTATGTCCCACCCCCTCTTATGGATAACCCCCTATGGGGATGTGTCCCCCTCTCCCTCAACTCTTCTTGGATGTAACACTTTTGATCAGGTGCTCACAAATATTTTCAAAAATGAAAGTTTTCAGAATGGCGTGGAACTTGAATGACTGCGTAGATCTCGTCGTTCTTAATCCCATGTAACTCGCTTCGTGGAAACCAACATCGTGTGCTCCCAGAAACACGTTTTGTCTTTTTTCCCAAACAGGAAAATTTTTCAAAAATGACAACTGATTAGGAAAAAATTTGGGCTAGTGGCAGGCTACCACTTTGCCTCTTCTGGTTGGTCGAAAGTTAGTTTTTTTTAGGCCAATCAGTCCTCGCGAGTTGTTCGAATCTGATTGGTTCTGTGTGGGAAAATTTTCATTGGGTGGTTGGTGGCCAACCACATGCTGCCACGTGGCCCAACCAGAGGTTGCCACATGGCAGCACAGGGGCCAAAAAAATTCTGTTTAAGGCCAAACTACACCGCAACAGGTTCTAACACAAGACCTATCTCCAAACAATGCACCACCCAACTGTTGGGCCATGGTAAATGTTATTAATACATACCACCGAAAACTTATTTAAACTATAGTTTGGTAGAGTATGGGGGTAAGGGGCAAGGGATTAGCCCCTCCCCACCAAAAAAATACAACATACAACTCGTGCTTAGGACCGGGGGCATGGAAGTATTAACCACCACCCAAACCACCACCAGAAATTTCCCATGTGACAATCACCATGACCGCCATTGGTTACCACTGAATTATTATATATATATATATATATATATATATATATTTTTTTTTTTTTTAATTCTGTCGAAAATTATGGTTTAAAAATCAGATTTTAGGTGTTATTGCGAAAATTAATGATCCGACAATTTAGCCAAGAATTCTAGAAATTTGTTGGTCAGTTGGCCGAAAACAGGGTGAATTGTAGGACCGGTTCGGATTTTGGGGAATTTGTGGTGCGGTTAGCAAAAAAACTAGGGAGGCTCATAACATCTTCAGTTTTTGACCAATTTTGGAGCAGAAAGAGGATATACAAGCATTTTTTTGGGTCTTCTGAAGTTGATGGAACATGTTATGAAGCCATTTGAGCATTGTAAATGTATGTAATCACCATTTTGAGCATAATGAAAGAGGGGGAAGCCATTGGAAGCTGGATCAAGGAGACATAGCCTAGGAGCGGTGAAATCCTTCATCATTTGCTGTGTTGTGGTTATTTTTATGGTGTATTTTTCTATTGTTTCTGCATATTTTAGAGTTTATTTTGATGCTTTATGTGTTTAAAAATTAACATAAAATCTTTCAAAAACTAAATTTTCACACTTGCAATTTACAAACCCTCAAGCACATTTTCAATAATATATCATATATATCAAGTTTGGTATCAGAGCTTTGGTTTCCTTTGCTGCTGTGAGGATTTAATTGTTTGCAAGTGTATTTGATGCTTATAAGGTTGAAGCTAAAGAGAGTAGAAGGGAATTTGTGGTTGAAAATACTCAAGTTAGGTCAAGGACTAGGAGAGAAATTTTTCCACAATATCCACCACAAATTCTTCCTCAAATTGTAGTTGAAGCTTCAACAAGTATGTCACATGAAGGAGAGCTTGAAAATATGTCAGAGGATGAGAAAGCCTTTAGGAAAGCATTCTTAGATATGATAAGAATGGTGAAAGTTCTCTATGAGGAGAGAAGCACAAGGATGCAAGGTGAGAGCTCCAATATTCCAAAGGGAGACAAGTCTTCAAAAGGAGAAGAAGGAGGTGGAGACAAGCCTTCAAAAGGTAATGGGAATGGTGAAAAACCACCTTTGAAACCACCATTCTCCTCATCACCATCTTCACCACCATATTCTTCGACAACAAGACCTTCACAAACACCTCCACATTCTCCAAACGGTCATGGTAAAACTACATTTTTTAAGTTTAGCATTAATTTTATTTGCCTATGTATGATGGAGAGGTAGATGATAAAAGATTAGACAATTTGGCACATCAGCTTGAAGTGTATTGCATGATATAAAGAATCAAGGATGATGACAACAAGATTCAGCTTGCTTCACTAAGATTGGAAAGTGCAACACTTATTTGGTGGGAAGCCAAAAATCAAGAGGAAATGAATAAACATGGTAAGGTCATAACCTCTTTGAATGATTTTGTTGTTGCTTTAAGGAGAAATTTTTATCCATTAGCATACATGAAAAATACTGTAATGGACTGGCAAAAATTTAGGCAAGGTAAAGGACAAAGTGTGAAAAACTATACTCAAGAGTTTAGGAGAAGAGCACTAATTTTGGGTGTAGATTTGACATCTCAAGAAACTTTGTTGAAATACATTGGAGGTTTACATAGTTACCTAAGAGATACTATTCTCATGTTTAATCCTTCAAATTTAGATGAAGTATGTGTACATGCCACACATATAGAGGCAAGAGGGAAACATGTTTCAGAGGAGACAAGTGAGAATACCTTTGAGTCTAAAGAGAAAGGAAAGGGTAAGTTCAAAGGTAAAGATAAGAAGAATGCATCCATAAAGATGGAGAAAGAAAAACTCACTTGCAAACACTAATAAAAATATGGACATGATGAATATCATTGCTGGAAACTTCATCTAGAGATGAGACCCAACAAGCTTAAAAACAAGGAGAAGGAGAATACAGCTGCAAAAATAACTCATGGTTTAGGTTTTGATTTCGGAGATGAAACAAATATCATTGCAATGGTTTTGAAAGGTAATGACATCGCAATTACTAGTTCTTCAATGTCTCAATAATACTCAAGATGATGAAACATGAATTGAACTTTTCCATGTTAGAGTTATTTCAAAGCATACCAAGATTGACACCCTATTTGATAGTGGTTCACAAGAAAACCTTATTTCAGAAGACTTAGTCAAGAAGTTTAATTTAGAAACCATTCCTCAACCAAGAACTTATATTTTAGGCTAGATATGTAAGAATGCAAATTTGCAGGTGACGAGGAAGTGCATACTTAGATTTGCAATCACTGCAAAATTTCTTGATGAAGTTGAACTTGATGTTGTTTTGCTTGATATTTCTGGTATTGTTTTGGGTAGCCCATATATTTATGATAGGAGAGAAATATTTCATCGCCATGAGAATAAGTATCACTAGTTCAAGAATGGGATTGAGTACATTGTTAGAGCGCATAGTAAGAAGATGAGTTTGTCTCTTATGCACACTGGACAAATGAAGAGAATTGTGAATGCTAGTCAAAATTTTTCTTTGTTAATGTTCAAGCATGAAGATGTTGTGAATGAGTCCTTTCAAGGTGACACATCAAATGAAAATTCTGATTTCATTAATGTCACTAATGGTTGTGATAATATTTTTCATGAGTATAACGTGTTGCATTTTAAAAGAGGTAAAAAAGATGTGGTAAATTTGCAAAAGAATGCATCATTATTTAACAGTGATGTGAATGAGATGCTGGTGCAAGAGAGTGAAAAGGTCAAAGATCAAGTGTCAAAGTAATTTGACAAAGAGGGCATTGGGTTCAAAGTTTTTTCTTGTAGGTTTCACAATGTATTGTCTTTAAAATGGGATGCTGCATGGCATTAGTGATCAGATTTTGTCAAGAGTCGAGCCAAGCACAAGGCAAGAAAAGAAAAGCATCGTCATGTCGACAATGCTTGAGGTGAGAAGAATTCCAAGTTGTTTAAGTTTCCTTTGATTGACGACCGAGGAGGGAATATGTTTGTTTCTTCAAGGATAGGTTTTTGTTCTGCAAATTTTGGGAAAATACAACAAGATGGTATCTACAACAATAAGAAAGGGTCTCCAGATTCAGGGAAAAAGATCAGTTTTCATGAAAAGCTCAAATTGTTGAATTCATGCAAATTCTAGTGGATTGAGACTGGAAGGGTGAGGAGGCTGTACCCTCATATAGTTTTTTAGTAATAAAACATTTTTTTGGGTCCAAAATATTTTAGTGGGGAGGTGTGATTAGGTGCTAAATAATATGCTAAAAAATGAAAATTTTCAGGATGGTGTGGAACCTAAACAATCGCGTAGAACTCGTCGTTATGAATCTGAAGCAACGCGTTTCGCATAAAACCGAAACTGTATGCTCTTGGAAATGTATTATGTCTATTTTCCCAAACAGGAAAATTCTTCAAAAATGACTGCTAATTAGGAAAAAATTTGGGCTAGTAGCAGGCTGCCACTTGGCCTCTTCTGGCTGGTCGAAAGTTATTTTTTGTAGGCCAGTCACGCCTCACCACTTGTTCAAATTTGATTGGTTCTGTGTGGATGAATTTTAATTGGGTGGTTGATGGCCAACCACATGCTTTCACGTGGACCAACCAGAGGCTGCTACGTAGAAACACGGGGGCCACCAAAATTATATTTAAGTTCAAACTATACCACGGTGGGTTTGAACACTGGACCTATCTCCAAACAACACACCTCCCAACCGTTGGGCCATGGTAATCCTTATTACTACATACCACCGAAACTTATATTTAAACTATAGTTTGGTGGAGTATGGGGGTAAGGGGCCAGGGCTTAGCCCTGACCCCCCCAAACAATATAAGATATGACCAGTGCTCAAGACCAAGGGTGCATAAGTAATAACTGTCACCCAAAATGCCACTGGAAACCGCTCATGTGATTGTCACCCCGTCGACGGTTATTGTAAATTTTTTTATTAATTTTTTATTTTTATTTTTATTATTTTTATTTAATTCCACCCAACATTATGGTTTAAAAATTAGATTTAGGCATTATTGGGAAAATTAATGATCCAAAAAATTTTCCCAGAATTCCATAAATTTGTTTCTCGGTCAGAAAAAAATAGGGCAAAATTGTAGGAGCGGTTTGGATTTTGGGGAATTTGTGGTGCAATTAGCAGAAAACTAGGGAGGCTCATAACTTCTTCAATTTTTGACCAATTTTGGAGCAGAAAGAGGCTATACAAGAGTTTTTTGGGTCTTCCAAAGCTGATGGAACAATTTAGCCATTTGAGCACTGAAATTGTATGTAATCACCATTTTGAGCATAATGAAAGAGGACCAAGCCATTGGAAGCTAGACCAAGGAGACGTAGCCCAAGAGGGGTGACTCCTTCATCATTTGTTATGTTGTGGTTATTTTTATGGTGTATTTTTCTATTTTTCTTTGAATATTTTAGATTTTATTTTCATGTTTTATGTGTTTAAAATCTAACATAAAAGCTCTCAAAAACTCATTTTTCACACTTGCAATTTACAAACCCTCAAGCACATTTTCATTAAGATCTCATACAGATCAAGTTTGGTATTAGAGCTTTGGTTTTCTTTGCTACTGTAAGGATTTAATTGTTTGCAAGTGTATGTGATACTTACAAGGTTGAAGCTCAAAAGAGAAGAGAGAAAACTTGTGGTTGCAAGTCCTCAAGTTAGGTCAAGGACACGAAGTGAAATTTTGCCACAATATCCACCACAAATTCTTCCAAAAATTGCAGTTGAAGCTTCAACATGTATGTCACATAAGGAGAGCCTAAAAATATCTCAGAGGATGAGAAAGCCTACAGAAAAGGATTCTTATATATGACAAGAATGGTGAAAGTTCTCTATGAGGAGAGAAGCACAAGGATGCAAGGTGAGAGCTCCAATATTCCAAAGGGAGACAAGTCTTCAAAAGGATAAGAAGGAAATGGATTCAAGCCTTCAAAATGTAATGGGAATGGTGAAAAACCACCTTTGACACCACCATTCTCCTCACCACCATCCTGACCACCATCTTCACCATAATCTTCTTCCACAACAAGCCCTTCACAAACACCTCCACATTCTCCAAAAGGTCATGGTAAAACTCCATTTTTGAAGCTTGGCATTAAGTTTGATTTTCCTATGTATGATTGATAGTTAGATGATGAAATATTAGAAAATTGGGTATGTTAGCTTGAAGTGTATTGCAGGATACAAAGAATCAAGGATGATGACACCAAGATTCAGCTTGCTTCACTAATATTGGAAAGTGCATCACTTATTTGGTGGGAAACCAAAAATCAAGAAGACATGAAGAAACATGGTAAGGTCTTAACCTCTTGGAATGATTTTGTTTCTGCCTTAAGGATAAAATTTTATCCATTAGCATACATGAAAAATCCTATAATGGACTAGAAAAACTTTAGGCAAGGTAAAGGACAAAGTGTGCAAAGCCATACTCAAGAGTGTAGGAGAAGAGCACTAATTTTGGGTGTAGATTTTACATCTCAAGAAACTTTGTTGAAGTACATTTGAGGTTTACATGGTTATCTAAGACATACTATTATCATGTTTAATCCTTAAAATTTATATGGTTGTGTATAGGCCACACATCTAGAGGCAAGACAGAAACATGTTTCAGAGGAGACAAGTGAGAATACATTTGAGTCTGAAGAAAAAGGAAAGGGTAAGTTCAAGGGTAAAGGTAATAAGAATGCATCCATCAATATGGAGAAAGAAAAAATCACATGAAAACACTATTCCAAATATGAACATGATGAAGATCATTGTTGGAAACTTCATCCAGAGATGAGACCCGACAAGCTTAAAAACAAGGATAAGGAGAAGACAACTGCAACAATAACTCACGATTTAGGTTCTAATTCCGGAGATGAAACAAAGATCATTGAAATGGGTTTGAAATCCAAGGACATTGCAAGTACTAGTTCTTAAATTTGTCTCAATAGTACTCAAGATGATGAAACAATAATTGAACTTTTCCATGTTAGAGTTATTTCAAAGCATACATATATTGACACCCTATTTGATAGTGGTTCACAAGAAAACCTTATTTCAAAAGACTTAGTCAAGAAGTTTAATTTAGAAACCATTCCTCATCCAAGACATTATCATTTAAGTTGGTTATGTAAGAATTCAAATTTTCAGGTGACGAGGAAGTGAATACTTAGATTACAATCACTGCAAAATTTCTTGATGAAGTTGAACTTGATGTTGTTCCACTTGATATTTCTGGTATTATTTTGGGTAGCCCATATATTTATGATACGAGAGAAATATCTCATTTTTATGAGAATAAGTATCAATTTATTCAAGAATGGGATTGAGTACATTGATAGAGTGCATAGTAAGAAGACGATTTTGTCTCTTATGCATGTTGGACAAATGAAGAGAATTGTGAATGCTAGTCAAAATTTTTCTTTGTTAATGTTCAAGCATGAAGATGTTGTGAATAAGGCCTTTCAAGCTGACGCATCAAATGAAAATTCTGATTTCATTAAGGTCTTTATTGGTTGTGATAAGATGTTTTAGGAGTCTAACATGTTTCCTTTCAAAATACGTCAACAAGATGTGGTAAATTTGCAGAAGCATGCATCATTGTTGATCAATGATGTGAACAATATGCCAGTGCAAGAGAGTGCAAAGGTCAAAGAGAAAGTGTCAAATAAATTTGAAAAAGAGGCTATTGGGTTCAAAGTTTCTTCTTGTGGGTTTCACAATTTATTTTATTTGAAATGGGATGTAGCATGGCGATGGCAATCAGATTTGGTCAAGATTCAAGCCAAGCATAAGGCAAGAAAAACTAAACATCGTCATGTTGACAGTGCTCAAGGTGAGAAAAATTCCAAGTTGTTTAAGTTTCCTTTGATTGACGACCGAGGAGGGAACATGTTCGTTAATTCAAGGACAGTTTGTTGTTTTGAAAATTCTGGGAAAATGCAACCATATGGTATCTACAACAGTAAGACAAGGTCTCCAGAATTAGGGAAAAATATCAATTTTTATGAAAAGCTCATGTTGAATTCATGCAAATTCTAGTGGATTGAGACTTGAAGGGTGAGGGGGTTGTACCCTCATCCAAATGTTCAATAATAAATGAGATTTTGGGGTCCAAAAGCTTCCAGTGGGGAGGTGTGATCAAGTGCTAAAAAATATGCTAAAAAACGAAAGTTTTTGGAATGGTGTGGAGCCTAAACGACAACGTAGATCTCATCGTTCTGAATCCGACACAACTCATTTCACAGAAAACTGACATCGTATGATCTCAGAAATGCGTTATGTATGTTTTCCCAAATAGGTATTTTTTTCAAAAATGACAGTTGATTAGGCAAAAATTTGGGCCAGTGGAAGGCTGTGACTTGGACTCTTCTGGTTGGTCCAAAGTTAATTTTTTTTAGGCCAATCAAGCCTCTCCACTTGTTTGAATATGATTGGTTCTATGTGGAAAAATTTTCATTGGGTTGTTGATGGCCATCCATATGCTACCATGTGGCCCAACCGGAGGCTGCCACGTGGTAACACGGGGGCCACCATAATTATGTTTAAGGCCAAACTACACTATGGCGGGTTCAAACACCAAACCTATCTCCAACCAGCGCACCGCCCAACTGTTGGGCCTCAATAATCCTGACTAATACATACCACCAAAAACCTATTTAAACTATAGTTTGGCAGAGTATGGGGGTAAGGGGTCAGGGCTTAGCCCCGACCCCCCCAAAAAATACAACATATGACCAATTCTCATGACTAGGGTGTATAAGTATTAACCGCCGCCCAAACCGCCACCGGAAACTGCCCATGTGACAGTCACACTGACTACCAAATATTATTATTATTATTATTTTTCCACCAAACATTATGGTTTAAAAATATGATTTTAGGCATTATTGGGAAAATTAATGATCCAAAAATTTCATCCAGAATTCTGGAAATTTGTTTCTCGGTTAGCCGAAAACAGGGTGAAACTGTAGGATCAGTTCAGATTTTGGGGAATTTGTGGTTGGATATGCAGAAAAACTAGGGAGGCTCATAAATTCTTCAGTTTTTGACCAATTTTGGAGCAGAAAGAGGCTAGACAAGCATTTTTTGGGTCTTATGGAGTTGTTGGAATAGGTTTTCAAGCCATTGAGCACTGTAAATGTATGTAATCACCATTTTGAGCATAATGAAAGAGGGCCAAGCCATTGGAAGTTGTACCAAGGAGACCTAGCCCAGGAGGGGTGAAATCCTTCATCATTTTCTATGTTGTGGTTATTTTTATGGTGTATTTTTATGTTATTTTTGCATATTTCAGAGTTTATTTTCATGCTTTATGTGTTTAAAAACTAACATAAAAGCTCTCAAAAAGTCAATTTTCACACTTGAAATTTACAAACCCTCAAGCACATTTTCATTAAGATCTCATACAGATCAACCTCCATCTCTTCTTTTCCCTTAAAATTCCTCATGACCTCTCCTCCTACTAATTTTTCCCACCTCCCCTCTCTATCTCACCCTCCCACTTCCTGCCTAGTTTTGACTAGAATCCCTTGTCTCTCTATGTTGGGTGATACCCCCTCGATAACATCCTTAGTTGCTTTCTCTTCATCAAACTTCTTGGACTCTTAGGACATCCTATACAACCTTTTATCACACTAGGTGATCCCCCTGAAGGAAGGCCTATCCTGGGGATTATGAATGCTTCCCTATATTGTAATTGAAGGTAGAGGTTGTGGTCACAAGTTATTATTATCAAAATCAAAATAAAAGGCTCGAGCTAATCTTGTTGCATGCAAAAAAAATTCCATTAAACAGGCCCTTAGATCAATCCTAGACTATGTTGGGCTCTCCAAATGAAATTGATGTCCTTCAATTATCATGGGCTGGCATGCTTCCCAAAATATCTTTCCTTCAAAATAATTATAGAAGAAAATGAACCTAACACTATTTTCCTCCTGGAGACACTGGGTTGTGGGAACTTAATCAATAAATTCCTTGAATCACTGATGGTGGGTTGGAGTTTCTTGGTTGTGGATGTTTGCGGCCTATTGGGTGGGCTTTATATGGGATGGTGATGTAGGTTAATCAAATTGACAACCTCTAGAGTATGGAGTCTTTCTAGGAGTTAGGATTTATTCAAAGAACCTATATATCTCTCTATATTTGATCAACATCTATGTGCGTTCCCAAAATTACACTGCGTTATGGGACCATGTTAAATAATTTGCTCTCAGATCTAACTCAGTCATAATTGGGGGTGACCTGAAATTTTCTCTAATCCCATCTGAATCATGGGGACCACAGGCAAGGCCAAATCCCCTTATTGACTTCTTCGGGAACATATTAGTTCATAGTAATTTGGTGGATATGGAACCTATAAAACTCACCCCACCTGACGAAACCAAAGAATTGGGGATGGTAGGGTCACCAAAATCATTTACTGCTTCCTTATCTCTGAATTCATGGTGGAATCCATCCCTATGATCAATCAATGAACAAGTTTATATGGGAATTTTGGATCACTCGCCTATCTTTTTCGAAATCAAAGGCCACTCCAAGAAACCCGCCAACCATTTTAAATGAATTCTACATGGCTTAAAGAGAGGGATATTTTATCCCTTGTTAAATCACATTGGAAATATCTTGACCCCCATTCAAATTCCTCATCTACTATCCATTTCACAAAAAACCTCAATCTCCTCAAACAAAAAGTGAAAAATAGACTAAAAATAAGAAAATGGGTGATGTATGAGAGTTGGAGTCCATTGAAAATCATATTATGGATATTGTCAACTCAAATGAGGAGTGTTTCAACTCTCAGGGCTCTAGGGAAGTTCTCATCAATCTTGAAAAAAGGGAAATTGAAATCCTCTCAACTTGAGAATAAGAATTGTGCCTCAAAAGTAGGGCTATCTGGCTAAAAAGTGGGGATGAAATCACAAATTCTTCCAAGCCTATGAAAAAGGTAGAAAAATGGAAAACGCCTTATGGAGTATTAAATATTTCCAAGGCAAGAAGGCCTCGTCCTTTGAAGGTCTAGCCAACATGGGAAATAATCATTTTCTCATCTTTATCAAGCCCCAATGGAAGCTTCAATTGTGGTAGTAATTAGAGTAACACAATTATTCCCCCAAATGATTGAGGAAGAGGAATACTATAAAATTATGGAAGAGATCTCATAAGAGGAGCTCAAATATATTATGCATATTTTTTAGAAGGACAAGAGTCTTGGGCCAGATGGCTATACCATTGAATTCTTCCTAGAATTTTATGAAATCATCAACCATGATCTCTTGGCAGTGGTCGAAAAATCTAGAAGGGAAGAAACAATTCATCCTAGTTTTAACTATACCTTCCTTGCCCTCATCCCAAAATTAGATCACCCTCTATCTTTCTCATAATTTCATCCCATCTCCCCATATAATACTATCTACAAGATCACTATTAAAATCATAGCTTCCAGAATCAAACACATCCTCTCAAAATCTATCTCTCTAGAACAATTTTCTTTTCTAGAGGGAGGAAAATCCATGGAACCATTAGAGTGGCCCAGGAAGGACCGCATAACATAAAAACGCATAACCAGAAGGGATTTGTCATTAAAATTGACTTATCAAAAGCATTTGATCGAGTCAGATGGATATATCTAGGACTTCTTCTTACCCATGTGGGCTTTGGCATTAATTTTATCGATTGGGTCATACATTTCCTCCAGACTATTTATTTTATAGTCCTCATAAATGGATCAACCTCTCCCTTTATCCATGCCCAAAGGGGGCTAAGGAAAGGTTTCCCCCTCTATCCTGTTTTGTTTTTACTAGTGGCTAAAGTTTTGAGTCACCTTCTATTAGAGGTAAAATGAAGAGGGGAAGTTCATAGTTCTCTCATTACAGGGAATTTGGAAATAACCCACTTGCTCTTTGTGGATGAAATTCTTATTTTTTGAAATGAAAAGGCTTGGGAAATAAACACACTTGCTTCGACATTGTCACTCATTGGGAAACCTATCAGAATGACTATTAACCCTTTGAAATGCATTATCACTAGTCATAATCTATCTGAAATTGAATCTCACCATATTTTAAAACTCCTTCCATATGTTCAAAATACTTTGGAAGAAGGGTTGAAATACCTTGGGTTCCATATAATACCCAATTGCTACAAAAAAATAGACTATATTTGGCTAATAACTAAGGTGGAAAAACAAATTAACAACTGCAATTTTCACTGGCTATCTAGAGTGGGTCACTTAATCCTTAGAAAATCAGTTCTTGAAGCTATCCCAATAAAATGGAATTCAATAGCCTAGATTCCAAAAAGTGTATTGGGAAAAATTAAAAGAATATATTATCACTTCCTTTGGGAAAGTAAACAGGATGAAAGCATGATCCCATGGGTCAAGTGGGACTGAATTTCCGTTCCTAAAAATTTGGGGGTTGGGGCCTAATTTTTTAAAATCATTCTCAAAACCCCTAGTTTCCAAATGTGGTTGGTGACTTGTCTCAACAAACAATCTATGGTCACTACTAGTCATTCAAAAATATATTTCCCCTCGCTCACTTGAAGATTGTATTTTTAATGCTAATAAACACAAAGCTAATATATCAATTATTTGGTGGGAATTGATCAACTCCTTCGATACCATCAACAATGGTTTGGCCTAGAGGATTGGAAAGGGAATCAAGGTTAGATACAGCTGGACCCTAGGCTTGGTAGTAGTGAAAATCACTTTCTTCCTCCTCCACTCATTGATCTCTTAAGTGACAGAAGCTACACCAAACTATCTCAAATTTTAAATATTGTTACCTCTTGCATCTGATGACAAGGATGGTTTGCTGCAGAGGAATTGGGATTAGAAGCATTTTTTTGTGGACCATGGGACGTATACTTGCAAGAAAATTTTGGTGAACATATAAGACTCATAAACAGAGACGATGATATCATCTAGAGTATCTATCCATTTAGATATTATACTACCAAGCCAAGTTACATATATCTTGTGGCATATAGAGCAACACTTGTAGATTTGGTGGTGGAAGGAATTCTGGAGAGAAAAATGCCTTGCGAAAAAGAAATTATTTATGTGGTGTCTCATGGAAAGGAAGACGCCAAATTGAGATATTCTACAAAAATCATCTAGAATGTGTCAGGCTATTGTCCTTTATGTAAAAATAGTGAGGAATCTATTCCACATATGTTCATCTCTTTCCCTTTTTTTAGCTGGTGTGGATAATATGTCGAACTACCATTGATCACCCTATTTCATGAGAGGGTAGGGATGTGGAAGATGTGTGGCAGGAATGGTTCAATGATCCCCGATGTTGAGCCATCAAAGCCCTCCCCTTAATATTTTGTTGGGGATTTTGGTTGGCTTGAAACAGGGCCATATTACAGGATAAGTTGTCAATCCCTGACCATTCAACAGTAGAAGCTCTAGCCATTTTAAGCTACTTTACCTAAGAGAAGGACTGATCCCCCCAGAGTGCTTAGAACATAACTTATTAAAAAATCCCAACCATAGGATTTTTTTATAGAGCCTCATTAAAAATGGGACAACAAATTCGGCATGGTTTTGTTCTCTTCCTCTCGAACACACATCACTTCTAGGAAAAAATTATATTAAGAAGAGGGACCAACAATCAAGCTAAATTTTTGTCTTGCAAATACTTATTTCTATTCGCGTTATAGAAGGGATGCACTGAGATCCATATTTTTGGAGACTCCATTCTTACTATGAAATATCTAAATAAATCTCGACTTTGTAAAAACATCTTTCTATGCCTATATTGGAGGAATTTATGTGAATCAATGACTCTTTAACTCTTATCACTTGCAAACACATTTATAGGGAAAATAATTAGACAACAAACATGCTTTCCAAAGAACGCCTCATTATGGAGTAGGGCATGTGGTGTATTATTGAATAATGTGATGGTTATGTTACTGAGCTACATCACTCACCTTTCAAGGACATCATACAAGAATGAGCATCAACTTGAACAATTCTTTCTCATCTCTTCTTACTCTACAATTTTCTTCTACGTTGATACTAATGCTTTCACTTATATGAATGGGACTGTTAATTTTTGTTTGTCAATGATGGATGTATACTAAAATTTTCATGTTTTTTGTTTGGCCAACAACATATATATTTCTACACATAATGTAAATAAACTCTTAATAATCGGAGTGTTTCCTATGCATGAGCTCACATAGTCGCAACTCAACCTTTTTCTGTTTTTCTAAGAACGTGATTTCTCACCTTTTGAATGAAATTACAATTTTTTTCATAAGGAAAAAAATGATGAAAATATGAATTACAAATGTATATATTTACTTTCATATCCAATATTTTATAAAGCTACACATTAACTAATTACTCTTAGACATTTATTTCAGTTATGTTAATATTGTATCAAATATTTCGGTGAAAATCACATTCGAGAAAATTATGTTTTTGCATTTTGAACCAGCAAGCATGGTTCATCATTAGGACAATGAGAAATCTGATCTAGGACCCAACTTAAATAGATAAGAAAGCTCCAACTAGCCATTGTAGAATAACGACTAGTTTGACTAAAAAAATAAAAATAAAAAGTAAAAAATAAAATTAAAGTCGGTATTATTATTATTATTAATTATTAATTTATTATATTCAAATCTTATAAAAAAATAATAATAAAAAAATAAATAAATAAATAAAATATATATTATTTGAATATGAATATATATATATATATATATATATATATATATATATATATATAAAACTAAAAAAAATAATAATAAATTAAATAAATAAATTAAATAAATAAAATATAAATAAATAAATAATGATAATACAAATAAAAAATAATAATAATAATGATAAATAATTAAATAATTAATAACGAAATAAATAAATAATAGAGAATAAATAAATAAATAGATAAATAATAATAATAAAAAACAAAAAGGGAAAAAGAAACAGGGGACCAGAGGGGAGGAAAAGACCCGAGGAAGAACAGAAGGGAATAAACCCAATAACTAAGAATGAAGGACAGTGATCCAACATCTGCTAACACTCCACCCATCATCCCTATTAAGGTTGACCGGCCTCTTTTCAATTTATAGGGCCTCCCTCAACTTTCGGTGGTGGAAATGGTCCACCCTCGCAATAACCTTAGCATCTTCAATGAAAATGTGATGCTTTGTATTTTCAGCATGCTTTGCTAAGGCATAGGAGTGAGATCTATTATGATTTAGGTCAACGGCATGTTCATAAATTCTTTGACTGATGGATCGACCAGTTTCACCAATGTATGGTGTCCCACAGGAGCACAGAATCAAGAAAACACCCTTACCATATTTAGGGAAAATCGGGTCCTTAACTGATCTAGGCGAACTCTAAATGGTGCGGAGGGGATTGAAGGTTGAAGATAAATTATGTCTCCTTAGGACCCTAGTGATTTTATCAGTCATTCCTTAGATAAAAGGAAGGTGACCTCCATATGACCTATCACAATTATCATTTTTAACCCTGGGACCTTTTTTAGATTTTTGAAAATCTCTAAGACATTGAACCTTGCTATAACCATTTATAAGGAAAACACTAAGGAGATGAGATTTCTCACCTTCAAGGTGGTGTTCATCAGCAATTCTGAAGGCTCGGGTGGCTAAGGTACTGAGAACCCCTAACTATGAGCAGGGAAATAATGAGAATCCACATGTAAATATTGCTCAGTGTGTGTCTTCTTTCTAAAGACTTGATGAGAGAAAGAACCTTCTTCATTTATAGTAATAAGGATGTCAAGAAATAATAAAAATGATAATTGTGATAGGTCATCTGGAGTTCACCTTCCTTTTATCCAAGGAACAACTGATAAAATCGCTAGGATCCTAAGGAGACATAATGTATCTTCAATCTTCAAGCCCCTCCGCACCATTCAGAGTTCGCTTAGATCGGTTAAGGACCCAATTTTCCCTAATGATGGTAAGGGTGTTTACTTGATTTCATGCTCCTGTGGGACACCTTACATTGGTGAAATTGGTCGATCCATCTTTCAAAGAATTCATGAACATGTCGCTGAACTAAAGCATAATAGATCTCGCTCCTCTACCTTAGCAGAGCATGCTGAAAAGAGAAAGCATCACATTTGCATTGAAGATGGTAAGGTTATTGCGAGGGTGGACCATTTCCACCACCGAAAGTTGAGGGAGGCCTTAGAAATCGAAAAGAGGCCAGTCAACCTTAACAGGGATGATGGGTGGAGTGTTAGAAGATGCTGGATCCCTGCCCTTCATTCTTAGTTATTGGGTTTATTCCCTTATGTTCTTCCTCGGGTCTTTTCCTCCCCTCTGGTCCCTTGTTTCTTTTTCCCTTTTTGTTCTTTATTATTATTATTTATCTATTTATTTATTTGTTCTCTATTATTTCTTTATTTAGTTATTATTTATTTATTTATCATCATCATTATTATTATTTATTTGTATTATCATTATTTATAATTTAATTAATTAATTAATTTAATTTTTAGTTATATATATATATATATATATAATTATATTAATATAAAATTATATTTATTTTTAATATTTATTTATTTATTATTATTATTTATTTATTATTATTTCTATTTTTTAATTTAATTTAATTTAATTAATTAATTATTAATTTTTAATAAGATTTGAATATAATAAATTAAATAATAATAATAATAATACAATTGTTATTTGATTTTTTACTTTTTTCAATCAAATTAGTCGTTATTCTACAACGGCTAGTTGGAGCTTTCTTATCTATTTAAGTTGGGTCCTAGATCAGATTTCTCATCTTGTCCTGATGATGAACCACACTGGCTGGTTCGAAATGCATTGACACAATTTGCTTGAATGTGATTTTCACCGAAAAATTTAATACATAATTTATGGATCACAGAAGCCAAATTCCTACTATGTTAATATTATTAGATATCATGTTTTTTCTTTTTCTAACCAAAATTCATAACCATTTTCATGTACAAATCCTATATAGTAAACAAGTTTCTAAGTTTAAGAAATATATAGGCATAAATAATACCATCTAAATAAATAAGAAGTAAAGAAAAACACTTATGTTTAATTAAAATGATATTCATCAAAATTTATTGCAAAAAATAAAATTATTGCTTAAATGTAAGTACATGTTGATTGGCATTGAACTTTGTTTCTCCCGCTCCCCTACCCCACCCACTTTACCCAAAATCTAAATTATAGTTAAATTAGACACCTATAGGATATTGGGATTTATCCCAAGGGAAATATTTATCGACAACTTACCTAACTTTCAATTGACCATGAATTCTTCCCTCTTAACCAAACATAGCACAAGGTACACACTTCCTTTCTCTACCATATAATCCTTTAGGGAATTTATCCCATTTAGTCCTCTAGTGTAAAAAATGAGATTTTGATATACTAATTGTTGTATGAGTGCTTGGATGAGTAGACCTTGTCCGAGTTACAATGTATAGTCAACCCATGGATGATAAGGTTGCATGACCCCTCACACCTCTTCTTACTCTACAACTATGAAATCTCACACTAAACCCACCCCATGCCTTCCCCTAATAACAACCCCTATAAACCCTATAATTTTCCACAAGCTCAATCATATCTCATCTATAATTTGCCACAAGCTCAATCATCTCTCATCTCACAACTTTTTGCTACTAGTTATAGGAAATGGCTTAAATATGGTCAAAGGTAGATGAAAAAACATTTTAATATAATATGGGAAAAATGTAACATTTCTCTCAATGATATGTGGTATTAAGGAGCATATTTTGTTTTTTATTTTGGTAAAAAAAAACTTTGAATTTCAATCAGTTTTGTAAAAATATTCTATAAAGTTTTGAAAAAAAAATATTAAACTGAATATTTTGAAAATTAAATAAGTAAGTTTTAATTTTAAAAAAAATGTAAATTGTTATTTTTTTGTAATTGGTTGAAGACTATTTTTATGTGGTTTTAAATTGAATTATGAGATATAAAATTTATATTAAAAAATAAAAAATATAAAAAAAGTTTCTATTGGTTAAGTGTCATAACTTTGCACAACAAAATGTCAAGTGGATGGCTCCCCACCTTTTTTTATGAAAAAATTCGCAAGATTAGAAATTTCAAGTAGAAAAAAACAATTTATTTTTTTTGGCTTTTTCATTAGTCATAAGTCTTTTTGCTTGTTTTTTCTATTTCCATTTATTGCCTTATCACTTTAAATTTTCTAATTTTAAAGAAATTCCTAATTACATTTATTTTCACCATATGTTTACTAGTTGCAAAGGAATTTCAAAATATGTTAAAACTCTCACATAGTAAAATGTTAATAACTATAAATTTTTTATATTTCTACAATTTTAATAAAATCCATTCATTTCTCTATTGATTTAGAGTTAATACAAATTTAAAAAGTGATTTAAATACTAATTATATATATATATATATATATATATATATATATATATATATATATATATATATATATATATATATATATATATACAACTTTGCAAATATTTAGATAGACAAAACCTTGTAATTTCATGCATAAACAACATAGCAACTAATATGGATGACTCTGCTATCAATAACTTTGGTTGTCAATTTATTTTTACTTTTTGCATAAGAGATAGGTACTAAGCAAAAATGCTGCACATTAGACTTGTTTTTTCATAGTTTTATCTTCCTAAAACATAATTTATTTTTCCATTTATATGTTTTTTTTGTAAAGTTCAAAGTTCTATTAATCAGTGATAAAGAAAGATCTTTTACATTCATAACAATATATTTGTCCACCATGGTCTACCACTAAGGAAACCAGACCATCGGTGGAAAATAATTGATTTATTCCAAAAACAAATGTATGAATGACCTTGTGCATACCATTTTATGAGGATGCAACTAACATTAGTGAACCATAAGAACTATATAGATTTTACAGAAATGTAGTGATTTTGTGCGTATACATTATAAACATAAAATATATGTATACTGAGAGAATATATGATGTTTCCAAAAATGGGAGTCATGAGGGGTACTCAAGTGGAAGTGGAGAGGTCAATAAGAGTTGTTGGGATGCTAGAGGAAGTTGGTCCTTTTCCTTTGAGAAGCAATGCCTCAATTCTGGCCAAATGAAGGGCCATGTACCTATACTCAAGATACATTTCCTATTGTTCAACTTGAATGTCATCTAGATAAAGAGAGATTTCATGCTTAACTTTCATTCCTTTCTAATATGACCTTACCTAAGAGTGTCTTTATAGACCAATACAATTCAATTGTACGCAAATACTGAATTTTTCACCCTCGTGTAAACCCAAGGTCATGGGCCCACTTCACAACCGAGGCAAGAATGTTTTAATTTGTGAACTCAACCCGATCAATCATTGCCTCAACAACGACATGGTCAAGTTCCACCTATATGTTGTTAGGAGTTTGTGCATGGTAACATTGGGCATGTTGTCTCCCATGCACATTTCCCTCAATGCAATTATAGGGTCCCCTCCAACTCCATGAATGTTCTCGGGGAATGGTCCATTCTAATAGAGAAAGGGATGCACTATAAGCAGACACAAGCCGCCACCCCAAAAGAATGAGAACTGGCCCAACCAATCGATAAAGAAAAACATCAAGGGAACAAGTTTAATCAACGAATAATGTGTTTGAGAGAGTGTGAGGCCACAATTATGAAAAAATAGTTCTAACAACCTAGAGCCTCCAAGACCAAACACAAATTCTCCAAATAGACTCAATAAATAACCATAAAGAGGAAAAAATTAGGTAAAAAATGTGACAATCCATGGTTAATATTCCTTCATTGTAAATAATTGTAATTATTCAAAAATACGAAGAGAAGGGACACATATTCCAGTTGCTTGGGGAGGGAAATTGCTTGAGGAATTCATGAATTTAAATACATCATCCATGGGTTGGATGATAAGCTCAAATGAGTTGACTAAGCAATAAATTAACTGCAAAGAAGAAGGACATGCCCATGTGTCTTTAATTGTAATTGTAAGCAAATTGGACAAGACATTAAGGAACAAGAATGGGTTGCACTGTCCAAGGCAGGTTGACTGTGTGGAACCTGAGAAAAATACAGATAGTTGGTTAGTTATGTAGGCAGATAAAACAAGTCTACGGAGGAGAGAACACATTAAATGGGGGATGCACAAAATAAAAACACATTACTCTCTCATGCGTGCACATGAAAGAAAATAGTTGTGAAGAGCACTATAAGAAAAATTCCTCCAAGGACCAGAGAATCATAGGATCAAGCTTTGGATAAAGTGAACCAATCGATGAACCCTAAAAGAGGATTTCTGAGTGAAAACATTATATAGAGCAATGGCTTACCTAAAGGTTGAAGAACCCATTGGAATCTTGTGGATTGACGAACCTATGGTATTGGGAAAATGCACTCAAGTATTTTTGAGGCTTGATGAACCACCAAGAGTTGTATTTGGGTTAAAGCTATGATGCTCGAGTCACTGATGAAGTACATGGAGAGGTTGTTCTGCAGAATTATGATCTACGGATAAATCAAATTCCCTAAGTGTGGTGCTAGGCACTTAGAACAATAGATGAAATACTTTGCTAACAATTTCTCTAAAATAAGCAGATACACAGAATGATAGAAGAAACTACTTGTGATCCAAGCGCTTCTCCTTCTCCTTTTTTTGTTGTTGCTGTCATGCTCAATCCAAATCAGATCACCAGATCAATTCCTGCAAACATAAACAAAGAATAACAAACAACATGAATATACATATATTTACCTATATTAATCACTCAAATCGATTAGATGTGAAACATATATATCATTCAAGAATCCAATGCATGAGAAATAGAAACATAAAGATATATATATATATATATATATATATATATATATATATATATATATATATATATATATATATATATATATATATGGGAAAATGAACAACAATATTTATTAAAGAATAGAAGGGGGAGGTTACAACCAATGATCAATTTGATGCCACTAACTCCAGCTTCATCCCAGCCTCATCACATCCAACATCATACTAGAAGCATATCAGTACTTTCACTCTCTCAAATGAGAATCCAACAACATTACTTTAGCAAAATTATTCCTTCCCTAGCACTAGGATCTGTGCTCAATTTATAGGGAAATTGATGGTAGTTTCTCAATGAATGAATTTATCATAATAGGAAAGACATGTTCCCAAGTTCAAAGGTGTTACACGCACAATTGGATTCAAATTTTGACACATATGGACTCTTCTAGAAGGCATTAGCCATGTGGATATTCCCGGAACAATGAGATATCCGCTCCTAGGTGACCAACACACTCTTGAATGTTGGGAAGTGCATTGTAGTTCACCCTTGAATAAAGGATGCTGCATATGCAACATAATTAGTCCCTTTATAGGTAGCATTGGTGAGTTCATAAGTGATATAAAATATAATTCAAACCTTGGAAATATCACAATAGAAGCCATGAATGAATTTTTCTTCTCTCAGGGCATATAGCAACTGAAATGTAAGGAGATGATAGACCCTATTTCATTGGTCCTGGGGATGATTTCTAGTTTGACCAGGTCAAGTGGAATAATTCCCAAATTGATCTATAACAGATGCCCCATAAAGCATGAAGTCAAAATAATAATAATATATTTGAATGAGATGCTTTACAATGTGATGAGCTGGAACTGAAGTGGAGTGGAAATCTGCATCAATCTTATAATACATTAAATCATGATATTTTCATCTTGAGCACGAATTGCTGAGGGAGGCATTCCCATGCTCAGGACATAAACTATCTAATAACATGTACATAGTTCAGAAAGTCGTCTACTTTGGAATGTTGTCCAATATAGACATTCCTACAGTTATAGGCCCATGTTCATATGACGATCTAAGGTCACAATATAGATGATGTGTACAACAATTCTAAAATTGCATCCAGGATGGATGAAACTAGATCCGGGGTCTTCTTATCTCATTCGCTTGATCATTTGGGTACAATTCTAGCCATGTAAATATGTTATTTGTAGTCGAACATGGTAAGAAATTGTTTGATTACCAGCCAATGATATGAGATGTTAACAAACAAAAGAGAACCACCATTGATGTTAATGAATCTCAAAGTGCTGCAATTCATTTTGCAAGGCGTGAATAGATGATTTGATGTCTAATTCCAAAAAAAATATTTCAGTCAAAGGTCCGGAAGCGAGGATCTTGTCGATGCCGTAACAAGCCTCATGGTACTAGAAGATGATGTTTTTAAGTAACTTCTTGGATGATGATTTGATGTTGACAGGAAGCCAATTTATCATGAAACAGGAGTTACTAATTTTATAGACAAAATGTGACTTGATATAGCAATGTTCAGGGATGGCTATCCTGAAAATGAAGGTTTATGAGTATTGCAGAAGGATGAGTATTCACTGGATGACTTCTCTTAAACATATCAGTGACACTGAGATGAGTTGGAAGCATTGACCCAAAACTAAAGTGAAGGTATGATGAACCATAGGTATGAATGAACCATCAAGAAGATTACCCAACCCAAAAGTCACAACGATGGAGTGAAGTGTCATGTTCAAGAGCGACCTGCTACCGTAAAAGTTCTGTTCACCTTCCAAATTTTCCCCGGTCATTTGTCGACCAATACCTCTTTATTTTTTAACAAGCTTGAGGAGGATAACGTATGATTGATCTATAATTCAACCCTTTGGGCGAATATGAATCGATATTTAATAATTTAATGAGTCTAGCGATAAATAAAACTCGATTCTTGAAATGATCGACAAGCCCACTGCTATTTTATGTTTTAATGAGCCTAACGACAGTGAAAACCTGATCCTTTTTCATATCTAGAGAGTTTGAAAAAGAGGACAAAAGAAAACTCCATGAGTCAATTTTCGTAAATTTGTCGCTCAGATCCGAAAAAGTGTAAAATGTTATCTGAGAGAACCTCCTAGCCATGTTCGAATAATGTTTTCCTTTTTCGTAAATAATCTATCTCAGTTCGGAAAAGGGTTCAACTTTTACTAAGTAGATGTCATTTCATTTACCTTTACGAGCCCGGAAAGACAAGTGCTTGAAAATATTATCACATTATCGGAGTCTGAAAAGAGCAAAAATAAGACTCCAAGGGTTCCTTTTTCACCATTATCGAAGCTCGAAAAAGAGATAAAAGTGCACTTCAAGTCCTTTTTTGTTTTTATCAAAGATCGAAAAATAAGGATAAAAGTATGCTTTGTGGTCAAATCATTCTTAGATAAGTGTGCACGACTAATCTACTATGTTAGATGTAAACCTATTAGAACAATATCAAATGGATCAAAATACCCGTTTCATGATAAAAATGAATAAAAACCATATTTATAGCAATAAATACGATTTTCAAATAATCAAATGACTAATTAAAAGAGTTTTACTGTTCATTTTTACCATTTACATTTTGGAGCTCTAAATCTGTTTTTTCCCCCAAACTTCAAATGTTGATTGCGATTGATTATTTGGATGTTTTTCCTCGCTGTTCGATCTAGGTTGGTGCTATAAACCTCCTCTTTCCTTCAATATTATTTTTGTTTCACTTCATTGCAATTTTTTATGGATTTGGGCCCCTAAGGGTAAATTTATTTTGCACATATGGCGACACACCCTTGAATGTCAAAAGGTGCGTTGCAATGCACAGGAATTGAAGGCCAGGTGCACTTGCAACACATTGTCCCTTGACTAGGGGTGCATTAGGTGCAATTCAAATTTTTTTCTTTGCAGTGTGCCCAAATTTTGACTGGTTTTTTGCATGAAATGGGTCCTTATGAGTCTTATGGTTGTGTTTCAGGGATTCAACAGACCAAAATGACGATTACATGGAGGGAAAGAGAACATGAGGAACAAAACATAATTTCCCTAAATGATCTGGGTAATGTAAGAGCCCTCAAAGACTGTGAGTTGTTGAAGTACTTCAGACTATCAATTATGAGGCAACATATAGAACTATTGGAGTTCCTTGTTCGTTCATGGGATCCAACGATTGAGGCATTTCATATTGGGGACAAAGTGGTCCCAATTTTAGTGGAGGATATCTTTTTTTTCCCAGGATTATCGAGGAGTGGTCTACCCATTTCTCTTACAGGGTTTGATCTTGGAAGAGAGACAATGAGAGATTATATATTGTAATATTGTAATCCAGGGGAAGAACCTAGCAAGTATGGGAAAATAAAAATTCGCGATGTTCATGATTTTCCATTGAGAAACTTCTTATTCACGATAGCAAAGCTTGCTGGTACAGCTACACTACACGTAACAAACATATCTTACATGCAGTATGCACTAGAGTTCTTGGAACCAACAATTTTCAACTGGGCTGAAGTTGTACTCTCTCAAATGAAAGAAAAACTTTGCAAGGCAAAGGGAGGAAGGAAGAAAAATTTCAACTATGAGTCGATTCTCATATCTTTTTCCTTAGAGCATATTCCACTGATTTAACCTCAACATGTAACACTAGGTATATCTAACCCTAGAGATCCAAGGATGTAGAGATAGGTATAACTAATGGCTAGACATGTTGGTCAATCAACCATCATGTTCTCAACTGCATTCATTGCCTGGTTTAGGCGACAGATGATCGCCATCGTTGATTATGCATATGTAGGTATCGACTTCCAAGGATATCTAGAGTTAGCTTTACCAGAAGGCGCTCAATGCGGTGCAATTAGTAATAATGTTTTAACCATGTTTTTTGATTTTTCAAAGGTTTATACGAGTTTTTGTATTTTTATGTTTTTCCAAGACTAAAATAAAATTTCGTTGTATGCAGATGTAGGTTGAGTTTGACTAGTGGGACATCCAGAGCAAGGAGTGGATGAGCCAACAAAGAGGGATATCAGAAGAGCACTCCTTGAGGATTTGGATATGGCTGAGACTCTTGTTGAGCTTCAACAACAAATACAGGGGTTGACCTTTGGGATTCTATATTTTCGGATCGAAGGGTTACCCATGTGTTCGCAACACCATAATATTGGCGTTCCTAATCATTGGATGCGGTTACTGCGTAGGATAACTAGATCAGTAGCATGCTATCATGAGCAACACTAGTTTAATTTTGACATGTTGCATACATTTTGAGGTCATATGAACAATGTGTCTTGGGCACAAATTTTGTAAAAACCTATAACTATCTATCTATTTTTTTTCCAGTGTTTTCCTATGTTTATTACGCAATCCTATTCAATTATGTAAATGTATCTTTAAATGTGTTGCAAATGTCCATTTATAACATATTTCACTAAGGAATCAGTTAATGTGTTCAATTTTATGGAAATGTGTTGATATTGAATGAAATAAAAATGACTTTCCAAAAGTCGAACTCTTAGGAACATACTATGTAGTGTTGGATTTCCGACAATATAAACTAGTAAGTTGCAGTACCACAAGTTGTGAATCTAACCTAATGATGATGCAGGTAATACCAAATGAAATGGCACCAGAGAGAAGTTCGATAAACACACTATACTTAATGATATTGTTTTTATATCGATCGATACAAATCCCTTGAAAACTCACTAACTCGTCGTTCAAAGAGAAAATGGCCCAGGCTGCAGAGGATAGACTCTGTGTACTACGACTAGCACAATCAGCATACCCAATGAATGGTTCCAAAGATTTAGACATATGAGATGAAATGTAAAGAGGATTACCAACTTCAAGAAAAATTTATAAAAACAAACTAAGACAGTAAATGAAAATCAACATCATATATACAATATAATACAACAATTTATTACGCTCATGTTTAAGCATAGTAACGTTTCAGATATAACCCATTTCGAGGCTACGCCAACAGAATTCCATCGTAATATACCAACTCGTAGGCACCCTTAGCAAGAAATATTTTGAAAATATAGGGGCCATGCCATTACGACTCAAATTTCCCTATACCTAATACATCAGCTTCTTGATCATAAAGAAGGACCATGTCACCCTATGAGAAGATGCCAGGCTGGACATGCTTGTCGTATTGTGACTTTACACATCTCTTATATGCTTCATTGGCCAATGCAGCTTCATAATGTGATACATCAAGATGGATGAGGTTAAAAATACACGCTTCTTCAACAGAGTTGTCAGGTAACAATTCGATTATGAGTTTTAACGATGGTATTTCATATTGGATTGGAAAGATAACTTCTAGACCATACACCAAATGAAAGGAGGTAAATCCAGTTGCGTTTCTCATTAAGGTTCAGTATGCCCAAAAAGCCGAGTACAAGATTAAATTACAATTTCCTTTATGAACTCCTATCATTCATTGAAGCAATCATTTAAGAATCTTGTTAATAGCCTGGACTTGTCCATTTGATTGTGGATAATAAGGAGTAGAAATATCATAGGACAGTCATAATTTTCAAGTCAACGCATTCATCATATGGTTGCGAATATGAAAACCATGATCTATGACTATATCCTGAGGAACACCAAACTATGAAATGACATGATTAAAGAAAAATATTGCAGGTGTTTGTCCCATGTTATTAAATGTAGGCATCACTTCAGCCCACTTGGTAAAATAGTCTACTGCAACAATAATATAACAATGTCCCCTGGAAGAACGAGGGTTACAGGTCATGAACTCAATGCCCCATTTTGCAAATGAACCCACAGAAACAAAATAATGCATCGATGCTGGCGGTTTGCAGATTTTATGATCAAATATCTGGCATGCATGACAACTTCTGACCGTGAGGATGCAGTCACGAAATATGGTAGGCCAAAAGTAACCGAATCAGAGTATCTTTTGCACGGTAGTGTATCCAGACAAGTGTCCACCACAAGCCCCAACATGACAATCATTTAAAACCTTTTCTGCCTCCTCATGAGTGAGGCACCTTCTTAAAATTGTATCGGCACCACGACGATAAAGTGTATCGTTAATGATCAGATATTATTTGGCTTGGTATCGAATATATCGCTGGTCAGAGCGAGAGGTATCAGGCTGAAAAGTCTGGGTCTTGAGATAAATGATAAAATACCCATACCAAGGATCAAATGATCTGATCAGAAACTGAGACTCATCAAGAATAGATGGTTCCAATGTAGTAGCAGTACTATCAGAGGGAATGTCACAGAGAAGCTCAACCAAAACTAAAGACTTCTTTGACTTGGATTTGATGAATTCCAAATCAAAATCCTACAAAATGAAAATCCATTTTGAATACGTTCTCCCCAAAAATTGACATGAAAATATGTAAGTCATGGGTTGGCAATCTGAAATGACAACGGTCTTCCGGAACAGGATGTAGTGGCGAAATATTTGGACAACTTGAACAACCACCAAGGCAAGATTTTCTACGTATGAGTACTTCACTTCCAAATAATAGATCGGATGTTCTATCCAATTTTCTACTTGGACCAATACCATAGCAATGTTCATATTATCCATGACGATATATAAGAAATAATCACTCTGATAATTTGGGGGATACATTAACGACACCTGGAAAAGTGTATCCTAGACAACATCAAAAGAAGCTTGTGCAACCTTATCCCAATGGAAGTGAATTCCCTTTTTCAAGAGCCGAGTAAATACTTTAGCCATTTTAGCATAGTTAGGTATGAACCTCCTTAGGAAGTTAGCCTTTCCTTGAAGTTTCTATAACTGAAGCAAATTTGATGGCGCAGGCAAATCAAGAATGGCCTGGACCTTTAGTGGGTCTATTTGAATTCCTTCTTTTGAGACGACGAATCATTACGAACAAACAAAACCAACACAAAACACACATTTTTGTGGATTCTGGTATATTTTGTAGTGTCGGAAGCGTAAAAATATAGCTCTCAAAAGCATCGGGTGATCAGTCTGTTTTCGTGAATGTGCAGGTAAATCGTCTAGATAGGGTTCAAAAATATGCTTGATTCCATTGAAAGCATAATCCATTGCTCTCTGAAAAGTTGCCCCAACATTATTTAAACCAAACGGGAGTTTTCGATTAGTGAATGTGCCCCAGGGATAGATGAATGTTGTCTTATATTGGTCCTCTGGGTGGATATTTATTTGATTGTACCCAGAAAATCCATCCATGAATGAAAATATTCTGCATCCCGCATGATTGTCAATAATCTGGTCGATAAAGGGAGTAGGATAGTTGTCTTTTGGATAAGCAAGATTGAAATCCCGATAATCGATGCACACTTTGATGGTCCCTTGTTTCTTCATAATAGGAACAATGTTGGAAACCCACTCAGTTAGCATAGCAGGGTAAATGAAACCAGCACAATTTTTTTTTCATCTTCTGCTTTGATAGCAGCGGCCTTCTTCAGATGAACAAGACAAAAGTGTTGACGTACCAGTTTGACATCCGGGTACATATTAATGGTGTGTTCAATGATAGTAGTATCTATGCCTGGCATTTCCTCGTAAGATCAAACAAATACATCACGAAATTCATGAAAGAGAGAGCAATATGTTTCATGTTCTGTTGAATAACAAGACACACCAACATGAATGTTTTCTACAACGCCAAGTTTGGTCTAAATATCGATATAAATGGTTTCTTCAATATTTGATAAGTTTCGCTCAAATTTGATTGCATTAATAGGAAAAAAATTCAAAAATAATGTTTTGATCGATGGGTGATATAGTTCAATAATATTATCTTGTTCGTAATCCTGAAGATGGGAGCGATGATGATGATCTTCCCATGGTCCTCCTTCTTGCATCATAAATTCCACAATATTCTCATCTGTCAAGAAATTTGAGGAAAAAGGATCAGATGGAGTACCAAAATCTAATGAACGATCAACCCAAATGACTGACGAGGATGGTTTCAGATTCGCCGCCCAAGCCATGTAGATTGATTTCTATGCCAACTCAATTGGGCTAGACAGCAGAAATTCATCCAACTTAACAAATTCAAAATCACCTGTAATATTCCTTAAGCCATATGGAGTGGAATATATCATGTAGCAGGTCTCTATGTTTGCAATTTCTGCCGACGTCGCAGGCAGCGGTAATGCAAAGGTTCCCATGAGAGAAGAATCCTTTAAGAGTCCCACACCAATGTTCTGAAGTATGAGTTGCGGTGCGTGAAATAATGGAACACTTCCAGTTACCTGGGAACTGGAGGCAAAGAAGGATAGCTGATTGATGACTATGATAACACCTTTATGTGGAAAGGCGATCATTCTAAAATCTGTAGAAACGATCGTAGTCATAACATATACCCATGGCCTTCCGAGTAAAATGTTGTAATCAATGGGTCTGTCAATGACCTCAACTTCAACATTCACTATTTCCCCCCCTAGTTAATCATGCAGGTTATTGATGATACCACAAGGCTTATATGTACATCCGTCAAAATCCTTCAACGTCATCGACGATTGAGATAGGCGCGACGAGGCAAGTGACTTCTAGAAGTTTAGATATAATACACATAGATTCTCCCTCATTAATAATAGTACGATGTGTTAGAGTTGGTCTGTTCGTCCCTCCGTCAGAGATCAAAATCTCTTTTGTTGCATTTCATTTTTTAGGTGTCTCATTCACTTCAGTCATTTGCATTCCATTAGGAGCATCGATCTTTTGACGGAAGGGTTTTTTCACTCATTTCCCTCATGTCATGTACCTACTGGTTTGTGTCTGTCCATCAAAATCAATTTTAAAGTCATTTACAGTCCTGTTTTGGTCTCTTAGTTAGCAAGAGTCATTTCAGTCATTAGGTCTAGGGTTTCGCAAATTTTGTCTTCAAAGTGTTCAATAATGCCAGCAGGCCAGAGGGAGGTTCAAAATCAATTTTCATTTCAAAAAATTTCATCGTTATAATGTTAGATAGTGACTTTTCTTCAAAACTCTGTTTTGAAGAAAAATGTCATTTTGTCCTTTGTAATAAATGCCATGTATATTTTCAAAGTTTTTCAGTTGTTAAAATCTTCAGGCGTTTCCCTGGTCACCTTTGCCAAATTTCGTGCCAGCCATCCCTGCAAAAAATTGACAAAAGTTTCGTCGTTCAAGTCAAAAAAATCAAAATGGAAACAAAAACAGAGTTTGTATTAAAAATGTGAAAAGTGCCAAAGCCAAACATTACAAAGGTGGGTTTTTAAGAAGAAAAAAATCAAATTCTTCACTATATAAGATATTTTCCACATTTATCAATTCATTTGCATTCAAGAAGACATCAGAGAAATCAAGTTCAATTGTGGAGGAATGAAACCGTGAGTTAGAAGCTGGGACTGTGTATTGGAGTGCTGCGTGGCACATTGGGAGAAGGTGCGACGCACCGAGAGGTCGCGGTGCATAGAGCCGCCATTCGCAGTGTTGTTTTGAACATGTGCGACGCACTCACACGGCGCGACGCACTGGGTTGTGCGCGTGGCGCACAGGGCTGACAAGAAAAAAATCTCATCACTGCTTCCAAAAATCAAACGACCCAATCTCTTTTGCTATGAGTAAGTTCGATTGACTTTGCCATTGCCATTAGCTGGTGTTTAGTATGGTTTGAAGGAAAGAATATGAAAGTTTGTAGGTTGAAAATATAAACCCTATCTTTTGTCAAAAACTGCTCCTTGGGTTTGAATTTGGGTGTTAAAACTTAACTTTGGTGCCAAAACACTCCCATTTCATTTTTCACCTGTGTTTCTCATCACTGTCATATTATCATAAGACCCCTCTCCTATTCCCTTATAATCCTATTATCACTCATTCCCATTATCCCTATCTCTAAACCCTACAATTCCCTATCACTATCACTCTCCCATATCATTTGCAAAATTCCTAAATCCCCAAACCCCACATTCCTAAAATAAAGTTAAGTGACTGTTATTGCATTCTAATTGTACTTGACAGTCCACTATACCCACTGTCCCTATTTACCACAACCCCTTCCTACTTGGTATATTTTGGCAATTGAAACAAAGGCACCAATTTGTCATTTTCAACAAACCAAACATACACTTGACATACACATTGCAACACCATGACGGACACAGATTCATCATATGAGCAAGACAGTGATTCTACCATAGAGCTTCATGCACCGAGAAGGCCTCGTAAAGGAGGCAAACATGTGAGAGAGGAGCCCACCTCATTGACTCAGTTGCAGGCCTGCCCACTTGCCATGGCATGTTTCTGAGAGCAGTCATGCTATAAGTATTGTGAGAGGATTGCTCAGATTCAGCATCATCAGGAGTTAGCCTGGTTGTTTGTTTTACATTTGCATGATGGTCAGGTTACTCTTGCTGGTGTAAATTTCACCTTGACACCAAAAACCATTTCTCAGGCAACAGGAATACCGAATGTAGGTGAGGAGTGGAACAAAAGACAACAGGTGGACAGAGTACATTACGAGCCATACATCAAGCCTAGCTATGTGAGGTAGCTCAACAGGGTATTCCCATTCCATTTCCTGAAGGAATCTTATGCGCCATTGATGAGACTCATTATCAGATACTTCAATTGTGAGGGTCGGTTCTCACGTCTCTATGCATACCACATCATACTATTGATGCATTTCATGAGAGTGAGGATGATGAACATTCCATATTTCATGTGCTGAAACATAGAGAGGATGACTACTCTTGTGAAGAAGAAGACTCCTGAGCAGCAGCACAACAACATTTATCATTATGCGCTCATCAAGATGATTGTGGTACATCAGCTTGGATTGCAGGGCATTGCATGGGAAGATTTCATTTCCCATGACTTCACAGCCCCTCAGCCTCCTCCAGATATTGTTCATGATGCGGGTGAGCCTTCACATCAGTTTGAAGGTCCCGAGATAGAGCCTATCGGTGTGCCAGTGTATGTTACTTACCAGAGAGGCACGAGAGAATTATTTGCAGTAGCCCGACGAGTACTATCTCCACCCGGGGTGGAAGGGGTCTCGTTGTCGTCGCCATCAGCACAGGTACAAATAAAGGATAGAGGAAAGAGGCCTATGCAGGAGGAGGGCCCTTAAGGAGGCTAGAATACTGATTTCATGTTGATTGATGTGGATTTGAGCTCTCCACGCTCAAAACTGAAGGAGATCATTCAGGAGCAGAAAACTGAGATTAGCACATTGACCGAAAAGTTGCAGAGAGCACAATGGATAATTAACTATCTGGAGCAGTGAAATAAGTAGTTGGAGGATCAGCAGACGATCATGGAGTTGCAAAACATCCGTGAGAACCGACGAGCTGCTCGAAGAAGCCCATCCGAGATGACACCTATTGAGCAGGAGATTGAAGCCAATAGAGAGACTTGGCTCGAGAGAGTCAACATTCATCTTGAGAAGCTATTGGAGAAGGAAAATAAGGAGAAGAACATGCTCAGACATATGAAGAACCATTATTGGGCACGTACACATGTTTGCAAAGCGAAGATCAAGATCCTGAAAGCGAGGCTAAGGAGGGCACTGAAGCGTCGTAAAAGACATGATAGGCTCCAAATCTTGGCCAAAGCTTCTTTTGCTGAGCATGGTACTTGATGAGGGACCTTCAGTCCAAATTTCCAGGATTTTGGAGAAAATTTTGTCATTTTTGAATTTTTTGGTCACAAAACAGGTTTTTCTGCCCGACGCGTAGCGCCACCTTGCGTGCGCTTATGATTGGCAGCTCTTCAGAGGGAAAAATTTGCATTTCTGAGTTTTTTATGGAAATTTATGCATGCTCATGGATTACCTAATAATTTCATCAAGTTCTGGGTTGCCTAAAGGGTCAAAAAAACCTTGAAAATGGCCTTTCTGCCACTTTTTGCACCCACAGGAAGAAGTGTTGGGAGATTGAACTTTTGGAGGGTAAAATGGACACCAAATCCAGAAATTCCACTTGGGTTGGAAAGTAGACAGGAAGGGATTTCCAACGAGCTATCATGAGATCATTTTTGATTTCGGGAAGTGCCTCAAAATCAGCTCCAAACTTGTGCTACGCATAGAGATTTTGGGCGTGGCGCATAGAGGATTTTGGCCTATTTTTCACTCCACAGCTCAGAATTTCGCCTAGTTTTGGCCAGTTTCAATTTTTCATGTAAATATTGATCTACTTTGATGTAATTTCATAACAATGATGTAATTTTGGCACATTTTTACTTGTTCTAAAAGATTCATTCACCAAAAGGTGAAATGTGAGTGAATGGATCGGTTTCCTAGCATATAGAGGCAAGTTGTTTCATGGCCTATTTTCTAGTTCCTAGTTTAGATATGGTTGAAAAAAATCCTAGAATGATGAGATTGACCCCTAGGGGCATGGGAATGGGTTAGGCTTGTCTATATTATGTATTTTCTCAGTCATTTTCAGGGTTGGACATTTGGGATTGCTAGCACTTCATTGTACATTTCATTCTACAATTTTGGCAAAGGAATAGACCAGGGTTTGCAGCCCTCTTTGGGATCCTTGTGGCTCTGTGTTTTGATGGTGTTTTCCTCTATGTATATGTAAGTTCACTGATGTTTATGTGCACCGTTTTCTTTATCCTTTCTTCTTAAACTGAACAAACAAGTTATAAAGGTAGAATTCATTGGTTTGCTTTGCTCTGCCTTCATTTTTGTTTAGTTTTTCATGTTTTCATATGTTTGAGGAGGAATCTTGAGACCCTCTTGCCCTCTTCAGCTCCTCACCAGTCTGATCCATCCATTCACTCAATCTAAAGCATCGAAACTATTTCCTTCCTTGCCCCAATCAGAATTCTGCAAAAACTAGGCCTAATCCCTGCACCCAAAACTGCCTTTCCCTTTGATCCAACAAAAAACCCCTAAAACAAAATCAAACTCCTTCACTTATATACCTAGCCTAAAATTATCTTTTATTTCAATTCATCTCAATCCCTATAGATTATTTTTTCTGAGATTGACCCGGAGAGAGCCCTCTCCTGTTCTAGTAGGGCTAGCTACCAGACTGAGCGTGGTTTGATGTTACCCTGAACTCTGCCTTCCTTCAGCCTGAGGTAGATTTAGGAAATAACACGATGAATGAGGCAATTGAGAACATTTAATTGGATGGATAATGCCAATTCTTCTAGTAATTGCGGCACATAGCCCATATGATTAAAGACTACGAGATTGGAATCTATGGGATCGATTCCACCAATTTCTGACAAAAATGCCTGCTTCTGGGAGGGAAAATTTTGAAGCACCTCAAGAAATGACATAGATGAAGGGGATTGAGCCTAATATTCAACTATATTATAATTTTGAGCATCTCGAGCTCAAGGATTAAATGTCTATTTATGAATGACTCCCTTTGGTGGCTTGATTGTCAATTTAGATATAAAAGTTGGCAGTATCGTTTCGGTAGACAGATTCGTGGTAGAGTAAGTCGGTTGATCAGTAGCCTGAATACTGTAATATTTATTATGTGTTGACACCAAAACATCAGTCGATGGATTTGCGACAGACAACATAAGCAGTTGGGAACTAGAAGCTGGATTCGTAGCAACTAAATTTGTGTCCGGATTCAGAAATGGATCTGTCAACACTACGGATGCATGCGAGGTCTTAATCAATTTTGAGACTTCGATGTGATGAGGAAAGTATCAATAAAAGTGTTCCTCATTACAGATTATGAAAGGATAACAAGGTTTCCGATTTCCAGATGGTTGATCAGATGATCTTTCGTGCGGGGTAGAAGTTTTCTTTTTCTTTGGTTTCCCCTTTTTCTTACTTCCAGGTTGCTTTTCACTTTTGCCTTTTTCAGATGACATGACATGGATTTTGGAAGAATTCACAAGATCAGATGTAGCAGAGTGATGCGTGCTTGAAGTACCGATCATATCGTCTCTGACATGAGAGTCCTTAGATATATGAGGAACAATAAAATTAGATCGCGACACATTGGAATTTCTTGTAGAGCGTGCTATACTGAGTATAAATCAAGTCTAAATACTGGGCACGATAAATGAATTTCTCTTCAGTGACAACGCCACCCTTAGGCACATCCTCAGTTATAGATGGTAATAAGGACTTAATGAGCCACTTAGCAAGAAGCTGATCAGGAAAAAATGTCTTAACCATTCTACGATGATGACGCCACTCATGAATATGATCAGAAATGTGAGTAGCATTAGTCTGTTTAAAATTAGTCAAGAGTTCTGTTCCAGTTTCATATCGTATGAGTAACTGGAAGTGAGGAAAAAAGACAGTATCTAGGGCAGTGAAATTATCGAATGAAGCCCTTGGTAACTCAATGTACCATTTCGTGGCCACACTAGTGAGCTTACTCTGGAAAAGACGTAGTCAAATAGAGTCATCATTTAGGGAGTTAGATGAAAACCATAAATGATAAGTCATAACATGCGTCGGCAGGTCTTCCCCAGGGTTTCCATTGAACTTAGGAATATCTGAGGGTAATTTATGAGGTATCACCAACCACCAAGGAGCATAATTGATTGGATCATTGGTGAGCCAGTTTAAATCTGGTAACTCTAAAGTTGCAACAAAGGGAAACTGTCGATTTAAGTCTGGTTGAGCATAGCTAGGGTATGATGGAATTGCTTGGTCAACAGGCCTTTGAGCACCAGTATAAGGAATATTTTGCTGGTAACCCAGATAGGGGTTGTTTTGAAAAGAAAACTCTTGAGGATTCTGTTGACCAAATTCTGGGTACGCTACTTGTTGAAATGAAGGTTGTGACATTTGCGCTTGTGGCTGCCAAGATGCCCACCAATATTATAACCCAAACTAGGATAGATTGGATTCAGTTGTGGATAGGTATAACTTGGTTGTGGCTATGAAATCCCATGATATGGTATTCCAACTTGTGAATAAATAATTCTAGATACAGGTGGTTGTTGCAAACCAGTCGAAGGAGTTGGAGTCTGAGGGCCCAATACTTGAGGGTATTGGGTGGAAGGATCCGCCTGAGACGGTTGAGGTACAACAGTTTGAGCCTGTAACATGGGTAAGGATGTATTAACAAGTGGAGTTGATGTGGGTGTAACAGTTTTAACCGGTTGATACAAGTGCATAAACGTTTGTGGTTGGATGGGTAGAGTGGGCTGCCACTAACAAACATTTATTCTGAGGTTAGAATGACCAAATAACGACAGAGTACTATCAAAATGGGTGACAATATGTTGCCCTATTAGATCTATGGGAACTCAAATAGACACAGGATCAACAAAATCAGAGGAAGGTGATTGAGGAAAATACTCCTACAGGTAAATCTCTGCTCCAAAATGAGTTGGAGTTAAAGGTGTTTCATTTGTGGTATTTCTTCAATCAAAATTAAACCAGGTGGAAGGGTTTCGCTGCCAGGAAGAAAGTATATTTCAGGAGGTTGAATACGCGATATGGGAGACTCAATGGCTACAATATATTGTGGGGCGACCGATACAGGAACAAATTCCAGTCGTTCGACTTCAGGATTCAGATGTTCTGGCAAAAAAATGACAGGATCCGGATCAACTTTCAGTTGAACAAAGTTGGGTTCAGGAGGTATGGTCGCATTGATTGGATGGATCGTGACCACAAGTAGCTGAGAGGACTTTGTCTAGACAACAATAGATGAACCAATATTTTTAGAAACAACTCGAGATGAATCTAGTATATGTGAGGATGATGTCGCACCAGAGGTATTGATAGTACTAGTTTCGGTAGAACGATGTCACCTTCACCGACCATAAATGACTTTCGGTGGTAAAGGTGGTTTCAGTGCTATTCTACGCGAATGGCAGGGAAAGGGATGTTCTTATTCCACAATGAATGATTTATTTTATGACCAAAACATATAAACAAAATAAAATGGTAATTCTAGGTAAAAGGTTTACCAGGTAATTGTGAACTGTAGAATACCTCCTGGCGAACCAAGAAGTACAGGCAGGCAATCTCCCCGAATGCTGTGTTCGGTGTATCACAATTTACAAGGTGGATGACTCGGTTCACTATGGATGGATAGTAACCTAAAGTTGTCCTCCCAAATATACCCAAAGATACGTGGAGGCCCAAGTCCGTATCGGCGTTTTCTAATGAAAAATCTCATAGCGAGAGCACCCCATTATACTTTTTGCACTAGAACACTGCCCAATATACCCGAAGGTACATGGATGAGCTCTGATATACTTACGTACTCAGAGTGAGGTATCACACTCAGAATGTATCGCAGACAAGTTAACAACATCTTCTATGTTTAACGACGCTGGAACACGTCTCTAGCCTAGACCTTCTAAATGTTATTGTTATGGTTCCAATGCTTTCTTAGGTAAATTGATGTAAATTTTATGTTGATCTTGTTTGGAAAATTGTATTTGAGGCTCACCACGTGATGTGATGGAAATTCCCAAAAATGCAAACTAAAATGATAATCAAACTTTTCAATTTTAGCTTTTCAATGAAAATCCTAGCTACTAAGGGAAAAAGAAACCAATTTTAGAGCAAACAACAAAGAGCAAAAACTAAAATGTAGATTTCCTAAATTTTTCCTATGCAACGCACACAATTCACTATAGGCACATGCATTTTTTTCTTTTCAACTCCCTTAATGTGAATGCAAGAAAGGAAACTATATGCATCAAATCAACAAAAACAAGTCTTTTCTTCTTTGAGAAACGAGGAATTTAACAACAATTTATCTTTTAGGAAAGATGAAGAATGGAACTACAATTTTTCCTACAGGAAATGAAGAATTTAACGACAATTTCCTTTACGAAAAAAAATGGATCTAATGCAGAAATAAAATACTTTGAAATTTATTTGCCAATGATAAATAAAAACACTAAAGAGACATTAAACAAATTTAATTTTCAAAGGAGGAAGAATCAGGTAAGTTCATTGGTCTCTAAGAGGTATTAGACAGTTGAGAATACAAAAAACAATTGGCTGAGAATGATAGCAATGAAAAAATTGAATGGAATTTGGTTGGCTAAGGGGGAAACACAGTCTCTAAAGGAGACATCACGTTGCAATGCACCCTTGAGTGGGAGACAGTGCACTGGAGTGCAATGTGTCTTGACCAACAATGTGTTGGGTGCAACAATGATTGAAAATGCAAGCTACATAACACACTTCTAATGAAATTATTTCATTCAAAATTATAATAACTGAAAGTAGATGTTACTGATGAGGATTATCAGAGGAAAAAACATTGGGAATGAAAGGAAACTCCCCAGTGGAGTCACCAATTTGTTATGTAGAATTATGATCTACAGATAAATAAAATTCCCTAAGTGTGGTGCTAGGAACTTAGAACAACAGATGAAAGACTTTGCTAACACTTTCTCTAAAATAAGTAGATACACAGAATGATAGAAGAACCTACTTGTGAAGCAAGCGCTTCTTCTTGTCCTTCTGTCGTTGTTTCCGTCGCTCTCAATCCAACTTAGATCACCAGATCAATTCCCGCAAACATAAACAAAGGTCAACACACAACGTGCATATACATATATCTACCTATCTTAATCACTCAAATATATTAGATGTGAAACATATATATCATTCAAGGATCTATTGCATGATAAATAGAAACATACAGAGATACATATATGGGAAAATGAAAAACAATCTTTATTAAAGAATATAAGGGGGAGGTTACAACCAATGATCGATTTGATGCAACCTGCTCCAGCTTCATCCCAGCCTCATCACATCCAACATCACACCAGCAAAATATCAGTTCTTTCACTCTCTCAAATGAGAATCCAACAACATTTCTTTACCAAAATTATTCCTTCCCTAGCACTAGGATCTGTGCTCAATTTATAGGGAAAATGATGGTATTTTCTCAATGAATGACTTTATATTATAGGAAATACATGTTCCCAATTTCAGAGGTGTTAGATGGATACTTGGATTCGAATTTTGACACATATGGACTCTTCTAGAAGGCACTGGCCATGTAGAGATTCCCGTAAAAATGATAATTTCACTCCTAGGTGACCAACGCACTCTTGAATGTCAGAAAGTGCATTGCAATGCATCCTTGAATGGAGGATGATGCATATGAAATGCAATTAGTCCCTTTAGAGGTAGCGTTGGTGATTTCATAAGTGATATAACATATACTTCAAACCTTGGAAATCTCACAATAGAAGCCATGAATGAATTGTTCTTCTCTTAGGGCATATAACAACTAAAATGTAAGGGGATGATAGACCCTATTTCATTGGTCCTGGGGATGATGTCCAGTTTGACTAGGTCATGGGGGATGATGCCCAAATTGACCTATAATAGATGCCCCCTAAAGCATGAAGTCAAAATAATAATAATATATTTGAATGAGATGCTTTATGATGTGATGAGCTAGAACTGAAGCGGAGTGGCGACCTATATCAATCTTACAATACATTACATCATGATATTTTCATCTTGATCATGAATTGTTGAGGGAGGCATTCCCATGCTCAGCACATAATCTATATAATAACATGTACATATTTCAGAAAATCGTCTACATTGGAATGTTGCCCAATACAAACATGCCTACATATATAGGCCCATGTTCGGATGGCGATCTGTATGTAAGGTAACCATATAGATGATGTGTAAAAAAATCTTGAAATCATAGCCTGGATGGCTGAAACTAGATACAGGGTCTTCTTATCTCATTCACTCAACCATTTAGGTACAAGTCTAGCCATGTGAATATATGATTTGTAGTCGAACATGGTAAGACATATTTGATTACCAACCAATGATGTGAGCTATTAACAAACACAAGAAAACCACCATTGATGTTAATGGCTCTCAAGGTACTGCAATACATTTTGCAAGGCTTGAATAGATGATTTGATGTTGAATGCCAAACAAAATCTTTCAGTCAAAGGTTCAGAGGCGAGGATCTTGTTGATGCTGTAACAAGCCTCATGGTACTGGAAGATGATGTTTCTAAGTAAACTTCCTCGATGATGATTTGATGTCAACAGGAAGCCACTTTATCGTGAAATGAGAGTTACTAATTTCAAAGACAAAATGTGACTTGATATAGAAATGTTTAGGGATGACTATCATGAAAATGAAGTTTTATGAGTATTGCAGAAGGATGAGTATTCACTGGATGAATTCTCTTGAACATATCAATGACACTGAGATGAGTTGGCAGCATTGACCCAAAACTAAAGTGAAGGTATGATGAACCATAGGTATGAATGAACTGTCAATAAGATTACCCAACCCAAAAGTCACAATGATGGAGTCAAGTGTCATGTTTGAGAGCGACCTGCTACCGTAAAAGTTCTGTTCACTTTCCAATTTTTCCCTTGTCATTTGTCGACTAATACCTCTTTATTTTTTAACAAGCTTGAAGAGGATAACATATGCTTGATCCATAATTCAACCCTTCAGGAAAATATGCATCGGTATTTAATAATTTAACGACTCTATCAATAAATGAAACTTTATTCTAGCCCTGATTGACAAGCCCGTTGCTATTTTATGTTTTAACGAGCCTAACGATAGTGAAAACTTGGTCCTTTTTCATATTTAGAGAGTTTGAAAAAGAGGAAAAAAGAAAAGTCCATGAGTCCTTTTTCGTAAATTTGTCGCTCAGATCCGAAAAAGTGTAAAGTGATATCTGAGAGAACCTCCTAGCCATGTTCGACTAAGGTTTTCCTTTTTCGTAAATAATCTATCTTAGTCCGAAAAACACAAGTGCTCAACAATATTTTCACATTACTAGAGTCTAAAAAGAGCTAAAAGAGGACTCCATGGGTTCCTTTTTCACCATTATCGAAGCTCGAAAAAGAGACTAAAGTGCGCTTCAAGTCATTTTTAGTTTTTATCAAAGCTCAAAAAATAAGGATAAAATTATGCTTTGTGGTCAAATCATTCTTAGATAACTGTGCACGACTAATCTGCTATGTCAGCTATAAACCTGTTCAAAACAACATCAAATGGATTAAAAATACTTGTTTCATGATAAAAAATGAATAAAAAACATAGTCACAATAATAAATATGATTTGCAAATAATGAAATGACTAATTAAAAGAGTTTTACTGTTCATTTTTACCATTTGCATTTTGGAGTTCTGAACCTGTTTTTTCCCCCGAACTTCAATTGTTGATTGCGATCGATTCTGTGGATGGTTTTCCTCAAAATTTGTTCCAGGTTGGTGCTATAAACCTCCTCTTTCCTTTAGTAGTATTTTTGTTTAATTTCATTGCAATTTTTTTGGTATTTGTGCCCCTTATGGTAAATTTATTTTGCACATATGGAAAAACACCCTTGAATGTCAAAAGTTGCGTTGCAGTGCACTAGAATTGAAGGTCAGGTGCACTTGCAATGCACTGTCCCTTGAATAGGGGTGCGTTGGGCGCAATTCACATTTTTGTTCTTTGCAGTGTGCCCAAATTTTGCTTGGTTTTTTGCACGAAATGGGTCCTTATGAGTCTTATGGTTGTGTTTCAGGGATTCATCAGACCAAAATGATGATTACATGGAGGGAAAGAGAAAATGAGGAACAAAACATGATTTCCCTAAATGATCCAGGTATTGTAAGAGCCCTCAAAGACTATGGGTTGCTAAAGTACTTCATACTATCGGGTATGAGGCAACATATGGAACTATTGGAGTTCCTTGTTCGTTCATGGGATCCAACGATTGAGACATTTCATATTGGGGAAAATGTGGTCCCAATTTTAGTGGAGGATATCTATTTTCTCACAGGATTATCAAGGAGAGGCCTACCCATTTCTCTTTCAGGGTCTATTCTTAGAGGAGATACTGTGAGAGATTATATCTTTCAATATTGCATTCCAGGGGCAGAACCTACCAAGGATCAGAAAATAAACATCCGCGATGTTGGTGATTTTCCATTGAGAACCATATTATTCACAATCTCAAAGCTTGCTGATACCGCTACACTACATGTAGCAAACAGATCTTACATGCAGTATGCACTAGAGTGATTGGAACCAACAGTTTTCAACTGGGCTAAAGCTATACTCTCACAAATGAAATAACATCTGAGAAAGGCAAAGGGAGGAAGGAAGAAAAATTTCAACTATTGTTCGATCCTCATTCCTTTTGCTTTAGAGTGGATTCCACTGATGCAACCTCAACATGTAACGCTGGTATATCTAACCCTAGAGATCCAAGGATGCATAGATGGGTAGAACTGATGGCTAGACATGCTAGTCAATTGACCATCATGTTCTTGACTACATTCTTCACCTGGTTTAGGTGACATATGATCACCATCGATGATTATGCATATGCAGGCGTCAAATTTCGAGGAGATCCAGATTTAGCTTTACTAGAAGGTGCTCAATGGGTTGCAATTGGTAACAATGTTTTGACCATGTTTTTTGATTTTTCTAAGGTTTATAGAAGGTTTTGTATTTTGATGTTTTCCCAATGCTAAAATAAAAATTTTATGTATGCAAATGTAGGTCAAGTTCAACTAGTGGGATAGCCAAAGAAAGGAGCGAATGAGCCAGCATAGAGGGCTGTCGGGAGATCAGTCCTTCAGGATTTGGATATGGATGAGACTCTTGCTGAGCTTTAGCAGCACATACAGGGGTTGACCTTTGGGATTCTGGATTTCCAGATCAAAGAGTTACCCATGCGTCTACAACGCCATACTATTGGCATTCCTAACCATTGGATGCGGTTACTACGTAGGATAACTAGATTAGTAGCATGTTATCATGAGCACCACTAGTTTAGTTTTGACATGTTGCATACATTTTGAGGTCAGATGACCATGGTGTCTTGGGCACAAATATTGTAAAAACCTATAAATATCTATCTATTTGTTTTCAACATTTTCCTATGTTTATTGCACAATCCTATTCAATTATGTGAATCTATCTTTACATGTGTTGGAAATTTATGTTTATAACATAATTCACTAAGAAATAAGTTAATGTGTTAAAGTTTCTGGAAATGTGTTGATATTGAATGAAACCAAAATGTCTTTCCAAAAGTAAAACTCTTAAGAACATACGATGTAGTGTTGGATTTCTGATAGTATAAACACTAGTAAGTTGTAGTACCACAAGTTGTGAGTCTAACCTAATGATGATGCAGTTAATACCAAATGAAATGGTATTAGAGAGAACTTCAATCAATGCACTATACTCAGTGATATTATTTGTATATCAAACAATAATAATCCCTTGAAAACTCACTAAATCGTCATTCGAAGCGAAAATGGCCCACACTGCAAAGGATAGATTATGCGTACTACGACTAGCACAATCAGCATACCCAATGAATGGTTCCAAAGATTCAGACATCTGTGATGAAATGTAAAGCAGATTACTAACTTCAAGAAAACTCTAGAAAAAAAAACTAAGACAGTAAATCCATATCAACATCATATATGCAATATAATACAACAGTTTACTACGTTCATGTTTACGCATAGTAACATTTCAGATACAACCCATTTCGGGGCTACGCCAACAGAATTCCATCGTAATATACCAACTCGTAGGCACCCTTAGCAAGAACACTTTTGAAAATATAGGGGCCATGCCATAGCGAATCAAATTTCCCTGTACCTATTACATCAACTTCTTGATCATAAAGAAGGCCCAGGTCACCCTATGAGAAGATGCGAGGTTGAAAATGCTTATCGTATTGCGCCTTTATACATCTCTTATGTGCTTCGTTGGCCAATGTGGCTTCATTACATGTTTCATCAAGATGGATGAGGTTAAAAAGATGCGCTTCTTCAAAAGAGGTGTTAGGTAACAAGTCAATTGTGAGTTTTAATGATGGTATTTCACATTGGATTGAGAAGATAACTTCCAGACCATAGACCAATTGAAAGGGGGTAAATCTGGTGGCATTTCTCACCGAGGTTTAGTACCCCCACAAAGCCGAGTACATGATTAAATTCCATTTTTTTTTATGAAATCCTATCATTCATTGAAGAATTTGTTTAAGAATCTTGTTAATAGCCTCAACTTGTCCATTGGATTGTGGATAATAAGGAGTAGAAATATCATAGGATAGTCCTAATTTGGTAGTCAACTCATTCATCATATGATTGCGAAAAAATAAACCATGATCTGTGACTACAGCCTGTGGAACGCCAAACTGTGAAATTACATGATTAAAGAAAAACAAGTGCATCTGTTTGTCCTGTGTTATTAAATGTAGGCATTGCTTTAGCCCACTTGGTAAAGTAGTCTACTGCAACAATAATATAAACATGCCCCCCGGATGAACGAGGGTTACAGGTCATGAAATCAATTCCCCATTTTGCAAATGGTCCCACAGATACAACATGATGTATTGACACTGGAGGTTTGCGAATTTTACGATCAAATATCTGGCATGCATGACAACTTATGACCACGAGGATGCAATCGCAAAATATGGTAGGCCAAAAGTAACTGGCGTGGAGTATCTCATGCACGGTAGCGTATCCAGACATGTGTCGACCACAAGCCCCAACATGAAAATCATTTAAACCTTTTCTGATTCCTCATGAGTGAGACACCTTCTTAAAATTGTATCGACACCACGACAATAAAGTGTATCACCGATGATCGGATAATATTTGGCTTGGTATCGAATACATCGCTGGTTAGAGTGAGAGGTATTGGGCTGAAAAGTCTAGGTCTAGAGATAAATGATAAAATCTCCATACCAAGGATTAGATGATATGATCAGAAACATAGGGTCATCAGGAATAGATGGTTCCAATGTAGTAGCAGTACTATCAGAAGGAAGGTCACAGGGAAGCTGAGCCAAAACTAAAGACTTCTTTGAATTGGATTTGATGAATTCAAAATCAAACTCCTACAAAATTACAATCCATTTTGGATACTTCCCCCCCAGAAATTGATGGATAAGATGTAAGTCATGGGGTTGCAATCTGAAATGACAATGGTCTTTTGGAATAGGATATAATGGTGAAATATTTGGACAACTTGAACAACTGCCAAGGCAAGCTTTTCTACGTATAAGTACTTCACTTCCAAATAATATATCGAATGTTCTATCCCATTTTCTACTTGGACCAATATCATAGAAATGGTCGTATCAGTTGTGGAGATATATAAGAAATAATCACTCTGATAATTGAGGGGATACACTAATGATGCTCGGACAAGTGTATCCTTGATAGCATCAAAAGAAGCTTGCGCAACCTTATCCCAATGGAAGGGAATCCCCTTTTTCAAGAGCTGAATAAATCCTTTAGCCATTTCGATGTAGTTGGGTATGAACCTCATTACGAAGTTAGCCTTTCCCTGAAGTTTTGTTAATTGAAGCAAATTTGATGGCACAGGAAAATCAAGAATTCCCTGGACCTTTAGTGGGTCTATTCGAATTCCTTCTTTTGAGATGACGAATCCTAGAAAACCACCAGAACCAACACAAAACACAGATTTATTTGGATTGAGGCTTATTTTGTAGTGTCGACAGTGTAAAAAGATAGCTCTCAAATGCATTGTGTGATTAGTCTGGTTTCGTGAATGCATGGGTAAATCATCTAGATAGGGTTGAACAATGTGCTTCATGTCATTGAAAGCATAATCCATTGCTCTCTGAAAATTTTTCTCTGCGTTCTTTAAACCAATCTGGAGTTTCTGGTAAGTGAATGTGCCCTAGGGACAGAGGAATGTTTTCTTATATTGGCTCTCTAGGCAGATATTGATTTGATTGTAGCCGTAAAATCCATCCCTAAATGAAAAGATTTCACATCCAGTACAATCGTTTATAATCTGGTCGATAAAGGGAGTAGGATAGTTGTCTTTTGGATAAGCAAGAGTGAAATCTCGAGAATTGATGCACACTCTGATGGTCCCTTGTTTCTTCATAAAAATAACAATGTTGTAAACCCACTCAGTTAGCGGAACAAGGTAAATGAAACCAGAACACAAAAGTTTTTCAACTTCTTCTTTGATGGCAGCGGCCTTCTTCGGATGAACAAGACACAGGCATTGACGTACCAGTTTGACATCAGGGTACATATTAATGGTGTGTTCAACGATACTAGTATCTATGCCTAGCATTTCCTTGTAAGACCAAACAAATACATCATGAAATTCATAAAAAAGAGAGCAATATGTTTCGAGTTTTGTTTAAGAACAAGACACACTGACATGAATTTTTTCTACAACGTCGGGTTTGGTCGAAATATCGATTGAAATACTTTCTTCAATATTTGATAAGTTTCACTCAGATTCGATTGCATTAATTGGAAACTAATTCAAAAAGAATGTTTTGATTGATGGGTGATATAGTTCAATAAGATTATATTTTTCATAATCCTGAAGATGGGAGCGATGATGATGATATTCCCATGGTTCTTCTTCTTACATCATAGATTCCACAATATTCTCATCTGTCAAGAAAGTTGAGGAAAATAGATCATATGGAGTACCAAAATCTAATGAATGATTAACCCAAACGATCGACGACGATGATTTCAGATTCACTACCCAAGCCATGTAGATTGATTGCTATGCCATCTCAATTGGGCTGGGTAGCAGAAATTCATCCAATGTAACAACTTAAGAATCACTTTTAATCTTCCTTAAGCTAGATGGAGTGGAAGATATCATGTAGAAGGTATCTATGTTTGATTTTTTTTTCCGACGTCACAGGTGGTGGTAATGCAAAGGTTCCCATGAGAGAATAATCCTTTAAGAGTCACATAGAAATGTTTTGAAGTGCGAGTTGGGGTGCGTGAACTAATAGAACGCTTCCAATTACCCAGGAACTGGAGGCAAAGAAGGATAGATGATTGATGACTTTGATAACACCTTTATGTGGAAAGGTGATCATTCTAAAATATATAGAAATGATCGCAGTCAGAGCATATACCCATGGCCTTCTGAGTAAATACATGTAAATCAAACTTGAAAAATGGTTTTCCCGATGCATTCCTCTGATTCCTATTAGAATGATGAGAAGAGGAAGAAGAATAAGAACTTTCACTAGTGGATGGAGAGGGAGGAGGATCTACACCTACACCTTCATGGTGTACCGGTGCATGATCCTCACGCTCTTTCTTCTCGTGCTTGATTGTCTTCTCATATTCTACAAGTATCTTGTCAAGTTTTTCTACCACGTCAAAGAATACCTTGTGATAATTTCACTCTTATTCATCTCGTGTATCATCATTGGCCATGTTTTGTCTTCATGGTGCACGTCACGCTTCGAGATCAAAGGATTTGAGTTTTCCTTCACCTCTTTGGAGCTTGTTCCTGGTTATAATTCACTCATGCAACTCACATCAAGAAGACCTGCTTTGATACCAAACTTGATCCAGGATTTTTAACTTCAAGGATGCATTTAGAATTACATATAACAGAGCATGTTAACCAAGTAAATTAAACCACATGAAAAAAAAGCGGAAAAACATAAGAAATCATGAGATCAAGACACAACGATTTGATTACAAATTTCACCCAATGTGGGTTATGTCTCCGAGCCATGCTCAATAGTGGGGAGCCTTATTTTATTAAGTGGCATCAAAGAAATCAAGTACAAGAAACTTTAAAAAAATGACCCTTATACCTCTAATCCGGATGATGAACTAAAAATGGAGAGCTCAATTGAAGAAACATACGTCACCACTAAATTCCTGGCAAAAAGTAGTGCAAAAAAAACAATAAACTTGTCAAATCCCGACAAAGTCACCTCATGCCCTCTAGGGAATCTTCAAGGAATATTTATTAATGCCCCACTCAGGGTTCCGCACCCTGAATCTGCTCTTAGTTCTCCCCGCATCGTGGTTATGTTGCTCTAAGTTCTGATCTCTGCCTCCCTTTGCCTCTGGTCGAATGGTTTGAGTGGATTTATATGTGTTTGTGTCGACAGAGTAAACAACGAGTGACCCTGTGGGCTGTTGGTGGAGGTCGAAAATAGGTCGATGGAGGTCAGAGGTTCCAACCCAGCCCGACCCAGAATATACATTGGTTTAAATTTTGTTGTCGCCGAGGTTAAATTAATAATTTATTTGTTGTGGAGGCACTCGAGAGGTGGGACGGCCAGGCTAGCGAGGCGGGTTCAAGCCCTGCTGCCTCTGTTGTGTTGACAAGTGGTGAATTGAAGGGGTGGTGGGTTTCGGTGGTTTGCCCACTAAGCATAATACATACACACACACACACACACACACACACACACACACACACACATATATATATATATATATTGAATGACCATGGGGTGTGGCGGGGGTAATGGCCTGCCACCCATTTTTTAAATTTTTAATTAAATATAATATGATATCTTTTGGCGGGGGTGGAAACCCACCACCCCTATTTTAATATAGATATATTTCGTTTTTATAACCAACATGGGTTTTTTAAATTTTCCCGAAAATAAAGGTTATTGGACGTTTTAAGTAGGTGAAAAATTATCCCGTCTTGGGGGCCGAATTCTGTGTTCCGAGTTTCTTCCATTTTGTTGCTGCCTTAAGCCTGCCACTTGTCCAACTTTGACTAAAAATTTGACCAACCATAAATTGACCATATGAACTCAGATTTGAGTGCCATTCACACCGTTGGAATAAGGGAGATGAGCACTATGATATGGTCCTAGTTTCACTTTAGTACGAGGAAATTGATTTTTGAGTTATTATCAAGGCCCCTTGTATTTTTGGATACTCCTGGATCACTCCACCTCAAGCGCTGACATATAGCTCGAGGGTGACAATTACAAGTAAATGTGGTTGTAGCTTGTTTAAGGTTGGGTGCAGAGTTAGAGTCCCACTGTCATTTTCCACACATATTAGAAGATAAATACACTCTTATGTCTTTATGCATATCATTTCTATGTTTATTGTGTTGAAATATTGTCATAATAATGTTGAGGGGTGTGGTTTCCTCCATGAATTAGAAATATCATGGTCTTGTGTAAATATTTTAAGGAATGGCTTATTTCCTGTGAATGTTTATGAGTTGGAAATTAACCTACGAATTCCTGACCACAAAGAGATGGGAATATATGTTAATTATTAAATAACTACACTGACATGTTTGGATTTCTGGTCACTGAGTTGATAAATTGTTCAGTTAACTGTAAGGAATGTGATTTCTTGCTTATATGTTTTGCCTTATTATTTTCCTAGGAATGGGTTTATTCCTGTATCCATAATGTGATTGCAAATCTATCTAAGTGGTGGCTCGTGTATGAAGAGATAGTTCAACCTATATTAATTAGTGAATACCTGCATTTATAATATCTTGGCTATTGGGTCATTAATTACCCATAAGCTCAAGAGAGATAGCCTTGAATATGCATACATACATACAAATATGCATATGAACATTAAATTCAGTTATGGATTCATATGTTAAGTTTGGGTTGAAGTAACACAAGCTCAGGAGGGATAGCCTGGATGAATTGTACACACCTTATCTATATATGCACACATATGCACAGGGCTAAACCTTAGAATCCTAGAGGAAATGGCATAAACCCTTTCGAATTGGTTACCGGGTGTGGTGATCAAGCATTAGACAAGGAGAAATCTAGGCCACTTATAGGTAAGCACTTGTAGTCGTCCATGTGTCCTAGAAGTTTGGTATCCTGGATAATTTGATGGGAGGTTGGACGAGTCCATTGGGATTAAAATTTCAGGATGATGTGGCATGGTGGGCCAACATACAGGTGCGCACATCAACTAGTCGGAAAGCCCAATTCTCATATAATGCGAAAAATATGAATTGCATGGGTTTGAAGACTACGTGCAACCTAATCAACATAGAGGGTGTGATAATGGATGATGTTGCCCCGACATTTAGGACATGTGATTTCACCCAGACCTTGGACCCCAGATATTTTGGATGGAGGGCCTGGTAGAACTCTCGAGATTTAAGCCCCAAGAGGACTTAGCATGTGGGGTCATTTAGTGGGGTCGAATTTTGTGTGGCGTAAATGATTTTACTCATATATCAATGGGGATAACTAAACCTTATCGAAAGTGTATATGCCATGTATCCTCGGAAGGTTGTTCCTAGGAAGTTTCATAGGGAAGCAATATTAGAACTCACCGAGATTTATTCCCAGGGTGACATGGTCACAGAGGGCCCACATCCACATACATAAAAAATATATATTATATATATATATTTTTAGTTAGATTGTGTGAACTATAGAGAGGGATTAATTGACTTGGTATGAGCAGGTTGACAAGTGTGTGGAACTTCCACATGAGTGGTGACATGGCGGTCGACTGGGGTAGCCACATGAGCATCACGTCGAAATCATGTGGGTACCTTGTGGGAGGTCAAGATGACATGGGCTTATATGATATACCAATATCAGAATGGCTATTTATTTCAATCCAGGTGTTGTATTGAAGAAAGTCTTATATCATTGGAAATATCTCAACAAGATGAACACAATGATTTTAACCATTTTAAGTTTTGAATAAGTTGTAAGAGATAGAAAAATTTAGACCCCATTTCCATAATGAGACATTGGAGGTCGGGTCAACATAGTAACTAACTCTTTCTATCCTTAATAGGGGCTAGGGATAGTAGGGCATATGTGAAAGAAAAGAAGTTTTGGAGAAGGATACCTAAGGCCACTCGATGGGTGGAAAACGACCATTATGAAAGTAAAACTCAAATAGTCTTCCAAACCAACTGCATGGACCAATTGCCACTCTAGACTCCTTATTCCTTCGCTTATCTCCCTATCATATCAAATAAAAATACAATAATATTCCATCACCAAGGTCACCCTTTGAAAGGGAGCCCATAAACATGGTGAGAAAACCTTGAATGTAACTAGAGGTGGGCATAAGAATCATGGTAGTGGTTGAAATGGGGGAGGCTAGGCTAAAGGGACGCAAACCTGCTCTGTGAGAGTGGTAACTCTTTGTGAAACAAACAAGAACTTTGATGATAAAAACCAAAAAATTGTACGACAACATATGAACAAAATTAGATGCATCTTGGCTTGTATGTCAAGCTTTCTACCTTCAAGAAGCCTCAGAAGCCCGAGCACCAAACACTTTTAATGCAACATCATTGTTATGTATACGAGGATATTTCCATGTATGCCTGTTTCCATTTGGAGGACAAAATTCTCACGTCGTCCGTCTCCATTGTGTGGGATGATGGTGGTTGTACCAACTCCCTCCCACCTCTCGCTTGATAATTCGTTGATTATGGATCCTCACCCCAATCGAGGATCTTTTATTGAATTATTATTTATTATAATTTAGTGTTATATTTATGATAAATACACACTAAACCTAGTCCACAACTCAGACTCGTGATTTTTCAACATTCAAGATTTTTCCTTAAACACCGAGTAAGGAAATCTACAATCATAACACTTGCATAAGATATCTTATAGTTTAACTTATGTAACTTAGTAACTATTAAATAACCATGTCCAAACCATTTTTATAATTTATTATGATATAATTTAGAAATTAAAATTGAAATATTATTCATAATCTTATCTTTTATACTATATTTATTTTTAAGCGTAATCTAACTAATAGATGAAATAACCCTTTTCAAAACACTTTTTTTGGTCAATTTTGTCCATAATCCGGTGGAGATTTTTAACAATCACAAGCTTAGGTTGTTTAGTATGCAAAGATCAAGTGACTCAAGGGTTTTTTAAGGTGATGAATCCATTTATGTATTCAAAAGTGCATTTAAAACAATAATAAATCACAATCCTACTAAAAATTGTATTACCGGATTCCTTACAAAAATCCATTTCCTCTACTAGTTAGACTATATCTTTATTTTTATAAATTTTCCACTATATTTTAATAAAATTGGAAAAAAATATTACAATTTAGCTAATGTAACTTAATACCTATTAAATAACCATCTTCAAATAATTTTACATAATTTATGATTGCGCCGAGAGGCGCTCTCTAGCCCGATGTGGAAGAGATGTTGTAATGTGCTCTTATGTTATGTTATCTAAACATTTTGATTTAATCAAATCCCTTGAGGTGTAAAACTTTCCTCAAGTTTTGTGCGCCAAAAAGAGGTTTGCACCTTGAGGGATGTGATCCCTTTTGATGCTTGATAGATCCATAGTTAAGATGTATCTACGTTGGTAACATATTTTAACAAGTAAAATTGAGATATTATTCATGCTGGAATCAATTCACTCATGGGGGGGGGGGGGGGAGATGAATCAACAGTGATAATATTTATAAAAATATAAACTGATTTTTATGATTCTCTAACATGTAGTACACATCATATCATTAGTAAATAAAACATGTAAAATCTTCAAAAATTAACATAAATGAACCAAGACAAGCACATAACCATAAAACATTTAAGCACAAGGGACAAAAAAATATCTCGTGGAAAACCCCCTCTAGGCACCCATGTTGTTTTTGTTGCTCTACTTAAATCTAGTATTCATCAAATCAATTTTACATGTCCTATATGGCTACAACCAACAAGGAAGTCTCTCTCCTCTTACGACTTTGTAGAGCACCACTTGCTGGAATCCACAACTACCATCAAGCTAGCCCAACCACCACTGGGCTATATAGCCACCATTGGATGAAGAAACCTCCTACTCATCTAGGGCCTCATTTCAAAATTTTCATACTCGACCCAAACACAAAGCAGTAACAACCTGTCATTCACGCTCTTCTCCAGTACAACTCTCAACCCTGCAACCAATTTTCTAAAACCCTAGCAGGTATATAACTCAACCAACATTATATCAATACTCTAGTGAAATAAACTCTCTGCTACAACAAGTTTTTTCCATAAAAATATTAAATCAATTGCTCTCTATCCTCAGCTTATAACACAAAGCATATGTTTTAAAATACTCTACCACAATGAATTTCTCTAAACTTCATTCCATCCATTAGCTACAACACTTTTCCTTTTCCAAAACAATCAGCTATAAGTACGATGCTCTATCTCAAAACCTCCACAAAGACACTACATGACACATTTATTTTCTGATGGTGTGCACTTTAAAACTCTATATTGATTATGCTCAGATACACAACAAAATTGCTACATTGACCTCAACATCTAAAGAAACTGGCACACACAACAATTCAATGTTTTATCATTTTAGATTTGCATACATGCTCTTGATCCATTCTCTGCATTTGATATCTCCATTGGTAACCACAAAGTGAATAATTTTTCCATCACACTTTTCTTTACGTCATTTCCATGGACAAGAATGTGAGTTCATCCAATGATTTTTCAGATAAAATGTGTACCATTTATGATTTTTACTTTTTACAAGATCATTTACTATGCGTGTGCACTGTCTTCTACAAATATCCCTCACTTCTATTACTGTCTTACTCTACCATATGCACATCTCATTAATGTGTGTTTAGCTAGAGGTTCATGTGCATTGCCTTCACATCATCATAACTCACATCACTGTGCCTTTAATCCATGCACACACCTAAAACTAAATCGAGCCACGCATTTCTTTATTTATTGTTCAACTTGATCCACTACTTGGAAAAGTGTAATGACCACAAATAATGCATGAAACAAGGCAATTCAATCCTAAATGAACAATCAACTCGTAGAATGTGATTACTCCATATTCATTGTGTTCCACTACCTCCATTATTCACTTAAAAATTTCATTCACACATTCTGGGAGTCGAATCCTCTTTCAATTTAACATTATAGAAAAAAACCTTAGGAAATTACCTAGGTCAGAGCCTGTAGTTTTTATTTTTGTGCACATTGTAAGGGTAACTCGCCCTGCATAATAGAGGACTTGCGTTACTTGTTCAAGTAACTCAACTTTCACAATACAAAGGGTGCATTAACAATTTCACCACCAAACCCTGCAATTCTTCTTCAACCTTTTCTTTTCCAAAGGCATGCAAGAAAAACAAATTTTCTGCTTCCGTGGCCTCAAATATCTTTACTTTTTGCTCTAAAAAAACCTTTGAATCATTTTAGAACCCCTCTATCTCAAGCTGTCACTATAATTACAACATTTCGATGCAAAGAAATCATGTCCAAGAGGTCAAATAATTACTCATGATGGGCACTATCATCTAGAGCAATGAGAATATCCTTAACTATGTTCAGATTTTTTTGTAGCATCTCTTCCCTTTCACTATGGATTCTCATATTTCAATCAACATTCAAGAGATCCTTTAGAATAAATTTTTGCATAGCTTGTAATCCATTTTTTTTTACTGTCTATCTCATGTTGGAAAGGAAGCAATTTTCCTTGTAATCGATGTGTAGGAAGTTGTAAATAGCTTTGGCCAATGTGGTATTTTTGATGCCTACAATACCTATAATTCACACAATAGCATCTCCTCTTGTGATTTTTTTATGGGAGTGAATCCTTGTGTATAGATACTCTATTTTCCGTGTCAAATCGACAAGGAATTTGGCCTCTTCTAAGGTCACTATATAAAACTGCTTCAACACTTTTCAGGCACCTCCAGGAATTTTCAAACCTATTCATTATCCTGCAATTCCTCTACAAACTGCAAACACATGAAAGTCATCAACAACAAGGACCACAAGCCAAAACTAGTTTGACATCAATTCCAACCAAACATTGGGACATAATGCCAACAATACCCCCCTTTGGAATTGATGGCAACCCCTACAAACAATAGATCATCTTCTCCTTCCTTCTTTCCAACCCCCCCCCCCTTTAACATCAATGGAAAAGGGGTAGTCAAAGTTATCCAACATCAACCAACACCTATGACATGGCAACCAAGCCTCAAGCCAACATCATACCTTAATGTACTTCTTTTTCTACATATTTAATGAAACTATAAGTGGATTCTCATACTATTGTACAAATGAATTTCTAGTGGCCATAACCCAAGATTTCAGTAATACAAATCCATGATAATGTTTGTTGATCATGAAGCAACATATAGATCATGAAAAATATTTGCAAATTGAAAATTCTCATAGTAGCGACAACACTAAAAATGCCAACAACTGAGAAAAAACAAACTTGAAATAAGGAAGGTGTCATCAACAACAACATAGTAACAATGTCAAACAATATATGCACTATTAACATCAATATTAAACTATCATAGATCACTTATGAATTCAACCATACTCTCATAGGAGCACTTCCTCTTCACATGTTTTAAAGAGGCACAATATCAACAAATGTAATGTTCTTCAACACCTATATAACAACTGCAAATGATACTCCTTTCAATATGAAAACCTCGTAGTAATGACGAAATGAATTTATGCAAACAACATGCATTACTACAATGAAATATTATTATTTAAACAATCATCACTTACAAAACCTAGGTAGGTATTCAACCTAATGGGATCAGAAAGTGACCAAGCAAGCATCACAAACATCAGTAACCACACTTTTTATCATTAGTAAGGCATTAAACCATGAAAAAACTCATGCAAATTAATTTCCATTCACCACCACCATTCTATTCACCAAAAAAAAACACATAGGCAATGAAAATAAGCTTCCAAAATCACTCAAGTATTTATAATATTGGGCATCCATATATATACCCATTCAGATGGCACATAAACCATGAAAACCCTAGTCATTTCTTCTTCAACAAGTCCTACAACACTTTTATTCATCATGCAACCCAATGCTACTTCTCTTCATCAGTAAATGTGTGAGCATCAACAAAAATGATAATTGAAACTCTTTTATCAAGAATCCTCAAATCAAGCTTGAAACCATTTTGTTGCAAAATCAACAACAATGCCGCAAAAACCCTGATTATATTTTTATCTCCAATCATCATGTATAATAGAAATAGGACTGTAACAAGGATCCTATATAATGATATTCTATTCACTCTACAAACTTTCTAGAAATGTGCAAGCATAAAACCATCACAAAAATATTCCTAGTAATAAAATTAAGATGGAAACCCTAAGGATATTCAAAAATCAAAAGCACCAAATTACATCAAATCACCATGGAATTTCTAAGCTGTCATTCAAATACCAACATCGTATGTGAGTGACCAACCAAGCAATACATCTTCCTCATGCATTAATGACATAATGTTGTCCTTCAATTAAACACATCAAGTCTTAGTCAAATGAGTGCAAGGCATATACGAATTTGGTCATGAAGGTTTATCAATATATAAACAAGCATCTTTAATATATGTAATGGAAACAATATAAATGGTATGAATGTAAAATCATAATTATTTCAAGCAAGGGAAAACACAAGACAATCAAATATAATCTCCCACAATACTATAAGATGGAACATAAGTCATGTAGACCCTAGCCATGCTCTTTTGATGCCACAAAACCCTAATTTATTTAAGAGAGGTAATAACATATACAACTCCATCATGTATCAAATGGGAAACAAGCATAATAATATCACACATACTTCTTTAACACGCTTCCTACTCCCACAATTAGATGAAGAAACTAACATCATATGCATCAAATCTAATCAAAGCTCAACAACAACAACCATACTTCTTTTATATACAAGAACTAATAAAATTTGCCACAAAACCCCTAAATATTCCCTCCATATCGTACATTATTCATTATGTTTTCCGTAGTGGCCATATGAACATAACAACACCATCTAGTTGCAATATGAAAGTCAGTATATGCATGAGAAAAAAATAACATATCCTTACACACTACAAGGAAAAGACCCTCTAGTGGATTTTTTTAAGGAACCCCATAGAAAAATACCCCATACATTCGTTTCTAGCGGAGGTTGCTAGAGGAGGTTGGTGAGCGAAGGGTTTTGCAGATGTTTTCCGCTCTGTGAGCTTATCATTAAACATCGCACCGGTGCTCTTGAAACTCAGAAGCACTGGTGCGCACAAAAAATTGGCACACCAGACACCGTGCACTCTGTACACTCCCGCCCGGTGCGTCATATTATTGTAGAGCACCGGTGCTTCACAACTCTTCCGCACCAGTGCATTGTAAAACATCGCGCCAAAATTGAAACCGCCTGGTACGGTATTAAGAAACCGCACCGGTGCATCATAAAAAAACATGCCAAAACAAAAAACCAACCAGTGCGTTCGTAAGAAATAGAACTAGTGTGCCTCTAAACCACGCACACCAGAAAAGGGTAAAATAAAGAAAAAAATTACAGCAAAAAACCCATATTTTTCATTTTTTAGTGCTCCAGAGCTCTCAATTACCAGTGCGCTCTACCATAGAAAGCCCTGGTGTGCAAAAAAAATTGTCACATCGGACACCGTGCGCGACGTACACGCCCACCCGAGGCATCCTATTACGGTAATGCACAGGTGCTTCACAACTCTTCCGTTCTGGTGCATTATAAAACACCGTGCCAAAATAGAAACGTGCCGGTGCGTTCTTATCCAAGAGCACCAGTGTGCCTATAAAACACATGCACTGGAATAGTGTTAAATTAAAAAAAATTACGGCCAAAAAACCGGTGCTTTACGACTATTCCGCACTGGTGCTTTATGAATATTCCACTCTGGTGCATCATCAAAACATCGTGCCAAAAATGAAACATCCCGGTGCGGTGTTAGGGAACTTCCTCAGTGCATCATAAACAACGCGCCAAATTTGACACTGCCCGGTGCATCATAAACAACGCGCCAAATCTGACCCTGCTTGGTGTGGTTGTAAGTAAGTGTATCAGTGCACCTATAAAACCCCATGCATTGGAACAAGGTTCAATAAAAAAAATTACGGCCAAAAGACCACATTTTTCACTTTCCTCAGTGCTCCAGAGCTCTCAAGCACCGGTGCCATTTCCCCTTCTCTGATCCACCCTGACATCAGTGCTCCCATTGCACCCATTGCACACACTACTATTGTGCATTGGCCACCAATATCTAGCTTGCAGTTTGAAAAATGGTGGGAAAATTTTCTTTTGCAAATTCTATAGCCAATATGCCTCCTCGACGGTGAAATGCACATGTATTTTTCTAGTTTTTCCATAATTAAGATTTTTAGCGGATTAGAATTTGAAATAACCTTAAAAAAAATCATTAATTTTTTTGTTTGTTTGTCACGCAGTGCGCCCGAGCCGTTCGGCTCACACCGAATAGCGGTGTTGCCTGTAAAATTTACAGGCCACACTGCCACTGGTGCTAACGGTATCCGCACCGTTTCAGGGGCGGTACCGAAAAGCATCCTGCATTATTTTAAATTAAAAAAATAAAATGCGACATGCTCATTTAGCTAGGTGCACCGTTGACCATGGAAATAGCAATGCGGTGTGTTGACCGAATTATCCGCCCCAGAGTCTGTCAGCGCACCGCATTCGACATTCCAAAAGGGTCAATAGTGCGGCTGGGTAAAAGGCCACACCGTCGACTATGTAATTGTCAAGAAGTCGGTGCACTGACACGACTATACGCTCCGGGGCGTATATTTCATTCAACGCACTGCTATTCTGACATCAGATATAGTCAACAGTGCTTGAAAAAATTTTAGCTGCACCAAGGCTGGTGCGTTGTATTTCATTTGGGGCATCGCCACCGGTGCACTACAAACACAAGCCACACCGGAATCGGTGCATGACTGTTTTTGTGGCGCATCGACTAATCTGTTTTTTTTTCGAAAATAAAATAAAATATGTATATTCCTAAATACGTGTCTGTTTTAATACTTTTTTTATTTAATATGTCAATGATTCAGAGAGATGAGGAGGAACAACAACAACAACAGACGGAACAATATGACATGATTCGCCAGTAGGAGGCATGAGAGAGGGAGAGAGATGCATACCCTCGCCCTATTACAACAGATACCCAGGGGATCCTAAGGTAGGTAGGCCTCCTCAAGTTCTATGAGGAGTATACTTCCCTAAAGGCCCATAGTGCGTTTTTTAGATATCCTATTCACAGGTGGAATGCCCATCCACAGGATTTCCAGGTTGGCCCTGACCAGTGGTACACACCCACTGAGGAGGATATTTATTTTATTACAGGACTATCAAGGAGAGGGGTGGATTTTCCCTCATTCCCAAAGGTTCTAGCTGGTTGTGTAGCAGGGAGTCAGTTAGTTTACTCCTAGAGATACATTGGAGCACATGTATTGTCTCCTTCAGAGTTTCAGGTACCTAGAGGTCAGTTACGTATAGATGAATTTGGTAGACAGGACGTGCAGTGCCTCTCACTTATCATTTCGACCATTTTGCACAGCACCAGTGATGGTCAACGCATTAGTTGCAACGCATTATGTTGTTTCTTTAGTACAGGAGCCACGACTTGTCAGCTGGTTTGCCATTTTTTTGCAGTAGTTTTGTACGACCTTAGATAGATGTCGTGCTCATGCACAAGGGAGGGTCAACTTCCCTTTTTCTTCAGAGCTGTTTTGTTTATTTTTTGAGAGGTTTCCAGAGATGAGGCCTAGTTTTATTCGACAGCCTCGTAGGCTGATGTTGGAGGCTCGGATGCACATGTGGGGGCAGATGATGCCCAAGAGGGGAGATACTATGTTTCCAACCATGATAGCATATGATGCACTAGACTTACTAGCTAGTGTTAACGATTAGCTGCATCCCTTCATTATGGTCCCATGTCCTTATGCTGGATTAGATTGGCGAGGGTGTGTCAACATCCTCTTCACAGATGATGAGCCGCCAGATGATAAAGGTAATATTACTGTTTTATTTATATTTATTCTAACATGTTCTTTAACTTGTTTTTATTAAATTGTGTAATGAAATTGTCTTATTATTGTTGTGTACTTGTATATATTTTGCATACATTGGCTCTTTTGATGGCGAGGAGATGCCAGAACCACCACATGATCCAGGTGTGGATCTTGATGATGATCAGGACATGGCCGATGCTAAGGATCATGATCAAGATGAGGCCGGTGTAGAGAGACATCCTCTTGCTGGTGCACTGGTACTGCCTTTTGCTAGGCGTGGTTGACCTGAGACTAGATATAGGATGGAGTTGGGAAACCAACTCAATGCATTGATTGTTGAGGCTGGCATCAAGCCCGCTTATTACAGAGACATATAGGCCGATGATAGGCTATTACGGATGTGGAGAGGCATGACGCATGACATGTACAGCCTGATGCGGCATGTCGTAGGAGCTACGACTATTGTTATGCGACTGAGGAGGACTATTGCACGTTATAGGCGTAGTCGAGCCGCGGCATGTGATGGACAGTCCACGAGCGGCGACTCATCATCTCATGATCGTTCATCTCGTGCCTCGCCTGATGAGAATGAGGCTCCACTAGAAGCATCTAGCAGTCATCATGGAGATGAGGCTGGACCATCGGCCACGTCCAGTCAGTAGCCTACAACATCCATCAATACTAGTCGTGATCATGAGTAGGCTGGACCATCGACCGTTGAGGCTGCACTATTGACTGAGCAAGCCTCCACTACTACTGCTTATATTGATGTTGTACTACCACGAGCTGATGCATCCATTAGTACTAGTCATGATCATGAGCAGGCTTGACCATCGACCGTCGAGGCTGCACCATTTATTGATCAGGCCTCCACTTGTACTTCTATTGATGTTGTAGTACTACCACCAGCTGATCCATGCCATTTATATTACAATTGTATATTTTTAACATTATTTAGTTATATATATATGGTCCATGTATTTTATGTTCATGTTGCAGTTGTACTTAATTTACATGTTGGTGATCATTATGATGTGCATATTTTTAGGTCATGTTAGATATGTTCATTTAATGTTTAGCTTGCAGATAGATGTGTATATGCGATAGCATGAGTTATTTGACATGAGATGTATATTTTATGTTTGTGTTGTGATGATGTTAATATATAATGTTAATTTTATGTTTGAATGTGTTTTTTAGTCGAATATGATGTTTGTACAATAGTTATCATGATCGTGATGATGTTTATTAATTAATTTAATATTAAATGACCATGATATTTATTAAATATTATGTCGTGATTGTAATTGAAATTGAAATTTTAATTGTATGTAAAATTGTAAAATTGTATTTGTATTAGTAATTGTAATTTTAACTGTAATTGTATGTAAAATATTTTATGTAAAATTTTAATTGTAATTGTAATATTTAATTTATTGTGAAATGATTGTAATTGTAATTGTATATATGAAAAATTGTAAAATTATAATTCTAATTCTAATTGTATGTAAAATTCTAAAATTGTAATTGTATTTGTAATTGTAATTGTATGTAAAATTGTAATTGTAATTGTATGTAAAATTGTAATTGTATGTAAAATATTTGTAAAATTTTAATTGTAATAATATGAAAAATTTAATTGTATTTGTAATTGTAATTGTATGTAAAATTGTAATTGTAATTGTATGTAAAATTGTAATTGTATGTAAAATATTTGTAAAATTTTAATTGTAATAATATGAAAAATTTAATTGTATTAATGTGAAATGATTTTATTAAAATATTTGAATTTGTAAGTGTGCAAATAACTGTAAAATAACAAATCTAGAATAATATGAATTTTTGTAACATAATAAAGTTTAGAAAATAATGAAAATAAATTCATGTACTTTAGAATTATCATTATTTTATTATGATCTTACATACAAAAAAAAGAACTTTATACAGTCCGGCACGCTTATCATCATAACACGCACTAGTGCGTCGTATTACTCAGACTCACCGGTGCTTCACAAATCTTCCGCACCGGTCACGAATAAATGCAAATAAAAAAAGCGTAACTCTATTTTCTTTAAGTGAAAAAAAGTGGCAATTTGATAAATGGGTAGAAAAATACTTTCAAAAATATAATTTCATAAAATAATTCTTTAAATACTAAGCACTTTTCATTATTTCACTATTTTTGCTAAAATTTTCAGCCAGATATTTGCAGGAGATAGACCTGGAGCAAGAGAGCACGAGGGCACTGTGGAGTAGCAAAATACGTTCGAACAGAAGTATTCAGACAATGAGAAACCAAACCTCCGGTGATTCAAACCCTGTATCATAGAATTTCAAACCATCTCGTGATTAAATTTGATTATTTTTTACTTTTTTTTGCAGTTTTATCCATTTTTACCCTATACCCTTCATTTTTTTTGTTTTTGCCCTTTCTTCTCCCTATTCCTATGATTTCAGAATTAGCGGTTTTCATTGTAGATTGACATCCAACCCATGGGACAACTTGCATAGTCGGATCCCAATCCATTCGACCATTGTGTGAATTTTTGAAAAAAATGGATTTTTCTTTATTGGTGCGCCTTGCGTACCCCAGCACACCGGTGCGCTGTATTATACAGTGCACAATGCAAGTACTGTGTAATAAAAAAAATGAAAACAATTTTTCTAAATTAGTGCGCCATATCTGAAATAGGGCACGAGTGCTCCATTTTACGAGGATAGCACTATATGGTCTATTACACTGTTTTTTCGGTGTGATTATAATACCCCACGCACTATACGGTCTAGTATACTGTTTTGTGGTGCATTTTTAATACCCCCATGCACCGGCCGCTATGCGTACCTCATGAAGGGCGCACCGGTGTTTTGAGATTTATTTTGTACTTGAAAAGTTGAAAATTTATTCATAAATATATTAATGAATGATATGGTACATGTTTCAGATTGATAAAGAAATGACTGAAAAGAGATCAAGTAACAAAAATACTGATAACACATCAATAAAATAAAATAGTCAAGTTTTTTTAAAATTCTTTATAAAAAATATTATTTTTGAACTATATGTAAGTTTAAATAATATGTATTGTTTACTGCGTATCATGCAGAGCCACAAAATGACGAAGATCGATATGATTATTTATGATTTAGGACCAGAAGAGCGTAAAATATTTATGGAAAAATTGCAAAAGGATGAATCAGGTGAATGAAAAAATACTATCGATCCAATATGAGTTTTTTTTTTTATTATCAGTAATAATATACTTAATATTATTAGATAACATGTGTCAAACAGTCTATTAATTCATATATGTTTAATGTTCTACAGGGACCAACAACTCAAAAAAGGACTGTTGTTCTAAGAAAAGAAAAAAAAAACAGAACATGCAAATGAAAATGAATTGCTCCTTAGCTCATTTGGAGTGGTGCTTTTACAAAAGTTTGAGGGATCTAGTGGAACGAATGTATAGACGTTCTTTCCACTTACAATACAAAAATCAATCCAATGATTCCAAGAACCAAATTTTATCTAAACTACAAGAAGAGTTTCTAGAGAATTGGACAATGAGACATGTCAGGCTTTTAATAGCAAAACTGTACAACAACAAAAAAGAAGGAATGAAAAAGTAATATTTCTTTAAATGTTTGTCTAGAATTATTTATAAATATCACTTTTGTTATATTTACTTTTCACATATCAATATAAAAATTAAATATTTTATTGTCATGTTACATTTTCAGGAAGATTATGAAAATCTCAAAAGATGAACGAGCTGATATCAAAAATATGCCAATAGGAATTTCCAAAAAGGTGTACAAGGAGATGGTCAAAGAAATGGACAAAATTGCATCGCAGGAGGAGCCATCTCAACAACAACGTGCTTCAAATGTAATATGTAATCATTGAATTTTTCGATCATTAGGTACAATAAATAAACAATTGAGCATTAAATATTAATTTTCAAGAATTTTCTTGTAGAAAAAAGAAAAGAAAATGGAACCCATTTAGCACATAAAACAGGATGACAAGGAAGAAAAGGGTTGACCTCTAAGTTTGTGAGTAATTGTTACTTCCTTATAACAACTTAACTAGATTTCATTTTTGTAGTTTTTAAGTTTTTTTTACAAAAATCATCATTGAATGTCTTCAAACAGGTGCTAACATACAAAGAAGAACCATCAGACGAATTGATTTAAATTGCGTTAAATATGGGTTGGAGTATATGTTGGCATATCAGAAATTAATTGTGGAATTTGTAAACATCTATCGATCTTGTTTTACTTAGCTTCATCTATAATTAATAGAACAAAAAAATCTTTTATATTAAATATATGATTTATTATGGGGTATAAAACTTGCAGGAAACAAAGTATGGAATTGCTCCAACAGATCAAATTTTGAAAGATGGCATGGTACATGGTTTTGAAAGAATGTGTATAGTTTATGAGTCAATTGTTGCTATGGTACGTCATTTTTATTTTCGATTTACATTGATATATATATTAATATTGCAATTTTCATTATTCTCACCAATGTATATACACTCATTTCAGTTTATTCTTATGTTTGTATATGGAAGGTGAAGAAGATGAAAACAATCAATGCCATGAACAAAACATTCCTGAAAATAACCCAAGTCATGGAAGTAACTCTAGTAGTTACAACAGTTCAAGCGAAGAATGATGATCACTATGTTTGGATATCAAAGCAAGGCATTTTATTTCTTGAAATATATATGTCTGTTAAATCAGACATTTTTTTTTAATGTAATGGACATAGTGTCCCAATTGAAAGACAAAGGGATACCAATAGCTATCCCATTTTGTATGATAAAGACTGTCTTATTCATTTTGTTTAATTTATTATATTGCGTTCTCCATTGTCATTCTCAAATGCACTAATAAAAATTTAATTCATATGAATATTGTTATAAGATATATATGTGTCGACTTTTGATGAATAATGAATTTAAAAAAACCACAATAATTATGATATGATATAACAAATTAATCCAAACATCAGATTCAAATGCATTATAAAAATGTGATTAATATGAATATTGTTATAAGATGTGTCGACTTTTGATGAATAATCAATTTAAAACAATGACAATAATTGGACTGTCATAGGTTGATGTTTCTAAAAAATACAACATGAAAACCGGTGTGTGTCAGTAATTGTACACTGGTGTGTTTATGTGTCTATTCACACAGGTGCTGTTGTACAATCTATGGGCACTACACAAATACCGATACTAGTTATAAATATTTTGTGTGATACTGCGCACTGGGGCGTTTACGTATCTATAAGCACTGGTGCATTTTTACAATCTATGGGCACCACACGAATACCGATACCAATTATAAATCTTGGTCGCTTTTTGTGATACGGCGCACAGATGCGTTTATATAATTATATGCACCGGTGCGTTGATATGACCTATGGGCACCGCAAAAATCCCAAGACCAATTAGAATGACCCCTTCCGTTGTATGACCAACACTACGCCCAATGCGGTTTTACACCTAAACGTCCTGGTGTGTTGGACTGAGACCACCCTGGGGCGCCGTCTGCATGTACACACCGGTGCGTTAAAGCCAGAGTAGCGCACCAATGAAAAAAACATCCGTAATAACCTTCGGTCGCCCATTTTTTTTAGTTGTGTTGAATTTCCGTTAAAAGCTCCACCAAAACCTCTGTAACCATAAAAGAATGTTGTAGCAAATTTTTTTTTGACAATTTCGACCAATTTTATAACACTAAAAAACTCCTTTATAACCTCCGCTAGAGGGTCTTTTCCTTGTAGTGACTTGAGCAACTGCATATAAGCTCATGCATGAGCTGTGTGAACCCTAGTTGTACAAAAAATCTCATTCACATGTTGTCTTTACTCTGTCAACAAAAAATTGTATACAAATATGCGTAATTTTTCTTGTCAGCATAGACCTGCAATAAACCAATGTTAGAGAAGTGCATAGAAAATCATGGCTAAGTCCTTCATAATGCCAACAATCCGCTTTCTCATTGGAAGTAAAAATTCTCCCCCTAAACATATGCTGACTCCTCATTCTCAACCTGTCATCAAAAACCCTAATCTCAATAGTTCTTTTCAAGTCCACCATCAGTAACATATAACCAATATCATAAGAATAGGCATCAACAAGCTAACCTAGCATACGCTATGACAATGCAACCTTCTGCCACTAATTGGTCGCAAACCCTAGTTGCATAGGGTTACTTGCATTGCTCCCATATCTCTAGAGTATTGTTAGGGTTTGAACAAGAAAATTGCTCCAATGCTGAAATAAACAAGATTATCATTCACACCTTCAACTTCATGCATAACGTTGAAATTGGCAACAATAAATATTGAAAATGACATCAAAAAGAGATTCTAATTTAAATTTCCCTTGGTTAAATTAGAAGTAAATTGTAATTCCACATCACATGAGAACTTGTACGAGTTAACTAAGTCAGGAAGACTTAGTTAGCTGAGTCAATTCGAGTTGAGGGTCAACTAGAGGCATGTAGAGTGTTTCCTATTTTTTAGGAGTCCTTGTTGAGTTAATTTTGAGTTGTAATTAGTGTGAAAATTCCTGAATAGAACAATACAAGAATCTTACTGCAATATCTTAGTTTACTTCTCCTACTTGTGATTAAATTATACAAGTTATTTTCAGAAAATATTCACAAAATACCGAAGTAAACACAACTAACATACTACACACATAAAAATCATTTACTAAATATTATGCTCATTCAATAAAGTGACACACATAGTTTTCGGACAAATTTCCCCAGAAAAAAACTAATGCGGGAAAACCGGTGCAACAGATATGAGGGTTTATTATTATATAGTAGAATTTGAGTACAAAAAATTTGGGAACCATACTGATTAACCTGATAGAGAAAAATAGTTCTGCAACAATACCTTCTATTTTGGAGACTGAAAACTTGACTAATTCACAACCTCAAATGGGATTTACAAGACTCAACCACTTTATGCCTCTAGAAAACCCAACGTTGCCCCTGAAGCCGCTACGTTAGCCCTACTAGCCTCTGCGTGCCCTTGCACTGCTCAGAAGGGGACTATGTAACCCCAGACTGGGTGACGCAGTTCTTATGCTACCTTGGATGGCCTTTGCGTAACCCTGGTGGCCTCCTGAAGCTACAACGCTGCCCCTCCTGGGCGTGGGTAACACCTGCGTAGCGGCTGAAGCTCTTTGCACTGCGCAGCTACTGCTGCTCCTCTTCACTACTCCTGATTGCTACTGCTCTGCCTCTTGTTGACTCTTCGCTCCAGGATCAGATAATCGCCTTAGCTAATACTAGCCCTCACTGTAGAAAACTCTTCTAGAAATTCTTAGCAAACCCGCCCTAGAATTCCAACTCAATCTCTCAGCTCTGCCTTCATGTGTCTATCTCCAACTGACCCTCAAGGATTTCTCTTATATTTTTTTGTTGAGACATCAACGACCGTGATTTAATATCTTATCAACGGCTGAGAAAAAAAATATTTCTTGATCTGCGTCACTTAGAACATTCCATCACACGTGTTTAATTAATTCAATTTAATTATTTAATTTCACTAAGTTTAGACTTAGGAATTACATTAAAATAATTAATTATTTTAATATCTCACACATAAGATGAAATTTCTTCAAATGCTTTCTAGGTTTTGGAGGTGATGTGTTTCTCAACCCCTCCAAACATTTTCAGGGCTAGAGCACACCCGATGCTACCTCAATACAAAAATATCGACACTCCCTCTTAGTAGGGAGTGTGCTCTAGCAATACATCCACACCATGTATCACAAGATCTCGGTATTAGTCTCTGTGCTATTGATGCTTCGCTTGCTGCCCTCCATCCACTTCCCTACTACTCTCTATACTACTTCCCATGTCACTACCACTGACACTGCCACATCTGTACTACAAATCCCTCTCAAATTGATGATCATGCTGCCCATAACACTGCCACTGCTAACTGCTGCATTGAAACTCAGTTGCTGAGAAGTAAGAAACTTAAAGACTCCTACTGAACTATTGACAGATAAGTCAGGTTGCATCACATGACTGAAAATCCCTTAGCTACTGCTCTACGTTGTCCTCCTGAAGCCACTGCGCTACTACAAATTTTCACTATGTGAGCACTTCCTCTCTGTGCTGATAAAGTCCCATCAGCCTCTGCGCTGCTGCCTCTACATTACTACTACCTCTTCACAACGCTGCTCCCTCTACAACATCTCAACACTACCCTCTGCATCACTGTGAACTTCTACATCCATATCTCTACTTGTTCCGCTACCGTCTTAAGGCTCCCATAGCTCGTATGTGATCCAAGAGTTGGGCTTACTCAAGGATCCTACCTGATTGATCTCTATTTGCTCTACAGATCCATATAATCCAACTTACGTGGCTCATGAGCACTCATGGCTATGTCATCATCACTCCCATCATCCTTTGCTGCTGCAGCCTTGGAATCAAAAGCTCCTTTGTACTTCTTCTTATGAAAAGTGTTGGCGAAGTGTCCAAGTTTGCCACAATTAAAGCATCGGGCCTTGGATAGGTCCCTCTTCTTATTCCCTTGTTGCCTTTGTTCCTTTGATTCAAGGGTTGCATCATCTTCCTCTTTTTTCTTCATCCTGACAGATCTGTTGCTGCTATTTTTCTTCTAGGTGAATCTCCTGATCTCCTCCCAGTGGAGGATTTCCCACATGTCCTCCCATAATGATTCCCTACCCAATATGATTTGGAATAACATCTCCCACTCTTTAGTGACTTCCTTCAGGGCAGTCCTTACCAAGAGCCCTTCATTCGGAGTCGCACCCATGACAATCAATTGATCCCGAATAACTTGAAGTCAAAAAAGGAAGGGATCTATCTCCTCACCCTTTTGCATATGGAACAACCTCATCTGATTCTATAGAAGCATTTTCCTTTAAACGAAGCTTCCCTGATACATCGTATCCAAAGAAATCCACATCTCATTTTCCGTGTTCTTTCCAGAAATATGTGGTACAACGTGATCTTTAACTCTGTCCATGATCAAACGCTTAGCTCACACTTGATTTTCATTGAATTTCTTCAGAGGATATGGATCGGTAGACACAACTAGGAAATTCGTTGCATGGTTCTTAATTCTGTACTCAGCCAGGATTGTAAGTATCCTAGATTTCTAGATGAAAAAGTTGGACACACCATCCAACCTGTCCTAATCTCTTAGTGCATGAGAAGCCATCTAGCTCAAATCTGACAGGACAATACTCTTCTCCCTCTTTCTGCCTCAAAAATCAATAGAAATGTTGGATATAGGATTCTTGGCGATTAGAAACCCTCTACAATAGCTACTCCTTCTGTTAACTGATTTCCCTCCTAGAAATATTCAGCCAAAACAATCAGGCAGTTCTCTCCAATCACCCTCCTGATCGAATCTCAGATATTTTTAGCTCAAATATGTTGAGTGATTGTCTTTGTCCCGCTCTTTGTTGACTTAGCTAGGCACAATTTTGCATCAGCAGAATCTCCACCACACCAAAAACTGCTGAAGATCTGAAGCACTACTTCCGGATCTCGGCAATACTGCTCTACAACAAAAAAAATTGGACTGCATCCCTCTAGCTAGCCTCTGCGTGAGTAGACTAGCCCAGCGCAGTGCATGCTACTCCTGTGGCCCTCTGCGTCACCCAGATGGGACTGCATAGCCCCTGCGTAGCCATTTATGGGACCATGTCCTCCTGATATTGAGCTACCCTCTTTGGATCTACTACTACCCTACATAAAATATATCTTTAGCTAATTTTTCTGGAGATTCAACTTGATCTGCAATTTCTATGATACCATGTGAAAATTCCTAAATAAAACAATACATAAATTCTACTGTAGTATCTTAGTTTACTTCTCCTACTAGTGATTCAATTATACAAGTTATTTTCAGAAAATATTCAGAAAAACACACATATTTTTAGAAAAATGTCCCCTGAAAAAATATAATGCGGGAATACCGGTGCAACATATATGAGGGTTTATTATTACTAAGTAGAATACGAGTACAAAAAATCTGGGCACCTTACTGGTTAACCCAATAGAGAAAAATAGATCTGCATCAATACCTGCTGTTCTAGAGACTGAAAACTTGACTGATTGACACCCTCAAATGTTATTTATAGGACTCAGCCACTTCCTGCCTCTATAAACCCCAACACTGCCCCTGAAGCCCATGTGTCAGCTCCGTTAGCCTCTGCATGCCCCTACACTACTTAGAAGGGGAATGCGTAACCCTAGAATAGGTGACTCAATCCTTATGTTGCCCTGGATGGCCTCTGCATAACCCTAGTGGCCTCCTGAAGCTCTCTACACTGCGCAACAACTATTGTTGCTCCTCTGTGCTGCTCCTGATTGCTGCTACTATGCATATTACTGAATCTTGGCTCCAAGATTAGATCATCCCCTTAGCCAATACTAGCCCTCACTGCAGAAAAATATTTTGGAAATTCTTAGCAAACCCGCCCTATAATTCTAGCTTAGTCTCTCAGCTTTGCCTCCATGTGTCTGTCTCCAACTGACCCTCAAGCCTTTCTCTTATACTTTTTCGTTGAGACATCAACGACTATGATTTAATCTCTTATCGACAAATGATATTAAAATACTGCTTGATCCATGTCACTTAGAACATTTCATCATACATGTTTAATTAATTCACTTTAATTATTTAATATCCCTAATTTTATACTAGGGATCACATTAAAATAATTAATTATTTTAATATCTCACACATACTAGGGAAATTTATCCAAACGCTTTGTGGGTTTTGGACGTGATGTGTTTCTTAAACTCTCCAAAAAGTTTTAGGGCTAGATAACACCCTATTCTACCTCAATACAAAAAATCTCAACACTCCCTCTTAGCACAAAGTGTGTTCTGGTAATACATCCACACCATGTCTCACAAGATCTAGGTATTGGTCTCTTTGCTGCTGATGCTTGGCCTACTGCCCTCCATCGACTGCACTACTACTCTTTGTATTGATGCCCATGTCACTGCCACTGACAATGCCACATCTATACTGCAACTCCCTCTCAAATTGTTGAATCATGCTGCCCATAGCATTGCCACTGATAACTGTTGCATTGCAACTCAATTGTTGAGAAGTAAGAAACTGAAAGACACTTGCCCAATCATTGACAGAAAAGTCAGGCTGCATCACATCAATGAAACTCCCTTCACTGCTATTCTACACTGTCCTCCTGAAGCCACTGCACTGCTACTGCTATGCACTACGTGAGAACTTCCTCTCTGTGCTGCCGAAGTCCCATCAATCTCTATGCTACTACCTCTACACTGCGCTACTTCCTCTACAACATCTCAACACTTCCCTCTACTTCACTATGAAATTTTTCATCCATCTCTCTACTTGTCCCGCTACTGTCTTAAGGGTCCCGTAGCTCATATGTGATCCAAGAGTTGGGCTTACTCAAGCATCCTGCCTGCTTGATCTGTAGCTACTCTACACATCCATATCGCCCCACTTACGTGGCTCATGAGCACTCATGGATACATCATCATCACTCCCATCGTCCTTTGTTGCTGCAACCTTGGAATCAGAAGCTCCTTTGTCCTTATTCTTAGGACAAGTGCTGGATAAGTGTTCAAGTTCACCATAAATAAAGCAACGCACCTTGGATAGGTCCCTCTTCTTCTTCCCTTACTGCCTTCATTCCTTTGATGCAAGGGATGCATCATCTTCCTCTTCTTTCTTCACCCTGACAGACCCGCTGTTGCTATTTTTCCTCTTGGTGAATCTCCTGATCTCCTCCCGACGGAGGATTGCCCACATGTCCGCCTAGTATGGTAACGTTGCCCTACCCAATATGCTTTGGAAAAATGCCTCCCACTCCTCAGTGACTACATTCAGGTCAGTCCTGACCAAGAGCCCTTCATCTGGATTCGCACCCATGGCAATCAGTTGATCCCGCATTGCCTGAAGTTGGAAAAGAAAGTGATCTATTTGCATCTGGAACAACCTCATCTGATTCTATAGAAGCATTTTTCTTTGAACGAAGCTCCCCTGATACATCATCTCCAAATTAGTACACATCTCATTTGTCGTGTTCTTTCCGACAATATGTGGTACGATGTGAACTTTAACTCGGTCCATGATCAAATGCTTAAATTTTGTGCTTCGATTTTCATTAAATTTTTAGAGGATATGCGCTGGTAGACACAACTACCACTAGTACAAAATAGTTAATTAGTTACTAAAAAAATGACTAAAATTTGCATATAAATGACTATTCTTTGGTCGGTGACCAATAGTAGCTAATTTACTATATCTTATAACGCGACCAACATTTAGTCGTTTTTAGCTTAGTCATTAATTGGTTATCTCAATTTTGTTTTCTAGTAGTATATTTGGTCATTAATTTAATCACTTATTTGGTCATTAGATTAGTCATTGATTTGGTCATTGATTTAGTCATTGATTTGGTCATTGATTTAATCATTGATTTGGTCATTAATTGTCACAATTAATGACCAAATATACCACAAAATATATTACTATATAATCACCCTAGAAAACCAATTAATGACCAAAATGTTAGTCGTGTTATAAGATACTGTAAATTAGCTACTAATAGTCATATATATGCAAATTTTAGTCATCGTTTGAAACTAATTAATGACCAAATAAATATGACTAAATTTTTAGTCGTGTTATAAGATACTGTAAATTAGCTACTAATAGTCATATATATGCAAAATTTAGTCATTATTTGTAATCACAAATTTATCATTTGTAGTGGTCATTTATCTTTTTTGGTAGTTTCATATTCATTATATAAACAACTAATTTAGTAGTTTATATTCATTTCATTTACTTTCATTAATAATCATTATAAATGACTAATTTAGTCGTATATTTATTTTATTTGTGTTCATCATTTATCAATATAAACTACTAATTTAGCAATTTTAAATTGATTTTATGTGTTCATTATTAATCAACATAAATTAATTTGTATATTTTAAAAAATATTATACAATGTGCATGTTCATCTAATATGAAAACATAAAGTTGCATATGTTAATTACAATACTAAACAATATCAAGTGTAATTATAAATAATTTCAGCCACATAAATTATATTATATGAAATTTTAAAGTATTACAATGAATTTCCAACTTAATATTGGTTGGACTACAATTTACACATGAAATGATATTTCATCACTTCAAAACATTATCATTGTGTTGTCAAGGCATTGTAGGTGAATTCACCAACTCTGAAGACCTGACCATCAGTATCTATATGTGTGTCTTATGCAGGATATTAGCTCTAAGGGTATCACCAAACCAGTTCTCTTCTCTCTTTTTTTGCATTTGTCACTACAATGTTATTGCTCTCCTCTTTATTCAATTTTTGCTTCTTACCATCAATATTGAGTTCATTTTTCTGAAAACAAAAGAAGATACAATGTAGAGTGTAAGACATGAACAACAATAAACACTAGAATATAAAGTGAATTTGACTAGAAATAGTTTATATGACATATACCTTAACATCAGCAATGTCAAAGCCATTTTTCCCCATACAAGTAAGAAACTCGAACAAATTTTCTTCAGTTGGGCGATAGTGGCAACTATAAAGTGGCCAGATGACCTGTATAAACAAAGAAAATAAAATGTCACCATATATAGAAAATAACACCTTAGTAACTTAGTATTCAACCTTCAGGGAAAGCTTAGGAACAATCATGTCAACTAAGTTATATGCTAAAAAGCTCAAGTTGTAGATAACTTGTGAAAACAAATAATATGAGGTGTGATGTTTAATCCTTGCCATTTTATTCACAAAAACATTTCATTTTCTAGCGCATGAACTTGGTCAAGTATATAAACAACATGTGTTCAAATAACAACATGAAAGTAAACTTTTCTAATATACATGAAAATATTTTAACACAAAATAGCTATAAGGATTCCAATAAATATCGTGTAATACTAATTTCATCTTCAAGTTTTGGTTGTTGTTTAAATGGACATGATAGCAAGTATTTTCAATTTCACAGTTAAACGACAAAACACAATCAAAAGAAGCATCCAAAATACAATCAAACAATAAAGAGAGGATATCATGGAATGGAAATTGCAATTATAAAAAAAATTGTTTACCTGTCCACCGATGTCGTGTCTGGCATTCCTAAAACATTTGCTTTCCCAAAATAACCCTGAGGTGAAATAATTAGAACATTAAAAGACATGAATTCCTACTAGAAACATTTACAAAGTTGATGCCGCATGTGCCTAAAGGATCTCTAACAACAAATTAATCATATCCAAGACGTGTTATGCATTGTCTCCCCATCCTGTTTCCAATCACAGTTCATGTAACCTGCCCACATCAGAGTCAAGTAACAATCAAACGAAGACATTGACATTTGTTTTTATCTTTTATACCTATAAAAATTGAATCTAATTTGTTTCATGAACATATTAATTCATATTTAAATCCTTCCTGACATATGAGAAGGTATCAATCATGTAGGATATCAGAAAAATCTACCTCAATGAGGTCCTCAAACAATTTTTACAATATCAATATTTTTCTTGTTGTGACACCTTGGGTAAAAAAAAGAACATATCTACAAAAGAAAAATGCATATATTACTTATGTTCAAACTTTATATATGGTGTATTCTTAGGCATCTTTTTAAGATGTTCCTCCGTCTTTACCAAAGAGAATTGTAGCTTGGTTAAACTATGTATCCTTTGATTCAACATCAATTTCTGCAAGATAATGTCACATTATTCTTTCCCATTTCTTAACATGTTACATATGATAAATTTAAAGACACATAAAACCAAGAGCAACCCCTTTTCTAACCAAAACAAACAAACAAACAATCCCTCTAATAAAAGTTCATTATAATATTAGAAAATGAAAAGAGAGTGGATATTTTGTTGTTTGACTTTTCCAATTTTTGTTATGAAAGTGCTCGAGCTTCACGAACAAACAAATGTGAGGGAAGTTGTAAATGTGAAAAAAATTATGTTGACCTAATTTGTAGACTTCTTCAAAATTATGTGAATGAAGCCATTTTCGGATGTGGTAAATCTCATAATAAGAAATGGCCACATTGGATGCAAATATTAAATATAAAAACTTGTGGACATGGCATGTATTCTAATCAATTACATTGCAATGACGGCCATGGGCCTCCACGGGTTATAGGTCCTAAGTATGTTAGTATTGATGATAAAATAGAGATGGCAACGATAAGTATGGGTGGTCCTAGTTTGTATGGTGGATGTATTCAAACCAAGGTCATCATCTCAATGAAGTTCTGACATGGTAAACCTAGATTTGGTTCTCACCCAATTTCATTCCATCATACTTTGTCAAGACTCAAGAGGACATAATGGTCCTTCAACTTATAATAGGGTTGCTTTTGAGGTTAGAGATAAAGCATATCCAAAGCAAATGGGATTTTGGGCTCCAAGAGATATGGATATTTTAAATGATAAGAATTATATGTTTATTTCCCAAGATTCAAATGTAGGGATACATTTTGTGGATTTTACTAATATATAGAATGAGAGAAATAATCCATGAGGAGAATCTACTGGTCATTGTGATTAGGGAAATACTTGGATATAATAAGACTGTTTAGGTTCAAATCAAAGATTGTGTTGATTCTTGTAGCTCCTCAGTTGTTGGTAGTTTTTAAGGTAGGAATTTATGTTCTTCAAGGGTAGGGTCCTTCAGCTTAATTGCATCTGCCTTGGTCCTATCACCCTTGGTATATACTGCATCTACGCATCCCAGGCTGGCGCAACACATTATCGCTTAGATAAGGACTCATCAAAGACCAAAGCACCTATATCTTGCAGGGCTTCATCGAGTTTCTCAGTTCCTCCTACCGAACCAAACATCATCATGAAATCTTCGTCCATTGTACCCCAGTGACGAGTGCACTAGTGTAGATCTGCATCCAAATACCAAGTGGTGGGGATCGGTCCTAATGCATGAATAAACATATTGACCCATTCATTCCATACTTCCTTCCAGATAGGCAAGTGCTTGCGTGGATCCCCTCGACCCGAGAAGAGTTCCATGGGTGGGTTGACTGGAGGATCGAATCATAGGATCATCATTTTTCATCATTCCTCCCAGTCCTGAAAAAGCTTCCTTATGAGTTTCCCACCACCGTGCAGGGGTCACACGCATAGCCAAGTCAAGGGCCGAAAACCTCTGTTCTTCAGGGACATCCACTTCAGATGCTTTAAGAAAGTCCTTAATACTACCAGAACCATCAAATTAGGGCAGTTCTCTTACCTTCGAGGAGATGCATCAAAAGCTCTTTGTGATCTTAAGGCACCGTAGCGCAAATACATCATGCAACCGATTCTGCCAATTTTCTATCTCTCCATCTGAGTCTGAGAGGCATTCGCTGTATTTTTCCCAACATAGCATGCCATCAATCATGGGGTTGATCCAATCATCGTCCCGGGCAGTTAGTTTGTAAATGTGGTCAACATCCTCCTCTTCACGCACTAGTTCGATATATCGTTCACCTTCTGTTGGATCCAAGGGGACTATTACCCGCGTACCCTCGTTTTCAAAGATCATACTTCTCCTTTTCAAATTCATGATACCTCCCATGTCAATAGCCCAATCCAGGCCTAAGAGCGCAGGGTAAGGGTTCGCATCATCCACAATCTAGATTACTTCAAAATCCGCATAGACTTTAACTCTTGCAATGTCCACCACAACCTTCGGCAATCATCCTAGTGGAATGATCTTTTGTTGATTAGTCATCCACAACTGAATAGTGGACCATTCCAGCTTAGGTTCTCCAATCCTTTGTCGATCGGCTACAGTGCCCCCTATGCACCATTTTTCTTCATTATTGCCAACCGTCTGGACCCTCGCCAAAGTCGACGAAGTTTATGCATTTCTTCTCCTGGCGCCTGCAAACCAAAAAGAAAAGTGATTGTTCTTTCACCATAGTAATTTTCCGTTAAAAAGCTCAAAATAAGAAGGTTGGGTGGCTTCGAGCCAGCGCAGAAACGGGAAGGTCCAAGGTTCGATTCTTCAGACATCCATGGTATTCCGTTGAAAGAGGGAGGGGGATCTTGAAATCCGGAAAATTTTGAAAGTGCTAAGTTGTAAATTTATGTATATGTTATATGCTTGATGCAACTTTACTTTCTTTTTAATACTAGACAACAAGCATGTAAATCATTAAGTAATATGCTGATAGAACATACCAGAGGATCAACAGAAGACAAGCCAAAAAAAAATATATTTGTTGGTGCGTTACGACGATCAGTAGGATACTTCAACCAACAAAGTCTCCTTGGTTAGCCAACCCAGAATGTGTCACAACAACCCTCAAAATAGCCAAACGGTCAACTCAAAGTCAATCCCAAAAAAGTCAATGATGCCCAGAAAATCAAAACAATAGCAAGTAAAATTCAACGCAGCACAATCTACAATCAACCTTTGACCTCGGTTCTTGTGCCAAAAAGTACGGACTGCATAAATCTAAGTCTATGCCAAAATTCAGCTCCTTTAGACCATGCATTGACCAAAGTCAACGTTGGTCAAACCTGCGGTAGAAACCCTAACTGTAGCAGAAAATATTTTCGTCCTTCTCCCACGTGTGAACCACAGATTTTCCTCCAAGTAGCTCGAACCAATCAGAAGTGGAGAGAGAAATATGTGTGATGAGGAGATGAGTGAAATGTCCTCCAACGTTGACTTTATTTATATCCATCACTGAGGATGTGTGACACATTCGCTGGGGGTGTAAAACCTTAAGGCCGACCTGCACATATTTTGAAAGTATTAAAAATAAATTCAAAATAAATGTTCTTCTCATCGGATCAAGATGATATTTAGATCAATCTTGCACCTCTCCGAAAGAGGAACCCAATAAAAATATTGGTGTCTTCATCTGAGCATCACAACGTGGAGTTTGGACCTAGTTGTCCAATTTAACATGAGTTTGATTCCCGGAGCCATAAATAAGTGTTGTGAATGTGTGGCTCTGTTTTTTATGAGGTTGTTGTCAACATCGCTCTTTCGGACAGCTGGCAAGCATTTCGTATGTGATACTGTCACGTTGTATGACCGCATAGTGTCGAAGAGTTTGGTGCCGCTGAATGCTCGGGGGCGGAGAGGTTGACTCGAGCAGATTTACTTTCAGCGTCGTCTATTGAGGAAAATAAATTTGAAACTTGGATCCTCAAGTTGCACTATTATAAAATTCCATTGTTCAGAACACCCAAACATTCCTTTTGGGCATGGCTTGGAAGGAGAGAGTTGAAAATCTGTGTAGAATTTAAATGAAAGGAATGATAAAAAGGTTCCTGGAATATCTTCCGAGTTGGACTGATATGGTGATTGTGTTATAATGTCGGTACCAACCATGAGGAGATCAAAAAGAGAGAATGTGGCCAGGAACCGTTTTCCTGGTATTACATATGCAAGGAATGGGAAGACAAGGATCTCTGAAAAACCTGCAAGGTTCCTCCAATAGAATAAGTTGCAAAAGTAAATATTACTAAGACGATAGACACTGTGGTGGATGGTGACCAAAATAATTTCTCTGCATCAAAAATATTAGATGCACGTAGGTATAGACAATCTATGTCAGTAAAGTTTAACGTTATCATAAGGGAACCACAAGAAGGAGAAAGCACAAAGAATTAAGTAAGGGATGCTTCCACTGCCATTGATAGAAGTGCAATAAGAAATAAGAATAGGGAAATGGGGGAGCATGTGACACTGCATCTAGAGTCACTAGACAATGATGGAAGATTGCAAGATTTGGAACAAAACACGGAAAGTGGGCTAGGTGTTTCAGGACAAGATGGCGCAGATAATTGTTTGACTGTGTTTGAGAAAAGTAGCGAACAGAGGGAATTCACTCGAATAAATAGAAAGAAAAAGCATCAAACTGAATTTCAGCAGGATTATGTGCCTACTCAAACAGTTGTCAAATCCCCAGCTCAAGTTGTTGGTGCTCACAATCAAACTTCGGGGCTTAACGTCACTGAATTATAAGGTTTGGAGGACCAAGAAGAGGTTGAGAATGGTCAACATAAAAAAGAGAAAGTTCGCAGAAGTAGTAGGATTCATAACAAGAAAGATATACAGCAAAATTTAGTTAAAGAGAGTTACTCAGCGTCTGAGAGAAGCTCTGGGAAAATGCACAAGTTTAAAGTTTTGGAGGACACAAATGGTACTATTACAGATGATGATGTTGAAACTGGAGGTTTCACAGATGCTTTTAAAGACCATGAAATAAATTTGACAGGTCTAAAGGTTTCAAGAAAAGGACAACATGATGTTGTACAGAATCAGGTTAAAGGATGTATCCAATATATAACTAGTAGTCAAGAAGGTGGTTCACGTGAATTTCTTAAAGAAACATCTGGAGAAAAGAGTTATAAAAAGAAGAGAAAAAGGAGCATATGCAAGAAAGGAGATGTCGACATGGACAAGAAAGAAGGAAATCTGCTTGATGATTATGGCATGGATCTTGTTGTTTCTGTTCCTATTGGGGACAAAGGTGAAATGCAACAACATGGGATGAGTGAGGATCAACATACCAGGGAATGGGCACAATGTATCAACTGCAAAAAGTGGAAGAGGATAGAGAATATTCAAGTATGTAGGCAGTCTTGGTGTTGTGATGACAGTGCATGTCATGCTTTGAATGCTACTTGTGTTGCTTCACAGGAGGAAACTGAACAGGGTATTTCTAATTCTTGCGTGCACATTGAACCAAATACAAATGCTAATGACCATGTGGAATCACGTGCTTGTTTTCAAAGAAATGAATCTTCTGCTGATATATGTGGAAATGTAGGAGTAGGGCAAGAATCTGCTAATGGAGATTATGAGTCAGATGAGAATAACATAAGCAATGATTCTGAACCAAAGACAATTGTTTGGGCTGAGATAGAAAATGGCAGATGGTGGCCTACTTTCATTGTGCTAAAGTCTGGTTAACGTATCTTGATTTCAAATTGACATATGTTTCTAGAAATGAAAACTTGAAGTCTTTATCTCAAGACATGTTAACCCGTGCATGTGACATATTTGAGATTGATAATACACCAAAGAATGGTATTATTGCAAAAGTACCATGGGAAGGAAGGTATGGAAAAGGTGTCCCACTACTTAGTGAGTCAGACAACCAATTGACAGCAGAGAAGATACCTACTAATATTTTCTGGAAAAAGTTACTAAAAGGAAGGTGTATAAAAAAACATGGTACTACTAGACAATTGCAGAGACCAAGAAGAAAGGTGCAGTACTATGAAGGATCACCCATTAAATCTGTGTATGATTCTGATGATGTAGAATCAAAGAAGAAGCAAATACATGTATGTGGAACACTTGATCCAATCTCAAAATCCTCCTGGCTTAAGGATGCAAAAAATTCATTGGCTATTGAAAAGGAAATAACTAAAAATAACATTCAGTTGCATGCAGATGGTGGCAAACAAACATCCAATGAATCTCTAAAAGATGATTGTGGAAAGTTTTCCCATCCCAGAAGTAGAACGATCTGAGGCAGGATATTATCACAATTCCCAGGAAAACAAAACCCTGAGACTGGTTATTTATGTAATTATTCTTAGGCAAATTAATCTGAATTTTTTAAGCATCAAAAGAGGCTAATCCCAGCCAACCCCCTTCCTCAGGCCACTCGGAGATTACTTGTGATCTGCAATAGGTCTTAACTTCTGAAGAAATTTCCTACTCCTATATAAAGCTCGGAGTGGCTATCTGAGGCGAGTATAGAGGAATTGATTTAGGACCGAAGCAGATCCAAGACTCTCTAATACGATGCAGTGGTATTGGATAGATTCTCAGAGAATTTTCTGAAGGAAGTCCAAGGAAGAAGAAGAGTTTTATCCTCCGTCTTAACCCCTGAAACCATTCGGATATTAGCCCTGATCAGAATTCGCAAAGGTTTATTCAGGTCTACAGATTTCTAGTTAGAATACAACTTTGTCCAATACGAAATTATATTGCAACTGTTTGAAACTATACTAAACTATTAAATCTGGAGAATATAGTGGTACTATGAAATTTTGTTGCATGGTTGAACTATCATATTGTTTACTGTAATGTTAAGATAGAAATGTTATTTACTAAAGACTTCATTCATTTGTATTGGATGAATCTTGGTGTCCTTGTCCGAAAAATAATTTATTGAAATCCTGTGGTGAAAATTTCCCTAGGATCTCAGACAAACAAAAAAATCAAATTTACCAAATAAATAATAAAGATCAAGATTTGCAATAGCTATAGTAAAGCTTGAACCTACCAATTATTCTTCAATCTTAGAGTACTGAGCATGTGATGCCAACTTCATCCCATAAAAGTCCTCCTTCAATTTGCATGCATGGATCTCTCACCCACGCACCTAAAACCCTCTCAATTGATTTGATGTATATTGCCTCCTCGATTAGAACATTAAGAAACAATGTTTTTACATCAATTTGATATAAATGCCAACCAAAAATTGATGCTAAAGATATGACGAACCTGATGCAAGCACACTAGCAACTAGAGTAAATCCTAAAGGTGTCCTCATAGTCAGCTCCTCTCTTGAGAATAGTCTCACTGTGAACTGAACCTTAGTACATTTTTATGGTATCTACTGCAAGCTTCACCTCAAACACCCCCCTAGAATAAATCACAAACTTCCCCACTTGTGTTGGCACAATCTCCCAAACAGCATTCTTCATTATAGAGTTGTGATTGATCTATACTTCCTCCTTGATTAGACCATTAAGAAACAATGTTCTTACATCCATTTGATATCAATGCCAACCAAGAATTGATGCTAAAACACATTAACGAACCTGATGCAAGTACACTAGAAACTAGAGTAAATGTGTCCTTATAGTCAACTCCTCTCTAGAGAATACTCTCACTATGAACAGAACCTTTGCACTTTTTTATCTGCTGCAAGCTTCACCTCAAACATCCACCTAGAATAAATCAAAAACTGCCCCACTTGTGTTGGCACAATCTCCCAAACATCAATCTTCAGTATAGAGTTGTCCATGTCCACCACAGCATTCTGTCATACCTGCTAACCAACTACCTCCCCATAACTAAAAGGCTCTACAAAAATGATGGAAGACATCGATGCAACATAATTCAAAAACTTTTTAGAAAGATAACTCGCTACAAAGGATGGCTTTGTAGATCCAACATGATCCTATGCATCCTACTATGTTTAGCACCACCTAGGCTGCCTTTTTGAACCAAAAAATACTAAAGCATCACTTCCACCTCCAAAACCTTGCTAATCATCTTTAGGACAGAAAAGGTGTCTCCCTCCTAAACCTCTACTGAAAGGGTCTTGAGACCTCGAGGGACCATACATCATCACAAGGTTCACATCTCAGGCCACTATTATTTTCCATTGTGACAGAATGTAGACTCCATAGGTTTTGCAGGACTCATTATATCCAACAAAAACACCCTTCAAATTGGAGTGTTTCAATTTAGTTCATTTCTCCTAAAAATTATGAATATATACAGGACAGCAACACGAAAAGTGTGATACCTAGCATTTCTCACCAATGAAAGCTTCCTTCGGTGGTTTGTCCTTCAATACCTAGACAGGAAACTTGTTTAGGATGTAGACAATTGTACCACATGCCTCTACCCAAAGGAACATAAGGAAATCTAGGACATGAACCATAGCCTCAGTTGTCTCAGTCTGAAGCATTTGTTTTTGGAAAAAAGTAGTGCTGGATCACAATCATCCTTAAAAAACAAAAAAGTACTGGTATATCCACTGTTTTGACAGGGTTTGAAACTAAAGACATCAATTAAAACACTTCTGGAACAGTAGATTTCCAACTATACCTGTTTACCAGCTCGCCTATAGATATGAAGAGCCTTAATAGCATCATGGCATTGCATTTCAAAGAACTGCAAGTAAATAGTTTCAGTCATTAGTAGCTACAGATCAGGGATGAGTAAGATGCTAATTGAACATACTAAACCATAACATTCTCTACCTTGTCAAGAAGGTTGATGGTGGCATCATTAATTGCTCATTAATTGCAGTATAAAGTTTAATGCTCTCCCATGAAACCTGCAACATTGTACAAAAGACAAATAAGTATCCCCATCATAAAGTACAACATCAACTTTAGCAAGTGAAACCTCTTTCTTCATGCAAGACAACAAAGGAATTTTAACCACCAAAGAGTGAAGATTCTACAAACCGCTGTGAGTGCATACTCTATCACATGATATAGCTGCCCTTTTCGACTGCACATAATTAGATAATTACATGAGCTCACCCATACACAACATTATGTAGTGCTTTCAATCCAAAAACACACTAAAATGACATATAACTCAAAAAGTCTAAAGAACATATAATAAGTATCCAACCTACAAATTCAGAGTTGTTGTTCATTCAACAATGGTGGCTCCTATGTAATACCTAACACCCCATTAGACAATAAAGATATTGCTTCAAAGGTGGCAATTGTTCTAGCAATTCAGGAATGTCCAGTTCCCTAGTTCTCTGCAACAAAAAAATGTCTATCGATTGGAATTTTCCATTTTTCGTCCATAACATGTTGAGCATAAGATTTAATATAAGCAAAGGAAATAACTAAATATATCAGGTGCCCAAAAATAAAATGCAAACAATGTATTTACCAGAGAATATAAACTAGTAAACTAGTTGATCTAAGAAAACAATTAGCCTAGATTTACACATACAAAACAAAGGTACACTAGAATCATAATGACTTATCCGTGTAATACTAGTAAGAAAGCATGAAGCCTCTGCAAATGAAACAACTTAGTTTTATTGTAAGAGCACAATTACTGTTAATGTAGAAAAATATAATGTATTCATAGTGATTAACTCTAGAACTCTCTAGTGTCTTTGGTGTTCAACATATAACAACAAGCCCCTCAATGCTAATATTTGGGGAATCTCATTGGTTGAGAACGTCTACAACTTGAAATTACTGAAATTCACATAGGGTTCCAAACTGCCTTCAATATGCTTGGAGATGCTACAAATTTAAACTATAAGAGCCTCTCAGTAAGCTCTCGAGTCCTTTGCTCGCTTTCAAATTTTCACTTCCATTTTTCTAAAAGCAATAATATTTGAAATATTGGGAACAATCACACCAACTTTCTTTGATGAGGTCGTTGGCCAGAAATCAGGCATTATTTTAAGAATTCATTAATCTCCGTTAGAAAAGAAAAACGTGCAACTGCAAAGGTAAAGGTGGATTTATGTGCCTTTTAAAGTCAAAGTCCTGATCGATTTGTGTCAAGATAAACATTAATCAATCAAAAATTAATAACGTCCATGTGATGTTTCTTAAAGTTTGAAACCATTTGAAAGAATATTAGATACCATGGATAAGAACATATAATAATGCTATAGAGGTGATGCAAATACTTAAATTTTCACTATTAGAAAGGTCTTGATGGTTGTCATCAGCCAGAAAGAGGCGTTGTAGAGCTGCTACTAGAAAAATCTTCTACAGACAAGATAAATGAGTCCTTTTGATAATTAATTTTTCATGTATTCTCACATCTTGAAGAGTTGCAAAATTTTAGCAAAGTTTGACCAAATTTCTATTATGTCTCACAAAGATCCCACAGTGATACTTACATTGCCTAAAATATGCACGTGAATTACATACCCTTTGATCAGTGTCAAGTCACGGCTGTAGCAAAAATTAAGTCACGGCAATGTAGAATTCTATTGTATAAATGAGTTCTTGTTTCTTGCAGATTTGTTCTAGTAGTTGCATATCAGTTTAAAATGTATCATGGTGTCTGCTATTGTAATAAGTAACCAAGGAATTTTTTATGCCAAACAGTGTTGCTTGGAGGATTGTATTTGTTCTGGTGTTTATTATCAGAAGTATCAAAGTTATTGAGCATGCACATCTTTTGGCTTCAATCAGATTCATGATGTAAACAGTGACTGCGGAAACTAGAGAACTCTTAATGTCTAGGCTTTTTATTTTGTTCTACGATGGAATACTTTAATTTTTCCAGTTCCAATTCTCTGTCTTACAGAACTTCTAATTCTTAGTTGAGTCCCTGGAAGGTTCTTGTAGAGCCATAGACATTAAGAAGCTTACCTTCCAACGTTGCCTTTGATTGCATCACTGTCGAGCAATGATTTTGTCTGAACATAATTACAAGAATCATATGCATATTAGTCTGGCTTCAAAGGTTGGAATCAAATCAATTATATTCAGCTTAATTACAGTTACCAACAGCTATCTTTTCTATCATGTTCCCTAGTAAGATGTGTAAAAGGAAAAATATATGCCAAACTTAGAGACCTTCTGCTATCTTCTACTAGTTATGTTAATTGATCTTTAAATATACAAGCTAGTGCTTGAACAGCTGAATATTAAAGTGTTTCTGAGTTAATCTTTACTAAGAAATAAAGAAAATCTAACAATAGTTCAAAATTTGTCCTGAGGATGAACCACATTAGATGGTTCGAAACGTCGACCCTAATCTGATGATGTGATTAATCCGAAAGACTCATCTACAACAATATGGATTACAAAAGTCTGAAGTCAATAATTGGGTAAAACTGTTAACCATTGAGTCAGTATACTGTAATTCTCTCTACATGGATTTTCCCAAGGTTAAAAATTGTTGAGATACTCCGACTTTCATTCCTCAACTGCTTTTAATATTTGTTTTCTTTGATCTTCCTGGAATCTCATGTTTCTCATGACTTTTAATTCAAAGTATGGGAAGATAGTATTTGAATGCATGCAACTTGACTAAAAACTGAGCATATCATGTATTTTATACTAGGAGGCTTGTTTTATTTGATGTACATAAGTTCATGGCAAAGCTGAAACTTGGATTCTTCATGTGAATAGTATATAAAAGTTTAGTTCTGTTAGCAGTGGGCTTGTATGCTTTATACTGCAGTATCAAGGATACTGATTATTTGATAAAGAATACTCATGCTCACTCTTATGACCCTAATGGGAGTATTTTGTGGTCAAATGTATATGTAATAAATAATTCACATGCTCTATGGTATGACCCTAATGTGGTCAATGGTATATGTATGTAGAATGTTGGACATGGGGAATGAGTGAGGATATTTATTATAAAGGTCAATAGAGTCATTATCAACCTCAGAGACCTGTGGTCTGTATTTATAGATATACTTAGGTTTTCTGGGAGTTCTCCTAATGTGTTAGGAGATATTGTGTAAGTCATCATTATGATATTTATGCGAGCTGTGCTCCACACCTATATTGTGTGTACATGTTCTGGGCAGGTTTATTATACTATTTTGTGTATTAGGCTAATAACACTCACATTTGCCTTGCTGGACGTTTGTTAGGGCAGGCTGCGACTCTTCTTCGGTACCTGAGGGAGCCGCAAAAATAAAGCCTTTGAGCAGCCATTGGAGTTCACAACATTATAAGAAAAACTCCACAGGGAAGCTGTCTTGAAACATAATAAAGATAAACTATAGATTCTATATGAGTGAGGCTATAAATAGTAAAAGTGTTTGTAATTATTACAAGTTGCGCGGGATCATATTGTATAGTCTAATCAGAATTGGCCTGTCCTTGACATATTTTCTATTACCTCTGGCGATCTTTTAGGACAAAATTTTATCATGTTCTGAGTTGGCACCATAACCTAGCTTTCCTGTGGCTCCTAGTGTTATTAAAAGTTCAAATTGAACCATGAATTGTCCAACTGACCTCATAGAAATACATATATGAGATAGCAGTCCACTATAGTACCATTGCTTTCGATGCATTTTGTTCTTATTGTGTAGAGCGGGGGAAGGGGATAGTGTCGGTAAGCTTCTCTATCATTTTGAAAGTGCAGCTTATTTTTTTTCACATGTTAGGCTGTATCATGTACATCAGGTTTGAAATACGCATGTATTTATGCAATTGATAGCTTTTTCAATATCTGCAATTGAGGTCTTGCAGATATTTTGCAAAGACCTGGAGTGTTTCATTCAGCTAACAATTGAGAAAAAAGTGTTTCATTAAGTTATTAATTTCTTACATGTATTTCCCTCTGAGCTATACTAGATCATTTAATTATGCAGAAATCTAGTTTAAGATTGACATGCTTGTAGATTGAAGGTGCCCAAACCCTTTTATTGGAGATTCATATTTGTACATCAGAGCTAATGCATTTCTTTTTTGGTCAGAAATGTTTGGCATTCTATTATCGTAGGCCTTTTCACTCTGATAAATTAGGGATCCACGGCCCATCTGCGTTTCATTCTACATCCTATCTCCACCATTTTCATAATGTCTACTATCATGTCTGGATAACTAATTGAATTCTTTAACACTGGCTATGGCATTTACACTCAGCATCACAAAATTCCATGACTCTTGGTCCAGGTTACAACTGTTACAAAAATTATTTACAAATAAAAAACCAATCTCCTTCTATTACGTAGGTGCCTTAGATGTTGCCTCAAGTGGAGTTCCCAGTTTTAATTTCAATGGGCCTAATGATGGCCCTACCATCATCGGATTCTGATTTTCGTTCTGCTATCAATCTGGCCAGACTTCTCCATCTTGTTCATCCATTCCCCTGGTTTAGTTATAAACTTTATGTTGGTTTCCAAGTAAAAATGCCACTAATCTGGATTCTTAATCACATTCACAAACTGGTGATGGAGTTTAATATTCTCTCTAAACATTGAAACTCCAAATCCAACCAATTTCTGTTTGAGTTGTAGGCTAGCCCATGTTACCAACAAAAATATGTTTCTGCTCTCTCTGGCCCTCGTGGGTCTTGGTTATGTAATTTTTGGATGGGTTTTCATGATACTTGTACTTCATTTCACCCCTGTTTACAGTATTCCCCCAACTTTTTCCACTGCGACAAGCATTTTCTCTCTTACCCAGTCACAGTCTTATCTTCAAAATGGTGTTGTAGTTGCTCTAATTCATCTGTGTAGAAAATGGTTCTTCTTTCCCAATCCTCTCGCTAGGCTATTTTGAGACTTGATTTAATGGTTCATTTCACTCCTATCTCTTCCCCAGCATGTGCAACAATGCTACTTCTCCCTCAACTAGGTTGGAGCTAATGCATTGCTAGTACAAGCTGTCTAGATTTGAATTTTGAATACGACAATTGAATATGACGACCGGAGCATTTATCAACTTGATGATTCAATTTTCACGGGATTTTTCTCAACCCACTTAATTTTATTATGTCAACTGGGCTAGGAGCAAAGTGCATGAGCAGGTTATCAGGCGGAGAAAATGTTTTACTTTTTGGTAATGTGATGTGCACTGTGGGGTTTATAATTCTCTACAAAATGACGTTTCCAAATAAATAAAAAAATCAGAATTCTTTTCCACATTCTGGTAAAAAAAGAAAAAATAAATTAATTATTTTCAACATTCTTGTTGATGTACCTAGAAATCTATAAAATCTCTTTTCTTCAACAGAAACCGCCCCATTTTTGTGTGCAGAAAACACTTGGGATCTGTCGCTTTGGGTATTGCTATGAAACACTTGGGACATGTTGCTTCGGGAATTCCCATGATGAAACACTTGGGAGATTTCGCTCTGGGAATTCCCATGTATGTGAGAGAGGTGCAATGTTCATGGGCTAAAATGTTGGGAATCAAACTTGATCCAGTGCTGGAAAACTCCACTAGTGTACTGTTGACCTATAACCAAATAAACCAAGAAATATATAAACCTCGGCAATAAACAGATTGAACAAAATATTATGAATCCTGAGGGGTCACCGACATGCTTTTGGCATGCAAGTATGAGGAGGCCTCTGTTCCTGTGGTTGATAACTTCGTTCTTATCTCTGACAATGCGTACACTAAAGGATAAGTTTTACAAATGGAGAGATTGATACTTAGTACTCTACACTTCAATATGGCAGTGCCAACTCCTTATGTCTTCATGAAGAGATTGCTGAAGGTAGCTCAATCTGATGAAGAGACAGAGAGATCGTCTTTTTTCTTCATGGAGCTTTTCTTGGTGGAGTACACTATGTTGAGATATCAACACTCCATGCTTGCGGCAGCTGCAGTTTATACTGCACAATGTACCCTGAAAAGAATTCCATGTTGGAATGGAAGTATTGAATGCAAATTTGGGAATCTGCCAAGCTGATGGTGCATTATCATCAGAAGGCAGGGGAAGGGAAGCTTACTAATGTTCACAGGAAATACTCTGCCTCCAAATATGACCGTGTAGCCAAGATAGAACCAGCTACCTTTACTAGAGACATGGTCCTTTAGGATACTCACAGATTAACAATCATTTTATACAAAAATCCCAAACATAAGACATTTCAGAAATCTTGACAAAATCTCTTAGAGAGTGCATAATTTAATCAAAGCTCTAATAAATTTCCCTTCATCATAAATTCTAACAGAATGTTATGCATTAGAATATAACTAATCTCCAACAAAATAAAAGTAGTAGGGGTTTCCACATATAATCCCATCAGCAGGAATCATTAAAAGAAAAAACCCAAACATGCGACATTCAAGACAGCTTGAGAAACATTCTTTGAGAATGCATAATTTAATCAAACCTTAATTAAATTATCCCCTTATTCCAAACTCTAACAGAGTGCCATGCATTAGAATATATTTAACCTGTAACTGATCTGCAACAAAATAAAAATAGCAGCGATTTCCACGAATATAAATTTGGATTTTGTAATTATAACAACCAACCGCCATGTAAACCTAAGAAAACCAGAGAGGGCGCTAATCAAAGCTAGCCCAACATGGATAGGACCCTATGTTAATGAATAGAAACCAAAAGTGGAGACAAATGTAGAATACTAACCAATTCGGTGACAGGAACGGGAAACCCATGTTGGGTGTAGCCTTGCGTTAGTGCTTTGGCATCATCGCAGGCCTGCAAAAGAGATGCATAAGTATTGAAATCGACTAAGATTCCCTTCTGATGCATTTGATGGAGTACACCCAGAGCTTCGTTCCATTGGCCTCGCTTGCACTTGCTGCAAGATGTTGATGATCCAGGTACCGAGGTCGACAGCGGCAATTCTGAATCAATGTTTTTTGTGGGCATTTTCATGGCAATCCTCCTTGGCGGGAAAATGAAATTTCAAATGAAAAAGGTCAATGTGAAAAAAAATATTATTTGAATATAATAAATATTTTAATTTTTTAAAAAGTTATAAATGTTTTGATGTTTTTCAAAAAGAAAGGCAATTGTATTCGTAAGTTATTTTGTTTTCTCCAAGATAGTATTAATAAAAAATAGATGTTAATAACCAATTTAACACATCACCCACCTAAGTTGACCACCTTGACAAAATATTGGTTTTTTCAATGAACTAAAATGTTTTTAATGAACACAACCAAATGTGCATGATGTTGAACAAGTAAACCAACATGACATACTTTTAACAATAGTAACAATGTGTGCAATATGTGGATTGGGAAAACCAAACTAACATACTTATGATAATCAGAATCGACCATACATGCCTATTGTGATCAACCCTTCACGAGTTATGTTGATTTCGTGCAAAATTAAGCATGTCATGCAACTCTTATAAGACTAACTTTGATACATATACAAATTAAGTTTGTATTTACTTGTTAGAATTGTGTTAAAGTGTTTCCCCTTTAAATGTCAGAGGTTTGAATCCAAGGGAAATTAAGGTATGTATACCTCCATGGATTAAATAGTTAAATCATTGCATGAAGGGCATCCATTGTCCCACGGACAAGGGGGTCTCACATGCCAATTTAGCATATTCCTATATTATAACTTTATATTAAATACTATTATTACTTTCTTTTGTTAATATGAGTGATTTTAATATTTACTATACAGTTAAGTAGATTACCCCTTGACTAATTAGTGAAGTATTTAATATTGGATGAGAGAGTTGTAAGGTTGAAATTTCTATACCTCGTGTTAATTTGGGTGTTTGTATCATTTCAATGCAAAATTGGATTTCATACATATCCATGGATCCATTAAAGCCATTTACACATGGGTGAAAATGCAGCAAGATGATGGAGCTTAGTGAAATGAAGTCGCCTTCACTAAGTGGGCCCGCAGGCGAATTCTGGCGCAAAGTCTATTTTTAGACATATGGAGCATGGTTCGGGGATTCCGGTTTGAGATTCTTGGAGCATTGGTCATGTTGGTAAAAATAGATGGGACTCTATTTTTGTGACCTATAGGTCGAAGAGGTCGAAGTCTATTTTTAGACTGCCTCTCCTTAAAATAGGGAAGTCAAATATTATTTACCCTTAATAATATTTGGACTATAAACTTCGGTTTACTCTCTTGGAGCACTTCAGTTCGAGCCTTGGAAGTGGCTCATGCATCTGACAGAGGAATTACGCTATTCCTAGGGTTTGATGGCATCATACATGGTTGACTTCAGTTAGGACTTCAGTGGTAGAATTTTGGTGGAGTTAATGAGACAGATAGTGGAGTTGTGTTCTATTTATTTTAGTTGAACTAGTTGAGATTAGTTTAACTAGCTAATCAATTAGTTATGAGTGGAGTGAATTAAATATTATTTAATTCATTAATTAGTAACTCATTATTCAACTTAAGAACACATCAGTTCACTACAGTGCATGATCAGTTCAGTGGAGACCAGTGAAAGAGGTAGATGAAAGGGTGGAGTTAGCTATCAGTGGCGACATCAGTTGTGCATGAGATTTGCACCACACTTGGAGGAATTGCCCATGATGATTGCGCTGTCAAGCCAAGGAGATTCGAACCTTGGATCTCTATATAGACAGGCCTGGATTGCGCAATAAAGGCAAGGCAATTGGCGGTGAGTTTTGAACCAGTAACCTGTTCAAAACTGAGCTAGTTTGTGTGTAACTTCATGAGATAGTACTGAGTACTTGTGAGGAGTATTGTACTGAGTTTGTTACATGATTTCTCCATTATAATATACACAATAGTTGCGGGGTTTTCAGCTATAAGCTTTCCCCATACATACTGTGTTAATGTGTATGATGATTTGATGTGTTATCACTTGATTTTATTTCCGCATGTGTGATGATCTGAGTGGAAGAGATTATGTGTTGCATATAAATTCGAATTGTATGTGATCAGGATAGTCTCGGTGGATAATTAATCATTATTCAGCAAATTTCTACATGGTATCGGAGCTATTGAAGCAGAGATTGATCATCACGGTGATTACAAACTTATTTCGGTAGACAGAGTCTGCATGCGGGCCAGGTAGCCTCCGGATTCATCTTTCTTCGGAAAGTGAAAGGTCTGGTAAATGCCCCTTGCAGTCGATCTCTGTGCTAGAAATAATTTGTTCTCACAGATCTAGAGCGGTTGAGCTTTGAGATGGAATTCGAAATTTTGCAGCAGTTTTGTTTTCTTGGTGCCGGTGTTGAAAATGTCTTTCAACGGTTTGCGACTCGAATATGCTCTTGAAGGTAGTTCGAATTATGTTGCATGGAAGGATCGCATGGAGGCAGTATTAGAATATAATGGTCTGAAGGAGTTCGTAGATACGGATGTCCAAAAGCCCACTGATGCTGCTAAAGTCGAAGCATGGCAAAAGAAGATGGTGAAGTGTCGAAGGATCCTGTTGGAGGGCGTCAAGGATCATATTGTATCCAGCCTGCATGGAAAGGCTACTCCATATTTAATGTGGAAAGCTTTGACGGATCTATTCCAGAGTAAGAGCGACCAAAGGAAGCTGGCGCTCAAAGATAAGCTCGGGAACATCAAGATGGAGAAAGGCGACAGTATCGCCAAATACCTCACGAAGTTCACTCAATGCAGAGATGAGCTGGGAAGTGTGGGGGTGACTGTCGAAGACGAGGACATGGGCGACCTGGCTCTCCTTGGTCTTCCGAAGGCTTGGCACTCATATCAAGATAGTGTCAATGGTCGGGAGAAGCTGCCGGGATGGGAGCGCTTTTGGGCGGATCTCATGCAGGAGGAGATAAGGAGGACTACTCGAGATGGATCTTCATCAAAGGGAGCTGATGAAGAAAACTGCGCTTTGGTGGCCAAAGCAAAGAAAGGGAAAGGTAAGAAAACCTCTCATTCTGGTGCAAAGGGCAAGAAGCAGGATATGGCGAAAGTGAAGTGTTTTCACTGCCATGATCACGGACATTATGCTACCAATTGTCCAAAGAAGAAGAAGAACAAGCAAGCGGGAAGATCTGCAGATGGAGAATCTTTGGCTTCACAGTTCGAGCTTGACTTTTCACTGATCGCATGCTTGGTTTCAAGTGTGATGGGATCGGTGTGGTTCTTGGACAGCGGTGCGTCATTTCATATGACGGGAGATCGGAAGTTGTTCTCAGATCTGGAGGACAAAGATTTGGGTGTGCACATCGAGATGGGCGATGATGGTAGATACAGTGCGACTAGTATCGGTACCATATCCTTTCAGAGGGAGTCTGGTAAACCCTTTGTACTGAAGGATGTCATGCATGTACCTGGATTGAAGAAGAACTTGATCTTTGTGGCGATGTTGGAGGATAAAGGGTATGATGTGGTCTTCAGCGAAGGAAAAGCCTTCCTGCGTAGTAAGACTACTGGAGAGACCCGGAAGATAGGGGTTCGAACCAAGAACCTTTATCAGTTGCAGGTAGATGGCTGCGCAGCTATGGCATGCAAGGCAGGAGAAGTGGTGAGCCGGGATGATGAGGGTGAACTGTGGCACAGGGGATTGGGCCACCTTCACCATGGAGCTTTGAAGATTATGCAGCAGATTTCTACTGGGCTTCCTAAGGACACCCTTGCGCAGTCAGATCAGTGCAAGGGGTGTACTTTAGGGAAGTATGTGAAAGCCACCTTTCACGAGAAGGATAGTCGCGCCACGACGATCCTTGAGAGAGTTCACACAGACGTGTGTGGTCCTTTCTCAGTTGCTTCGACAGCAAAGCACAGGTATTATGTGATCTTTGTTGATGATTTCTCTCGAAAGTGCTGGATCTTCTTCATGCCGAAGAAGAGAGATACATTCGCGAAGTTCTGTGAGTTTAAAGCACTGGTCGAGAAGGAGTCGGGGAAGAAGGTGATTTCTCTAAGGAGTGATAACGGTGGTGAATTCATCTCGGCTGAATTCAAGGAGTTCTGCAGCGCAGAAGGGATTCGGAGAGAGCTCATCGCACCCCATAACCCACAGCAGAACGGGGTGGCTGAGCGGAAGAACGGAACGATCGTGGGTGCTGCACGGGCGATGTTGCATGATCAGGGCCTACCCCTTCACTTGTGGGCTGAGGCATGCAATACAGCAGTGTATGTGCAGAACCGTTGTCCTCACAAGGTTCTTGGCATGAGTACACCAGAGGAGGCTTATTCTGGCAAGAGGCCTGATATTTCCCATTTGCGGATTTTCGGATCTCCTGTCTACATGCATGTGACGAAGGATGCGAGAAGGAAGCTGGATCCAACTGCTGAAGTTGGAATATTTGTGGGGTACACTGATACACCTCATAACTATCGAGTGTATGTGCCAGACAGTCGCAAGACTGTTGTGTGACGGGATATAAAATTTCAGGAGGAGAAAGCCATGCAGTGTTCGCTTGAGAGGGAGCTACACTTGCATGCAGATGAGGAGCTGTTAGTTCCTAAGGAGGAGCTTCCGGATGTGGATCAGCCACAAGAGGAGGTTCAGGAGGTGGAAGAAACCACCCATGTAGCGCCAACCATCAGAGGGCGCATGCGCACTACAGAAGCTGAGCGACTGGCTCGGGATGCAGAGAAGGTTGTAGGACCACCTACAGCACAGCGCAGACAGAGACAGTCACCGGATCGGTACACTGGCTACATGGCTCTTGTGAGTCAATGTGTTGTGACGGAGCCATCCTCTTTTGAGGAAGCTGTGGAGGAACCCGCATGGGTTGATGCCATGATCGAAGAATATGATTCGATCGTCAGGAACAGTGCATGGGAGATTGTCCCAAGACCGGTGGGGAAATCGGTGGTGGGTTCGCGATGGATCTACAAAGTGAAGCAGGCAGCTGACGGGAGTGTGGAGAAGTACAAGGCGAGATTTGTCGCCCGTGGCTTTTCACAGATCGAGGGGATCGATTATGAGGAGACTTTTGCACCTGTCGCAAGGTACTCTTCCATACGGACGATCCTTGCTCTCTCAGCACAGATGGGGTGGCACATTCATCAGATGGATGTGAAGATTGCGTTCCTCAATGGAGTTATTGAGGAGGAGGTGTACATAGAGCAGCCTGAAGGTTTTGAGATCTTCAGCAGTGAGTCGCATGTGTGCCGACTCAAGAGAGCACTGTATGGGCTGAAGCGAGCACCTCGTGCTTGGTACACTCGGATAGACAGCTACTTCACCGGGCTTGGATTCTCCAAGAGTGAGGCGGATCCAAACCTGTACCAGATTGTGGTGGAGGGGAAGCTGTTGATCATCGTACTGTATGTAGATGATATGATTTTGACTGGCAATGAGCAGTTGATACTTTCATGCAAGGAGGATCTTGCACGAGAGTTTGAGATGAAGGACCTGGGCATCCTTCATTATTTCCTGGGATTGGAGATTTGGCAGCGCAGTGGAGGACTGTTTGTTTCTCAGGGCAAGTATGCTCGGGAGATTCTGGAGAGGTTCAACATGCAAGGCTGCAAGCCTGTTGACACTCCTCTTCCTGGTGGTTGGAGGAAGGAGGATGCTACTTCAGCGGAGGTAGTGGATGCCACTGTTTATCGACAGTTGGTGGGGTCGCTTATGTATATGGTCAATACACGACCCGATATATGCTATGCAGTTAACCAGCTTTCACAAGCTATGGTTAAGCCTACCAAGCTCTTTTGGAAGGCAGGCAAGCATGTATTGCGCTATATTAGAGGCACATCGAGATATGGTCTATGGTACAGACAGGAGGATGGAGCGAAGCTTTCTAGCTTCACTGATGCAGATTGGGCAGGGAGTCCAACGGACCGGAAGAGCACATCTGGAGGAGTTTTCAGCATTGGGTCGACAGCAGTTTCCTGGTACAGCAGGAAGCAGAGATCCGTGGCACTCAGTTCAGCAGAGGCCGAGTACATGGCAACTAGCTTGGCTGCATGCGAGGCTATTTGGATGAGGAAGATCCTCGCAGGATTGTTCAGGTTGCATTTGGAGCCTACAGTGATTTACTGTGATAACCAGAGTTGCATTAAACTCTTGGCTAATCCAGTATTTCATGATAGGTCCAAACACATCGACATCAGGTATCATCATATCAGAGATTGTGTTCAGCGGAGAATCATGATGCTTTCATATGTTCCCACGGAGGATCGGGATGCCGACATCCTGATGAAGGCGCTCACCAGGAGCAAGTTTAAATTCCACAGAGGCAGGATAGGGGTTGCAGATAATCCATATCTTGCTGAGAGGGAGTGTTGAAAATGCAGCAAGATGATGGAGCTTAGTGAAATGAAGTCGCCTTCACTAAGTGGGCCCGTAGGCAAATTCTAGCGCAAAGTCTATTTTTAGACTATGTCTATTTTTAGACATATGGAGCATGGTCCAGGGGTTGCAGTATGTTATTCTTGGAGTATTGGTCATGTTGGTAAAAATAGGTGGACCTCTATTTTTGGACCTATAGGTCGAAGTCTATTTTTAGACTGCCTATCCTAAAAATAGGGAAGTCAAATATTATTTACCCTTAATAATATTTGGACTCTAAACTTCAGTTTACTCTCTTGGAGCACTTCAGTTCGAGCCTTGGAAGTGGCTCATGCATCTGACAGAGGAATTACGCTATTCCCAAGGGTTTGGTGAGCACATGCATGGTTGACTTCAGTTAGGACTTCAGTGGCAGAATTTTGGTGGAGTTAATGAGACAGCTAGTGGAGTTGTGTTCAGTTTAACTTAGTTGAACTAGTTGAGATTAGTTTAACTAGCTAATCAACTAGTAATGAGTGGAGTGAATTAAATATTATTTAATTCATTAATTATTAACTCATTATTCAACTCAAGAACACATCAGTTCACTACAGTGCATGGACAGTTCAGTGGAGACCGGTGAAAGAGGTAGATGAAAGGGTGGAGTTAGCTATCAGTGGCGACATCAGTTGTGCATGAGATTTGCACCACACTTGGAGGAATTGCCCATGATGATTGCGCTGTCAAGCCAAGGAGATTCGAACCTTGGATCTCTATATAGACAGGCATGGATTGCGCAATAGAGGCAAGGCAATTGGCGGTGAGTTTTGAACCAGTAACCTGTTCAAAACTGAGCTAGATTGTGGGTAACTGTATGAGAAAGTACTGAGTACTTGTGAGGAGTATTGTACTGAGTTTGTTACATGATTTCTCCATTATAATATACACAATATCTGCGGGGTTTTCAGCTATAAGCTTTCCCATACATACTGTGTTAATGTGTATGATGATTTGATGTGTTATCGCTTGATTTTATTTCCGCATGTGTGATGATCTGAGTGGAAGAGATTATGTGTTACATATAAATTCGAATTGTATGTGATCAGGATAGTCTCGGTGGATAATTAATCATTATTCAGCAAATTTCTGTTCTGTTATTAAAGACATTCAATAGTTGGGTTAGAACTAGCGGTTGGGAGGAGTTCATTATCATATTCATCCAAGGGTTTCCATACTAGAGAAATTAGGGTATGTATTTGATTTATGGGCTAATGTTTGAATGATAAGAGGAGACGAGTTAGTGCAAGTCCTTCTTATGGTAAGGCCCTGCACCTCTTCCTTTATTTCTTAAAGTAAACTTGAAAGAAGTGATTACAAATATATGATACATATAATGTGCAAACCATTCACAACATCACGACATTAAACATTTACACGAGATGCAACTTATTTCATGTTCAATAGATTTTTTCTTTTAAAAAAGAAATATATGGTACCATGATATAATATATTGATTCACCAACATTGACCACCAAACAAATGACCTAAACGACAAATGTTATGTATGGTGAATATCATCCACCATAAACTATGATTATTAGCCACTCTGACACCCCTAAGTTTATGGTCACTCATTGAACATGACTCCAAGAGTTGTTTCGAGCTTCTTAAACTTATTCTTTCCCAAAATACTGACAAGGATGCCTCATTAATGTAGCCTTTTTGTCTGCGCCTTTCATCAAATTCTCTACAACCACGTTTTTATGTTATCCTCAATTAACATTTCAATTCCACGTATTTTCTTATTGCGTGTTTTAAAGGATTTCCTTCATTCTCATGGCAGACACATAGTCGCATTCATGGGTCCTTCTGTGTTTTGGGGACCATCTCATTACTTGCAGTGATTTCTCTCTAAATCAACACATGGCAAGCGTGGTATGATCAACCAAAACATATTAGCACCTAAAAGGCCATCGATTTCGAGTTAATCCCTACCCTACAACATGGCAAAATTTTTGGTTTGAATAAATTTTGTCAATGAATAACATCATTGTGAGTAAAAAGGTAATGCAGTTTGGCTTGGCATATGCTTGTAGCAATAGGGGATTTAATGGGTTAGGGGCTAAGGGTTTAGAGGTTTAGGGGTTAGGGTTTAAATGAGTTAGGAGTTTAGAGGTTTAGGGGGTTAGGGGATTTAGCAGTTAAGGATTTTACGGGTTAGGGGATAGGGGTTTATAATGGGGTTAAGTTTAGTGGGTTAAATGGGTTAGGGTTTTAGGGGTTTAGGGGGTTAAATGGGTTAGGGGTTGGGAATTAGGGTTTAAGGGGTGAGGGGTGAGGGGGTTAAATGGGTTAGGGGTTTAGGGGTTTAGGGGGTTAAATGGGTTAGGGGTTAAGGGTTTAGGGGTTAGGGGTTAAGGGTTTAGAGGTTTAGGGTTTATGGGTTGAATGGATTAGGGGTTGGGAATTAGTGTTCAAGGGGTTAGGGGTTAAGATGATAATTTCGTTGGTCTCTTTTTGTGCACAATAGTTCTTTGTTCTTTGCATCTCAATGTAACAATTTTGTAGGTAACATTGCTTGTTGCCATGTCTTCTCTATTTATTAATTTCTAGTATTTGTTAGCCATTTCTTTACATTTATCGATGAAAATGTCTATTGCAATTAAACCAAATGTATGTTCAATCTCTAGTTTCAAACTCAGCCACAGTGTTGTCACACAATTTAAGTGATCTGGAGAATGGACATCTAATGAAGTCTCAATAACCACACTTCACCTCATGACTGCTACAGAAAAGATTAAGTTCGAGTGTCCCACATTCATGAGAAAGTTGGCGATTATACTCTTGCTCCACCTGATTTTGTCCTGGACATACCCTTGTTTGTTGCAAAAACATCCTAATGTTGTTGACCTTGTCCCTTAACAGACCAAGGAAACAGATGAGACTGAGAGGAATGGAAAGCACTACAAAGTTGGAGAGCGTACAAAATACTAGGATGATTTAAAGGATAAGCTTGAAGAATGTAACAGTGGTGAAACAACTGAAAGTTGTCCCAAACAAATGGTTGATAATTATGTGAAACCTTCTTTTGTACCAGTCAAGCAAGACTACATTCATGTGAGAGCAAGAAGAGGCAAAGCGACCGATAGGAATAGCCTGGCAGAGAGGGTATGGTTCACTCTTTTTAATGAAATATTTGATCTACATTTTGTATATCGAAGATTAACCGTTTTAATCTTGCCAACAAGGGGGAATTAACCCGATCGTAGGTCCCAACTAGGCCTGCTCTCGTTTGGAATGGATAATCCCAACAATTTTTAAGGACTGTTATAAGGGTTAGGGGAATAATGAGTTAGTGGTTAAGGGATTAGGGATTAGGGGCTTAGGGCTTAGGGTTAGGGATTATGGGAATAATGAGTTAGTGGTTAAGGGGTTAAGGATTCAGGGGTTAGGGGTTAGGGGATTTAGGCGCATTTAAGGGTTAGGGGAATAATGAGTAAGAGGTTAAGGGATCGAGATTGGGGTTAGGGGAATAATGAGTTAGTGATTAAGGGGTTAGGGATTGAGTGGTTAGGGGATTTAGGCGCATTTAGGGGTTAGGGGAATAATAAGTTAGTGGTTAAGGGATTAGGGATTGGGGGTTTATGGGTTAGGTGATTTAGGCGCAGTTAGGGGTTAGGTGAATAATGAGTTAGTGGTTAAGGGATTAGGGATTAGGGGCTTAGGGGTTAGGTTATTTAACCTTTAAGGATTTTAGGGGTTAGGGGTGAGGGGTTAATGGGTTATGGATTGAGAGTTACTAGCTTCGTGTTGGAAATTCATGTGAAAAATAATTGTGCATTGGAGTTCAGAGGTGGTGAAAGGATAAGGCAAGGGAAGATGAGGGAGCCCAACATTATTAGACTCCTAAATATGGTTTGTTGTTGGTCCTGATGGTGGCCTCTTAAGAGGAAGCGTAAACGTCGCAGGAGGTTTACGAAGGGAGTGGCTTGTGTGTGCTTGTCGTGGGAATTTGCTGGTGCAGTGTGTTCAATCGGTCCCTGCTGCTCAGTTTCTTAGCCATTGACTACGTCTGGGTTGAGGATAGGAAGTTGAAGGGAAGTGAGATCACTCATTTCCATTTTTCTTGGCTTTCAGTGACCCTGTTTTTTCGTGATAAGAGAGGAAGCTAGAATTTGCAGTCCAGGAAACCTCGAGGGTGGTGGCAGAAAAATAGTTTCTTTTCCAAATTTCGTGCCCTCTAGCATGGGTGTGACAGTGTTTGGTGGATTGGTGTGTGGTCTCTATGTGGAGAATTTGGAGGCTGGTCACTGCCTTGGGGGAAGTTTATACACTCAGGTGTCGGCTACTTTGTCATCGTTTGTTGTTCAAGTTCCTGTGTTTGTTTGGTGGGTGATGGTATTTGGTTTTGATAGTGGTGGAAGTATTTATCTGGTAGTGGGAGGTATCTTTGTGCTTCCTTGTGGTGGTGGGAGACGACATTTGGCTCCTTCGCTGGTGGTGTTTCTTTTCTATAGTGGGGGGTCTAGTCTCTCGACTCTGCACACAGCGGGGTTCCTCAACCTTGGCGAATTATGAAGCCTCTGGTGTGGTGTGGGTGTTCTCCTTCCCCTGTCATCCATGGCCCTGTGGGGTGGCAGACTCAGAAATAATCATGGTGGCTCCACGCCAAAGTGGAAAGGCTGTGGGGTGTGCGTGACTCGCTAGTGTGGGTGCACATGGGGGTGGTGGAGGAGGTAAGTGGGGGGATAACAAAGGTGGGGGTTTGAGGGATCAAAAGTGGAGTCGTCAGGGCAGAGGAGGCCGTGGTGGCAAGGGGAATCATGGGTTTGATTAATTTGAGGTAAATGAGGGGCACGTTATCCAAAAATTTTGCCTAGAGAACGGTCGTGCACTTATCAACTGAGAGATTATGTCATGAGGAGCATGTAGAGCAGATGGAAACATTGGACTGAATGCACTATTTACAGTTCCAATTCTGGGAGAGACTGGTAGTTATTTGGCGAGGCCAAAATCAACTCACTGAAAAAGTAGAATAGTTAGAGACTTGGTTGGCGCACTTTGAAGGGCACGTTCAGTGTGACTTATGTCCTCCACCACATCTAGGAACAACCCCAGACAACCCTGAATCCATCACGTTGGACGACTAGTATGTTATTTGGTGTTCTTTGTGTTTTGGTGCCTCTAGCTCAACCATTTATGGACAATGTCCCTAGTACCTCTTTTGCATTTTTTTTGCATCTGGTGCAAATTTTTGTCAACAAACCAAGTCGAGGTGAGATCACCTGCTTTGTAACTGGCTATATGTACTCCTTTTTTCCTACACGAATATAACAATGACTTACAAAAAAACAAAGGTTCATACATCATTAAAAATTTAATTAAGTTTCATACTTAAATTAACAAATGTTCATACCTATTTACTAAATAGGTCTATAAATATATATTATAGGTTTATCTATTTAGTATTTATCAAATGTAAATATGATGATTTAATATACTAGATTTAAATGAACTCACATGTTTAACATAAGAAATGTTATATTTTTCTAGTTATTAAATGTAAATATGAAGATTTAACCTTAGATTTAAAACAACTCACACTTTTAACATAAATCAATGAAGTTTAAAAATTAAACTTTATGGCCAAATATTAAATATAAATATAAATATTAATTTGGATATCTAATTAATATAATTACCTTTACTAAAATTATAATGAAGGCATAATTAGTGTAAAGTTGATAGATGATACATGCAATTATGTTAATTGTAGATGAATCCATCTGCATTGTTAAACTTTAGAGACCAAAAGGTATTCATAATTTTAACACTGTAAATTCAGAGACCTCTTTGTCTTTGAATTTTAACACTGCAAATGGATTCAGAGACACCTATGGTGAAATGTAACACTTCGGTACCAAAATTTAAAATTTTCATATATGGAGTGACACAATTAAAAATTACCGACATAAATGACTAATTCATATACTTTTTGTACTTGTTATTTGGCCATATTTTTATTCTTGGACTATAATAGTCATTTATATTAATCATTATTAATTTTTTAATTGATTATCTAGTCATATATTTTAATCCTAGACTAAATTAGTCATTTAAGTTAGTCACTTTTACTTTAGTCACTTATTATCTAGTCATATATTTTATCCCTAGACTAAATTAGTCGTTTAAGTTAGTCGCTTTTAGTTTAGTCACTTATTATCTAGTCATATATTTTATTTCAAGACTAAATTAGTCATTTTTAGTTCGGTCACTTAAAATTGCTCAAATTTAGTAGTAATTCACTTGAAATAATTGTGGTGACTAACATTTTTAGTCTCCTAGTCATTAATTTCATCATTTTTTACTAGTCTTTAGGACATTCATTGCATGGTTCTTGATGTCATACTCATCCAGGACTGTCAATATCCTGGGTTTCGAGATGACAAAGTTGGACACACTGTCCAACCTATCCTAATCTCTTAGTCCATGAGAAGCCATATAGATCAAATCTGACAGAACAATACTATTCTACCTATTTCTACTACAAATCTCAACAGAAATGTTGGATCTGGGTTTCTTGGCGATCATAAATCCTCTATAGTAGCTGCTCCTTCTGTCAACTAGTTTCCCTATTGGAAATATTTAGCTAAAACAATCAGACAGTTCTCTCTGATCACCCTCCTGATCAAATCTCAGATTTTTTTGGCTGAGATCTGCTGAGTGACTGTCTTCCTCCCGCTCTTTGTCCACTTAGCTAGGCACAATTATGCACCAGCAGAATCTCCACCACACCATAAACTACTAAATATCCGAAGCACTGCTTCTAGATCTCGGAAATACTACTCTGCAACAAAAAAATATTGGACTATGTCCATCTATCTGGCCTCTGCGTGAGAAGACTAGCCCTACATAGCCTCTACGCAGCGTAGGATGCTCCTGCGTCCCTCTGCATCACCCATATGGGACTATGTAGCCCCTGTGTAGCCCTTTCTGGGACTGCGTCCTCCTGCTGCTGAGCTGCCCTCTCTGGATCTGCTGCTTCAGCTACTACCTTGTAGAAAATATGTCTTTAGCTGATTTTACTGGAGATTCAGCTTGATCTGCAATTTCTCTGATACCATGTGAAAATTCCTGAATAAAACAATACATAAATCCTACTATAGTATCTTGGTTTACTTCTCCTACTTGTGATTAAATTATACAAATTATTTTCAGAAAATATTTAGAAAATATCGAAGTAAAAACAACTAACAACCTACACACATACATAAAATTACTGAATATTATATCATTCAACAAAGTGACACACAGATTTTTCGAACAAATTTCCTCGGAAAAAATCCAATGCGGGAAAACCGGTGCAGCAGATATGAGGGTTTATTATTATTAAGTAGAATCTGAGTAAAACAAATATGGGCATCTTACTGGTTAACCCTATAGAGAAAAATAGATCTACAACAATACCTGCTATTATGGAGACTAAAAAATTGACTGTTCCACACCTTCAAACAAGATTTATAGGACTCAGCCACTTTCTGCCTATGAAAACCCCAACGCTGCCCCTGAAGCCCCCGCGTCAGCCTTGCTAGCCTCTACGTGCCCCTGTGCTACTCAGAAGGAGACTGCGTAACCCAAGACTGGGTGACGGAGTCCTTATGCTACCCTTTATGGCCTCTGCGTAACCTTGGTGACCTCCTGAAGCTGTAGTGCCGCCCCTCCTAGGCTTGCGTAGCGGCTGAAGCTCTCTGCGCTGTGCAGCTGCTGCATAGCTACTGCTGTTGCTGCTGCTCCTATGTGCTGCTCCTGATTGTTGCTTCTATGCCTCTTTTTGAATCTTGGCTCCAGGATCAGATTATCCCCTTAGCCAATACTACCCCTCGCTGTAGAAAAATCTTCTATAAATTCTTAGCAAACCCTCCCTAGAATTCCACCTCAGTCTCCCAACTCTGCCTATGTGTGTTTGTCTCCAACTGATCCTCAAGCCTTTCTCTTATAATTTTTTGTTGATACATCAACGACGGTGATTAAATTTCTTAGCGATGACTGAGATTAAAATACTGCTTAATCCGAGTCACTTAGAACATTTCCTCACATGTTTAATTAATTCATTTTAATTATTTATTTTCCCTAAGTTTAGACGTAGGGATCACATTAAAAGAATTAATTATTTTAATATCTCACACATAAGATGAAATTTCTCCAAAATATCTCTGGGTTTTGGAGGTGATGTGTTTCTTATCCCCTCCACAAAGTTTCAGGGCTAGAGCACACCCAATGATACCTCAATACACAAAATCTCAACAATTAGTTAACTTAATTTATTTGAGTTAAAATCAGTTTAACTAGTTCTAACTGATGGATGAGCTAGTGAGAGGTCCAGGGAATTAAACTATATTTAATTCACATGCAATGATCAATCATATAATTGATAATTTTCTTTAAATAGTTGTTGCATGTCAGTTATAAGGAAGGCCCAGTTGAGATTGGAGTTAAAGGGAAATAGACTATCAACTGTATAAATAGAAAATTGTACACATCATGCATGAGGTCATCAAGTTTCCTTGGATGTATTGTGAAATCAATTAGTGGGAATTTCCCATTTAATAGGGGCTCAATTCCCCCAGGAATGCATAAGCCATGCTGGTTAGTTAGGTGCAAGTTTTTGGTTAAGTATTGGACCAAACTTGCTAGGATCAGAGTGAGACAATCAGACATAGTGGAAAGGTTTCCTAGGACCGGAAATAGCATTGTATTGTTTCATATTATTGACTTAATTCAATATACAGATAGCAGGGTTTTTATTTGAGGCTTTCCTAGATACATATTTGTGTTGTGTGATTGAAATTCTTTCTCTTTCTTGTTCATGTGATTGTGCGATCGAAATTGGTTTCCACAATTTGTAGAATAGATTCAAGTATTTTATTTTAGAATATTAAAATATCAATTGAATCTATGAGGATTTTCTAAATGATATCAGATTAGGAATCACTATAGAAGAGAAGAACCCAAGTTTTTTTTGAACATGTGAATCAAATTTATAGATTTATTCTTCAGGCCCAGTAACAGATCATAATGTCTTTCTCTGGACTGAGACTTAGATATGCCCTTGAGGGTAGTTCAGATTACATATATTTGAAGGACATGATGGAGGCAGTGTTGGAGGACAACATACTGAAGGAATTCATAGACAATGATATTCCCAGGCCCCCAAAAACAAATTCTCAAAATCTTGATGCATGGAAGAAGAATGTAGCAAAGGTGAGAAGGGTTTTGTTAGAAGGAGTTTGAGATCATATTGTATCAAACCTCCATGGAAAGGAAACACCATATGATGTTTGGAAGGCCTTAACATATATGTTTCAGAATAACAATTACCACAAGAATTTGGCGCTCAAGGACAAGCTCAGAAAAGTCAAGATGGAGGAGGGTGACATAATACTAAAATACTTGAAGAAGATAACTCAATGTCGAGATGAGCTTGCAAGTGTTGGTGTGTCAACTTTTGAGGATGATCTGGCGAGGCTAGAACTTCTACGCCTTCCCAAGAGATGTCACAAATACCAATATTTAGTAAATGGGAGGGAGAGGCTACTAGAGTGGGAGCGATTATGGTCCGATTTTGTGCAAGAAGAGATTAAGAGAAACACCAGATATGGGACATATTCCAAAGAATAGGACTTTGAATTAGTCAAAAAAGGAAATAAAGAAAATTGAAAGAAGTCCCAAGGCGAAGAGGGCAAGAAATACTTGTCCAACCTCAAGTGTTTTCACTATCACGATTATGGGCACTATGCCATGAAATGTCCACAGAAGGCAAGCAAGAAGGAGCCCGCAGTTGCAGCAATAGGTGAAGCTCTAACTTCATTGTTCGAGCTTGATTTCACTCTCATTGCATGCATGGAAAAAAATGTAATGGCATGAATGTTGTATCTCAACATTGGTGCTTCATTCCACATGACAGGGAATAAAGATCTCTTCAGTGACCTAGAGGAGAAGGACCTGAAGCAGAACATAGAGTTTGGAGATGATGGGAGGTATACTGCGACTGAAATCAATACAATTAATTTTATAAGGGATTCTATCTCCCCTCTAAGACTTACATGTATTTTTTGTTCCATGACTAAAGAAGAATCTTGTTTCTATCACAGTATTGGAAGATCGTGGCTACAATTTGATATTTAGAAAGGGAAAGGTTTTCCTTAGACACATCGCCACAAGACAAGTGAAAAAAATCAGTGTGCGAATAAATTACTTGTATGCTCTTGAGGTTGAATATGCATGAAAATCCTTGAGGAGAAAGGAAAAGGTTAGAGACTTGGTGGTTGAGAGGGAGCATGAATTACCTCTTAACATGAAACCTCAAAAGAAGCATCAGAATGTTGTGGAGTAGCCACAATTAGAGAAGTAGAGAGGAGGTCGAGTGGAGGCATCCACTCAAGCAGAGACCTCCAGTAAGGGGGAATTTTGATGCAAGTGGGCAGAGGGAGCACATGCAACCATACCTCCAGGTGATAGCTGGGGTGATGTGAATTCATAGTCCCAAGGGTGCAGAAATTTGGGTAGGGTCCATTGTGATGTCTTGTCTCGTGGATCATTACCTTGATATGAGAGCCCATAGTACATAGCAGCAAGATGGATCAGTGGCAGTTGATGCAGTTAGATGTCATAGTGACATATGTAGATACTAGTAGCAATCAGATATTGGAGTGCAGAGCAAAGTTGGCAGCAGTGCAGAAGGCACAATGCATAGTCAACAACAATGAAAAGTTTTTACTAGACAGTGCAGTACGTATTAGCAATCAGAGACTCTGGTGACAGATGCATAATACTGATTTAGTTTGTATGCTTTTCAGTTTCAGAAGTTACAATAGAAACAACACTAGAGAGAAGTGTTGCATGTAGAATATTCCAAAGGTACATGATCATGATAGTGTTGAATTCCTTTATTGTTGAGAGGAAGTGTTGAAATTGGCAACAAGAAATATTGAAAATGGTATATAAAGGGGGTTCTAATTTAATTTTCCCTTTGTTAAATTAGAAGTGAATTATAATTCCACATCACACAAAAACTTGTATGAGTTAACTGAGTCAGGAAGACTTTGTTAGATCATTCAATTCGATTTGAGGGTCAAACTAGAGGCATGTAGAGTGTTTCCTACTTTTTAGAAGCACTGGTTGAGTTTGCTTTGAGTTGTAATTAGTTATCTCAGTTTATTTGAGTTAAAATCTATTTAACTAGTTCTAACTAATAGATGAGCTAGTGAGAGGTCCAGTGAATTAAATTAGATTTAATTGACATGCATCGATTAATCAGATAACTAATAATTCACTCTAAATAGCTATTGCATGTCAGTTCTAAGGAAGGCCTAATTGAGATTGGGGTTAAAGGGAAGTATACTATCAATTGTAGAATTAGAAAATTGTACAGATCATGCATGAGGTCATCAGGATTCTTTGGATGTATTGCACAATCAATTAGTGGTAATTTCCTATTTAATAAGGGCTCAATTACCTCAGGAATGTGTAAGCTAGGTTAGTCATTTAGGTGCAAGTTTTTGGTTTAGTATTGGACCAAACTTGCCAGGATCATAGTGAGACAATCAAAGATAGTGCAGAGGTTTTTCAGGAAGGGAAATAACAATGTTTTGTTTAGTATTCTTAACTTAATGCAATATACATATAGAGGGGTTTTTAGCTAAGGATTTCCCTAGATACATATTTGTGTTGTACAATTGAAATTCTCTCTCTTTCTTGTTCATGTGATTGTGCGATCGAAATTGGTTTCCGAAATTTGTAGAATAGATTCAAGTATCTTGTTTTAGCATATTCCAAGATTAATTGAATCTATGTGGATTTTCTACACATATATCCCCATCAGGCTGTGAAACTCCTTTCTAATCTTGTGTACCTAAATAATGATTAGATGCATGATACTTAAATTTTTTCCTTTTATTGCATGCACCAATCATGTTTGGTTTCTCTTGAAGCCTTCTTCTAATGAGCATAGATCAACTATATAATCCATATGAGTTGACTATTTTTCTGCAAGTTACTGGCTGAAACATTAAGGAAAAAGTGTCCTTCCTTGAAGTCCTTTGAAGTTCCAACAATATTTTCTTTTTGCAGTTCATATTTTCTCATCCATAACTTTTTTGTCTTCAACGGTTGAGCCTCTCCTTTATAAAATCTCCAAGAAAAAGCTTTGTGGCCAAGTTTTCCATACTTGAAACAAATTGACCTTTGATTGACTGGAACATGGGATGGAAAAGGGTTTGGCTGATTCCTTTCTCTTCTTAAATGTTGTTGCTTGTTGAGGTTGTGAGTTGTTTGTATTTTCTTTTTTTGGTGAGTATTTTTGTTCCTTAACTTCCTTTGTTGTTGTTGTTTCTTAGGGCTTCCTTTGGCTTTATTTTTGGTGGAATTATGATGGATTTCCACTTCTTTCTCCTTTCCTTTCATGGAGTTTGATTCTTCTTTAAAACCCACACAAGTTTTGATGAGAGGAGATATTTGGTTGATAAGGATCTCATCCAAGATTCTGATACTTTTCTCCATCTCTCGATATTGAGATAATTGACTGTCAACGTTTTCCAAATCACATCTCAATGAAGCTAATTCAATTTATAATTTTTCACAATAGGCCTCATGGTCTTGTAGTTGATTTGTAAATGTTTTATTTTATTTATTTATTTCTTTGTGTTGTCTTTTCAGATCAATTATTAATACATCATCACTCTCTTGATTGGTTTCATTATCCCCTTGAGAAGAGTCTTGATATGTTGTTGCCATGAATGCAAAATCCTCTGCATTATTTTCCTCTTCATAAAGAGTGTAGCAGGGTCCATATATATTTTGCAACATGTCAAATACCTCTTTTTCAGTCTTGTAGTGTCTCATCTTAGCTAAATCATTTTATGAAAAAAATTCCAGGATAATCTTTTTGAATTCCTCATTAAATTTATCCGGCAAACCATACGCTATTGAAAACAAGATATCTCCATCAAGAGATAAGAATTATGCTTCCAATTTTACCTTCCATTGCACATAATCAAATCCATGAAGTAAATGAACTCCATCTGCTACAAACCTTCCCATGATCTACCTTCCAGCGGTGAAGCTACAATGATGGCACCTTCTCTAATACCAATTTTCGGAACCAATTCACTACTGCGAGCGAGGGTGAATCAATAGTGAAAATATTTATACTAACATTAACTTCTTTTTACGATTCACTAGCATGAAATATGTTATCCATGATAACACTTAGAAATAGTTTTTGAGTCAATTGGTCAAATTATCTAGGGTTTTAAATTTTCTCAAAATAAAAGTTAATGCACAAAGTGTCATTTAGCCATCTTGTCATTATGTAGGGTAAATTTGAGTTTAAATGGGGTCAATCGTAAAGGTTAAAATCCAAAATTCCATGTGTGTTGGGATTATTTGTTCATTATTGGAATTTAGACGGTTTTGCAGAAATTCATAGCAACTCCAGTTAGAAAAAACTGAGTATTTTCTACGAAAGTTCCCGAAACTTCCACAACAAAATTGTCCCTTCTACCACCTGTTTCACTACGAAACCCTGCCAATTAGTAACGATTCATTTTTTTTAAAAATCACGGGTTAGAGTTTAGATGGATTGCGATTTCGTGTCATATTTCACCTTTTCTATCCATTATCTGCAAATGTCACATTGCATGTAAGAAATATTTTTATGGAGATGGATAAGGATTTTTTTCAAGATTTCCAAAACAAGTTCCGTGAAGATGACGAAAAAGATAAAACTTTATAGGAGAAACGTGAATTGATATTGAAGGGCTTGGAAAATTTTGCTACTGAAAAGCTGTTAGTAATTAGCCTGTGCTTGTTTCCCATCCAACAGTTTCTGATGTTACTCCTAGACAGAGAGGCTTAACAGATTTTAAAATTCTTCCCTTTCAGGGATTTTACTAGTGCCCTAGCTTGTTAAGTTGACCTAAGGTTGTATTGAGTTTTACTAAATGGCCTTGACATGGGTTAATTTGAGAGGAAAAATTCAATATCAATCCAAGTTTCAAGCTGGGCCTTATTTGGAGCCTGGCCTAGAACCCACAATCCTAAAGGCATTGCTTTGACCAATTTTTTATTTATTTATATTTTTATATCAACACTATCTTATCTGCTAGGATCAAGATAGTTGGAAAGTGTTGTTTCACTATGTTTTTTGGAGTTGAAATAAATTAAAGTTAAACGGGAAAAGTAGTTGAATGCGTGACCTTTTCAAGGCATTTTTCCCGCATAGTCACTTCAAGTCTGTAGCTGCTTTGTTTGGCCAGCTACTTCCTTATCAATGATTGCTATAATGATTGCCATATCTCTTCATCTGACATGACTGGTTGTGTTTATAGTACCATATAGAATTGATCATCAAAATGGTTAGACAGGCTACTGAAAATGACATGGAGGTGCAAGAAATCATGAAAAGGAAAAATATCATAAAGTTGACAGTTTCGTAGCAACTCCGACCCATATTGAAGGTGAATATTTGCTATGGATTGATGTAGCTTTTCATGGAGGAAAAATCAAGTTTAAACCTCATTTTAGGGAGTTCTAAAGGCATTTGTTTAGCTAATAAACATCAATGAAGACAATAGAATTGTCAGAAAGGTCAGATGGGTATCAAAAAGTTGTTTTTTCATTTACTACCAAAGTTTGCTACAAAACTTCCTATACTTTGTTTTTTTTTTTCTTTGCGTAATGAAGTTCTGATGAGCTTTTGGGTAATCATACAACAAGGTATTGGATGGACAATAGGTCAAAGGTGTCCACATCATCAGCCTATGAACTCCTGTTTTTTAGGGAGACAACTCAGCAAGTCAACAAGTTAGCATACACATGGCAAGAGCATAACATTCCAGCACTCTAGCAATTCAACACTCCACCACATCAACAATTTGTTGCATTCGATGAGGGTCATCACCAGAATTTATTGAGTTATTAAATTATAGGAGACTCCTTTTTTTATTCAAATTATGTTGAAACAAAAATATCCCTACAAAGGCTCCATGAGTTGTAATTCAATTAGAATAAGGTCTCTTAGCTGTGCATCGAGTCTAGCCCAGGTGAATTTTTTTTCTTATGGAGAACTCACTCTATATATGTGTAACTTTTTCACTTTGAAGGGGTTGATGGAGGATGTGAGAGAACCACCATTGTAATCTTTTTCTTCAGTTAATATACATTTTCAACAGACTGTCTTTTGAATTGAGATTCTATTTTGGATCATATGTTTTATCGCCATGTTTTGCATGATATTATTAGTTTCATAGAAATTTGATTACTTGGAATTCATGTTATATGCTCCAAATTCATTCGTTTTCTATGTTTTTACTATAAATGTTTTATTTTGCACCATTTTACAGCGAAAATTGCCTCAACTTCCATGAAATCAGTGTTGTTGTAATTTTTTTTCCTTAATTGACTCCATGCCCAATGGTGGCAGTCATTTCACTCTTTCACCTACAAAAAATCAGATGAAGTATGAACAAAGTTAGTTATCTGATGTTTGAGTTTTATACAGAAAATTTATAAGTGATTTGATAGAGCCCTCTCAGACTGGAAGGGATAACTTCCAGTTAAAATTTGGTTTGAAATAGTTATGTTGGGTTGGAGGTTGAAAAAACCCAATTTGTTCTAACCTAGTGATAACACAATACACGTCATATCATTAGTAAATAAAACATGTAAGATATTCATAAATTAACATAAATGAAGGAAGACAAGCACATAACCATCAGCATTTAAGCACAAGGAACACAAATATCTTGGTGGAACAACCCCTCTGGGTCAAAAACCACCCATGTTGCTACAATTTCTATGCTTCAATATATTAACCATAAAAACAATTTTACAATGTCTTAGCTATCCAAAACCAACAAGGAAGTCTCTCTCCTCTTACAACTTTGCAGACCACCACTTGATGGAATCCACCACTCTCATCAAGCCTCACCCAACCACCATTGGATGAAGAAACCTCCTCATCTAGGGCCTCATTTAAAATTTTCCATACAAGACCCCAACACAAAGCAATAACAACCTCTCATTCATGCTCTTCTCCAATACAACTCACAACCCTACAAGTAATTTTCTCAAACCCTAGAAACTAAATAAATCAACCAACATTACATAAACACTCCAGTGAAATAGGCTCTTTGCTATAATAACGTTCTTCCATACAAATATTAAATCAGCTGTGCCCTGTCCTCATACTAGAACAAAAAGAATTTGTTTTACAATACTCTGTCATAATCAGTTTCTCTAAACTTCGTTCCATGCATTAGCTATAATACTTTTACTTTTATGAAATAACCAGTTTTAGGTATGATGCTTTGTCTCAAAACCTCTGCAAATACATTATAGGACACATTTATTTTCTAATGGTGCACACTTTAAAACTCTATCTTTATCTCTACTCGATACACAACACACTTGCTACATCAACTCAACACCTAAAGAAAATCGAACACAACAACTCAATGTTTTATCACTTTAGATATGCATTCACTCTCTTGATCCATTCTTTTCATTCGATAACACCACCGATAATCACATAGTGAAATTTTTTTCCATCTCACTCTTCTTTACTTCATTTCCATAGACAAGACTGTGAGGTCATAAAACAATTTGTCACTTTAAATGTGAAAAATTTATGAACTTTTTTTTTACAAAATTCATTTACTATGCATGTGCAGAATTTTATGTAAACAAACCTCACTTCTATTACTATCTTACTATACCATGTGCACATCTCATTTGCGTGTGTTTAGTTAGATATTCATGTGAACTGTCTTCACATCATCATAATTCACATAATTTGGCCTCTAATCTATGCACATACATACAACTAAATCAACTCTCACATTTATTTAATTTTGTTCAACTTAATAATTGTGGACAAAATCAACCCTCTATGCCAATGCAAACTTGATCCATAACTTAGAGAAGTATAATGACCATGAATAATGCATAAAAAAAATCAATTCACTCCTAAATGCCATATCAACTCGTACAATGAAATTACTCCACATTCATTGCGTTCAAATACCTCCATTATTTCTTTAAACATTGCATTCACACCTTCTGGGAGTCGAATCCTGCTTCAATTGAAAATTCTAAACAAAACCTTGGGAATTACCTAGGTCAACGCTCATAGTTTTTTTTGTCCACACTGTAAGGGAAACTCACCCCGCACAATAGATGACCTGTGTTACCTACTTAAGTAACTTGACCTAATTAATACAAAGGGTGCGTCACCAATTTCATCAATAAATCCTGTAAATCTTCATCAACCTTCTCTTTTCCAAAGGCATGCGAGAAAAACATATTTTGAGCTTATGTGGCCTCCAATCTCTTTACTTCGTGCTCCAAAAAACCTATCAATCATTGTAGCACCCCTCTATTTCAAGCTATCACTAGAATTATAACATTTGGATGCAAAACATTCAGGTCCAGGAGGTAAAATAATTTCTCTCATTGGCCAATATCATCTAGAGCATTGAGAATGATCTAAAGCTCAAGTTTTAGCTAAAAATTGAAAGTGCTCGAAATTGCTTCAAACTGAAACGAATGGATAAAGTTCATCTCCAGGATTCTGGTGCAAATCATTTCATCAAAATCTGACTTCGTATGACTGAGTTATCGTCTGCTATTCATTTTCCAAAACAGGAAAAAAAGGAGCAGAATAGGTACAGTGCTGATGTGGCAGGTACAGTCAGCATTGCAGGAATATTCTCCAGATTGCAGCTAGTGACACTATGAAAAGTGTTGTCTTCAGATTCTCCATATGGTTTAAGTGAAGAGAAAAATTTCCCAATGACCTTCAATTCTTCCTAAGTTGGAATTTGAAATGGTCGAGTAGACAAATTTGGTGGAAGAGTCCAATTTTTTTGCTGAGAAATTTTTTATGGCAGAGTCGAGGCTCGAACCCCTGATCTCCCGCTTGTAAACCACACGCTCCACCGTCTCTCTTACCATGTAGTTATTACCCCTATAGTCTTCCTCCTGTACCTAAACTTTAACCGCCGACTGTTTGGGGGTTGGAGGGGGTAAACCCCTCGGGTCAACCCCCTCCCCATGTGGCCACGACTCAGAATGAGGTGCAAATCAAATTAATCCGACAGATTTTTAATCATGTTTAATTAAGGTTAAGATGTGGGGTTATGACGTTAAACCATCATTAACACGTAAACCGTGCTTAAAATTTAATACAGGTTTATCCGCCTATAAACCCAGATCAACGCTAATTAATTTGGTGCTTAAACTGGCGAAAAATTCAGAGGTAGCATCAAACTTGGCGGGATTTCTAAATTTAGAAAATTAACTCGCAGTTTCTCTAGTTTTGGAGGAGAAATTAGGGCAAAGTTGGTTTTGTTCATGACTACTCAATTTTCGACCAAAATGAGCTTAGAAAGAGTCATTCTAGGCTAATTGGCATGCTGGGAACTCAATGAAGTAGGTTACAGAGGCAGAAAATGTCATCTACAGGTGTTTTAGTGCATTTGAATATTTTTGAAGGCTAGGGCCACTAAGTGTTGGGGTCATTACCAGAGCATCCAAAGTCCAAATTCAACAAAAAAATAGTCATTTTTGGGAGATTATGATGTTGTAAACTCATTGGAATAGGTTCCAAGAGGTTCTAAAGCTTGTAACAAAAATTTGAGCACACTTGAAGCTAATAAAAAGGTCACTCTATGAAGCTGGACCATGGAGATGTAGCCCAGGAGGGGTGAAATCCTTTATCAAAATTCTCCACGTTAAGCTCTGTTATGTGTGCTTGATGTGTTTAATATTGCTTATGTTCTATCATTTAAAATTATTCGTTTTTAAACTTATGACAAACTCATAATTCCACTAAGGACATTGTTTGACAATCATATTCTCATAAACAAACTCATGAAGGATAAGTAAAACAAAGCAAAGAAAGTTTATATCTGATATGAAACTAACATAGCATTAACTAGCATTCATTTTCAGATCAATTTGGTATCAGAGCACAAGGCTACTTGCTTGTTTTACTTGAAGGGTTTCTAATAGTGCAAATTTACTAATGCTTACAAGATTGAGATTTCAGAGAGGAGAAGGGAAGCTACTGATAGCTAGTCCAGAAGGTAGGGAAAGAAGGAAGAAGGCCGAGAAAGCATCATCCTCACCCAAAGGACCAATCAAGGCAACACTTGAAGCATAAGAGGAATTAGTTTCACAAGAGACTGAAGTGGTTGAAGAGATACAAGCTACAGATATAGAGCTTGAATCTATAGCCAAAATGTCAGGCTATGAAGGAGCTCATGAACATTATGAAGAAGAGGATGTCAAGAAGGAGTTCAGATAAATGCAAAGGATGGTGAAACTTATGTATGAAGCTTTTATGGAAAGGGAAACTAGAGAAGGTTCAAAACACCCTCATAGAGAAGAACCTTTAAATAGTAAAAAGGAGGAAGAGAGGAGCTCAAAATCTAGTTGAGGAAAACCACCTCCTTCTCCACCATCACCATCATCATCAACATCCTCAGCATCATCTTCATCTTCCAAATCCAGTAAAAAAACTCATACCCATACTCATTCCAAGATCCCAAAAGGTAAGAATCTGTTACTCAAGTTGGACATCAAATTTGAACTTCCTACATATAATGGAGAAGCTAATGCTGAAAGACTAGACAATTGGATTCGTCAATTGGAAGTTTACTGTAGAATTCAAAATATGAAAAAAGACGATATCAAAATCCAATTGGCTTCATTAAGGCTAGAAGGAGCAACATTAGTTTGGTGGGATGAAAAGACATAAGAGGAAATGCACATCCATGGTAAGATTTCCATTTCTTGGGTCGAATTCATTTCTTCCATTAAAAGAAAATTCTATCCATTAGCCTATATTCAGAAAGAAATAATGAGTTGGAAAAAATTTATACAACTCAAAGGTCAAAGTGTCCAAGAGTATACACAAGAGTTTAGAAAAAGGGTTTATTACTTGGAGTAGACTTAAACTCACAAGATACGCTCTTGAAGTATAAAGGAGATTTACATTCCTATTCAAAACACACTATTCTCATGTTTAACCCAAATAACTTAGATGAATTATGTGTGCAAGCCAAGCATCTTGAAGCAAAGGGTAAAAACATTTCTGAAGAGGATAGTAAGAAGAAGCCGTTCAAGGGTAAGGGAAAAGAGAAAGGAGGAAAATGGAAGGGAAAGAAGAATGCAAGTGTGAAGCAAGAAGGGGAGAAAGTAAAATGCAAACATTGTTCCAAAGAGGGGCATGATGAAGCCCATTTTTGGAAACTACATCCCGAAATAAACCAAAGAAACCAAATAACAAAGGGAAACAAAATACGACTTCCACCACACAAAAAGATATTGGATTTGATTCAGGAGATGAAACCAAGATAGTTGCCATGGTTAAGAAAGGAAAAGAAGAAATAGCAAGTGCAAGTTCTAGTACCTCAAATAGTCACAATGACACTTTAAATGAAGATACATGGATAGAATTATTCCATGTTAAAGTAATTTCCAGTCATACAAATATTGATGCCTTATTTGATACAGGGTCACAAGAAAACTTGATTTCAGAAGACTTAGTTAAAAAACTGAACCTTGAAATTGTACCTCATCATAATCCACACCCTTTGGATTGGATAGTTAATACTGCCAATTTATAGGTGAGAAGGAAATGTATTTTCAGATTTTCTATTATTGCAAACTTTGTTTATGAAGTGGAGTTAGATGTTGTACCACTTGATATTTTAGGGATTATCTTGGGTAGTCCATATTTGTATGACAGGAAAGCAATATTTTACCGTCATGAGAAAAAGTATCATTTGATCAAAGATGGAGTGGAGTATATTGTGAGAGCTCATCGCAAGAAACTGAATATCTCTTTAGTTAATGTGTGGTTAATGCAGGGAAAATGAAGAGGCTAGTAAATGCAATTAAATATTTTGTGCTTCTTATGATAAAGAAAAAGGAAGATGTTAACTATGAATCTTTTGAAGGACGTGATGACAAATTGAAATATGATTTGTTTGATGTGGTAAGTCAGCATGGCGAGATGTTTGAAGAACCAAAGGGGTTGCCACCCAAGAGGGGAATTCAGCATGAGATTCTGCTGCAGTAGGATGTTCCACTTCCAAATATTGGTATGTATCTCATGTAAATTATGGAGAGTTTGGAAATAAAGAAGAAAATAAAAGAGTTTCTAAATAAAGGTATCATACGCCCATCTACTTTTCCATGTGGTTCTCCAATAGTTTTGGTTCCAAAGAAGGATGAAACTTGGCGCATGTGTATCGATTTCCATGCACTAAAAAAAGTCACGGTAAAGAATTGATACCCACTTCCACGCATTTATGATTTTCTTGATCAGTTAAAGCCTTCAAAGTATTTCACTAAGTTAGATTTGAGAAGTGGTTATCATCAAATTAGGATAGTTGAAGAAGACATTTGGAAAAATTCTTTCAAGACTAGACAAGGATTGTAGGAATGGTTAGTTATGCCATTTGTCTTAAAAAATGCACCAAATAATTTCATGAGAGTAATGAATGATGTACTTAGACCATTTCTAGATGAATTTTTCATTGTTTACTTATATGACATACTCATATTCAACAAATCAAGAGAAGAAAATGTCCTGCATGTGAACAAGGTACTTGATGTTTTGAGAAAAGAGAAATTGTTTCTTAAGATGTCAAAGTGCGAATTTGGTAAGACTTCATTGCTATATTTGGGACACATTGTTGGAGGAGGTGAATTGAAGATTGATCCTTACAAAGTTGAGGTCATTTTGAATTGGCCCAAGCCCAATATAGTTATCGAGGTAAGAAGCTTTTTAGGCACATCACAGTATTGGAGGAAATTTATTGCTAATTTTTCTTCCATTGCAGCACCATTACATGCATTTACAAGCATAAAGAAAGTATTCCATTGGGGAGATTTTCAGAAGAAAGAATTTGATGCTTTAAATCAAAAGATAAGTTCGACACCGGTATTAGCAATTCCAGATCTAAGACAACCATTTGAGATCCAAATAGATGCAAGTGATTATGCTATGGGAGCAGTGCTCATGCAACATGGTAAGCCTATCTAATTTCATTTTGAAAATTTTAATGGAGTTGTGACTAAATATCCTACATATGATAAAGAGTTATATGCATTGGTACAAAGTGTAAATAAATGGAAGCATTACTTGATCAGAAAAGAGACCATTATCCATACCGACCATCAACCATTGCAGTACTTACAATCAAATTCAAAGTTGCAACAATCAAGACATTTCAGGTGGATGGGTTTTCTACAATAATTTCACTTGGTTATTAGAAGAATCAAAACTTCAAGAAGAGGGAATGTTGAATACCTTAGAGTTTGAATCAAAGGTAAAAATCATTCAAAGGAAAAATGGTTGGATATTGGAAAAGTGAGGGAGCTGTACCCTCACTTTCTGAACAATTGATAGTATCTTTTGGGGTCCAAAAGGCTTCTAGTGGGAAGGAATGATATAAAGCTCAAGTTTTAGCTAAAAAATGAAAGTGCTTGAAATTTCTTAAAACCTAAACAAACGGATAGAGTTCGTTTCCAAGATTTTGACGCAACTCGTTTCATCAAAATCCAAGTTCATATGACTGAGTTATCATTTGCTGTTCATTTTCCAAAACAAGAAAAAAAAGGAGCAAAACAGGTACAATGCTGATGTGGCAGGTACAGTCAGCATTGCAGGAATATTCCCCAGATTATAGCCAGTGACACTGTGACAAGTTTCGTTTTCATATTCGCCAGATTTTTTAAGTGAAGAGAAAAAATTCCCAATGACCTTCAATTCTTCCTATGTTGGAATTTGAATTTTTTTTAAGGGTTGGAGTGAAACCCAACTAGAGGGCGCCATGTGTCCTCTCTGGTGGGCCACCTCGTAACCTATGAGGGTCTAATTATTTGATGTTAGTTATCTAACTAAGGTTACATATAGTATATATATTACACACACACACACACACAATGCCAACCAGTGTGGTAGAGGCTTCAAAAATGGTCGAGTCAAAAAATTTGGTGGAAGAGTCCAATTTCAGCGTTGAGAAAATTTTTATGGCGGAGTCGGAGCTCAAACCCCTGACCTCCCGCCTGTAAACCGCGCTCCACCGTCTCTCTTACCTGATAGTTCTTACCCTTATAGTCTTCCCCATGTAATTAAATTTTAACCGCAGACCATTTTGGGGTTGGAGGGGGCCAGCCCCCTCCCCATGTGGCCACGACTCAGAACCAGGTTCCAATCAAATTAATCCAAATCTTGTTTAATAAAGGTTAAGACATGGGTTTATGATGTTAAACCATCATTAACACGTAAACTGCACTTAACATTTAATAAAGGTTTATCCGCCTGTAAAACCAGATTAGCGCTAATTAATTTGGCACTTAAACTGGTGAAAAATTCGGAGGCAGTGCCAAACTTGGAGTGATTTATAAATTTAGAAAATTAACTGGAAATTTCTCCAGTTTTGGAGGAGAAATTGGGGCAAAATTGTTTTTGGTCATAACTCACTCAATTTTTGACCAAACTGAGCTCAAAAAGAGTCATTATAGGCTAATTGGCATGCTGGGAACTCAATGAAGTAGGTTGTAGAGGCAGAAAAGCTCATCTACAAGTGTTTTAGTGAATTTGAATATTTTTTAAGGCTAGGGCCACCAGGTGTTGGGGTCATTTCCAGAGCATCCAGAGTCCAAATTCAACAAAAAATAGTCATTTTTGGGATATTATGATGTTTTAAACTCATTGGAATAGGTTCCAAGAGGTTCTAAATCTTGTAACAATAATTTGAGCACACTTGAATCTAATACAAAGGTCACACTATGAAGCTGGACCAAGGAGATATAGCCTAGGAGGGGTGAAATACTTTATCAAAATTCTCTATGTTAAGCTCTGTTATGTGTGTTTTCTATGTTTAATATTGCTTCTATTCTGTCATTTAAAATTATGATTTTTAAGTTTATGAAAAACTCATAATTCCACTAAGGACACTGTTTGACAATCACATGCTCATAAACAAACTCATGAAGGATAAGTAAAAAAAAAAAAGAAAATTTTATATCTGATATGAAACTAGAACAAAATTAACTAGCATTCATTTTTAGATCAGAGAATATCCTCAACCACGTTTAGATATTTTTGCAACAACTCTTTCCCTTCAATAGATATTCTCACATTCTAATCAACATGAAATATATCCTTGAGAATCAAGGTTTTCATAGCTTGTAATCCCTTGTTGTAACCATATCTCTCATGTTGGAAAGGAAGCAAGCTGCCTTGTAATCCCTATGTAGGAGGTTTAAATAGGTTTGGCCAATGTGGTATTTCTAATGCCTACAATCCCTATAATTCCCATAATAGCGGTTTCTCTTGTGATTATTTTATGGGAGTGAACGAGGTAGTATATATCCTCTAATTTTTGTGTCAATCTGTCAGGTAATTTGGCCTCTTCTAGGGTCACTCTGTCAAACTACTTCAACATTTTTTAGGCACTTCCAAGGCTTGTCAAACCTCTTCATTCTCCCTCAATTCCTCTGCAAACTTTCAGACACATCAACATCATCAACAACATGGACCATAAGCCAAAACTAGGTTGAAATCAATTCCAACCAAACACTAAGCCATAATGCCAACAATACCCCCCTTTGGCGTTGATAAAAAACCCTTCAAACACCTGATGATATCCTCCTTGATTCTTTCCTCCCCCCCCCTTAACATCAATGGAAAAGGGGTAGTCAAAACTCTCTAACATCAACCAACACCTCTGACATGCCAACCAAGCCTTAAGAAAACATTATACCTTGCTTTACTTATTTCTCTGCATATGTAATGAAACTGCAAGTTCCTTCTCATACTGCTATACAAATGAATTTCCAATGGCCATGATCCAAGATTTTAATAGTACAAATCCACGATAATGTTTGGTGATCATGAAGAAACATATAGATCATGAAAACTATTTGTAAATTTAAAGTTTTCATAGTAGTAGCAACACTAACAATGTCAACAATTGAGCAACATCAAACTTGACATAAGGAAGGCTTCATCAACAACATCATAGTAATAATGTCCAACAATATATGCACTATTAGCAATAATATTAAACTCTCATCGATCACTTATGCATACAACCATCCTCTCATAGGATCACTACCTCTTGACATGTCGTAAAGATGCATAATATTAGCACATTTAATGTTATTCAAAACTTGTATAGCAGTTGCAAATCATACTCCCTTGAATCTAAAAAATCTTCATTGTAACAAAAAAATGAAGTTATGCCAACAAGATGTCTTACTACAATGTAATGCTAGGTTTTCAACAATCATCACTTACAGAACCTAGGTAGGTCTTCAATCATTAATGGGATCAAAAAGTGACCAAGAAAGCATCATTGACATCAATAATAACCATACTTCTTATCATCAACAAGGCATTAAACCATGAAAAAACCCATGAACATTAATTTCCATGCACCTTCATCATTATATTTACCACAACAATCACATAGCCCATGGATATAAGCTACCAAACACAGTCAAGTAATAGATAATATTGTGCATCCATATATATACCCATGTAGATGACACATACGCCATGCAAACCCTAGATATGTCTTCTTCAACAAGTCCTACAACACTTTTATTAGCATGCAACCCAACACTACTTCTCCTCATTAGTAAATTTATGTGCATGAGCAAAAATGATAATTCAAACTCTTGTAGCAATAATACTCAAATCAAGCTTTAAACCCTTTTGATGCAAAATTTAAAACAATGCCATAAAAACCCTAATAATATTTCTATCACCAATAATCATGTATAATAGTGATAATAATGTAACAAGGATCCTACATAGTCATCTACTAATCTCTCTGAAAATGTGCTAGAAATTTGCAAGCATAAAATCATCACAAAAACCATCCTAGTAATACTATTAAGATGGAAACCCTAGGCAGATCTTCAACAATAAAAAAACACCAGATCATATCACATCACCTTGGAATCTCTAAGTTGTCCTTCAAATACCAATGCCATATGTGAGTAACCAACCAAGTAGTGCATATTACACATGCATTAATGACATAATGTTGGCCTTCAATAAAAAACATCACTGTATTAATCAAACGAGTGCAAGCCATATGCAAGTTTTGTCATGTAGGTACAACATTATATGAAACACCATGCATAAATTCTCGTACCAATAACCATCTACAGTAAATATAATATGATAAAATCTTCATCAATAGACATAAATCTAACAATGATTACTATTAATACATAGCTTTCACTACTTTAGCCAAGTAAACCGTAGATGTGCCAATTTCAATACAAAAACTAAGTTCTTCATAATAGACATATAAATGATATGATTGGAAACTCCCAAATTCTGTTAAGTAAAGGACAACACAAGAAAATCACATATAAGCTCATACAATACTATAAGATGTCACATAAGTCATGTATACCCTATCCATGCCCTTTTGATACCACAAAACCCTAATTTGTACAAGAGAGGTAATAACATATACATCTCCTTCATCATATATCAAATGGGAAGAAACTAGCATAATACCACATATATTTGTTTATCATGCTTCTTGCTCCCATGATGAGATGAGAACCATAACATCATATGCATCAAATCTAATCAAATCTCAACAACAACAACCATACTCTTATATACAAGCAACAATCAAAATTTCCACACAAACCCTAGAGATGCCCTCCATATTGTACATTCTTCATCATGTTTTCCATAGTGGCCATATAAACATAACAAAACCATCTAGCTGCAATATGAAAGTAAATATATGCATGAGACAACAATAACATATCCTCACTAGAGAAATTGCCATGCAAACCCTAGTTGTTCAAAAACTCCCATTCATATGATGTCTTTACTCTGCCAACAAAAACATCTACAAAGATATGCATAATTTTTCTTGTCAGCGTACACATGCAATAGACCAATGTTAGAGAAATTCATGACCAAGCATGGCTAAATCCTCCATAATGCCAACAATCTATTGGCTCATTAGAAGCAAAAATGCTCCCCCCTGAACATATGCCAACTCCTCATTCTCAGTCTGTCATAAAAAACCATGATCACAACAATTCTCATCAAGTTCATCATCAATAACATACAACTAAAATAATAAGAATAGGCATAAAAAAGCTAATCTAGCATAAGCTATGGAAATGCAACATGCTGAAACTAACTGGTTACAAACCCTAGTTGCATAGGATTACTTGCTTTGCTTCCATATATCTAGAATATTGTTAGGGTTCTAACAAGAAAATTTCTATAATGTTGAAGTAAAAAATATTATCATTCAAACCTTCAACTTCATGCATAAGTCTCCCTTAGGTCATGCAACTCATTACTGATCTTGTGGACCTAAAAAATGATTAGATGCATGATACTTAAAGTTATTCCTTTAATTGCATGCATCAGTCATGTTTAGATTCTCTTGAAGCCCTCTTCTAATGAGCATAGATCAAAGATCTACTCCTCCTGAGTAGACTATTTTTTTGCAAGTTATTGGCTAAGATATTAAGGAAAAAGTGTCCTTCATTAAATTCCTTTGAAGGTACAACAATATTGTCTCTTTGTAGTTCATCTTTTCTCATCCATACTTTATTTGTATTCAATGGTTGAGCTACTCCTTTTTCATATCTGTAAGAAAATATTTGTGGCTAAGTTTTCCTTACTTGAAACAACTTGACCTTTGATTGATTGGACCATGAATGCTGACAACGGGTTGGATGCTTCCTTTCTTCTCTTAAATGTTGCTGCTTATTGAGGTTGTGATTTGCTTGTCTTTGCTTTTGTTGGTGAGTATTTTTCTTCCTTAACTTCCTTTGTTGTTGTTGCTTCTTAGGGCTTCCTTTGGATTTATTTCTAGTTGAATTATGATGGTTGTCCACTTATTTCTCCTCTCCTTTTATGGAGTCTGATTCTTCTTTAAAACCCATGCCAGTCATGATGAGAGGAGATATTTTATTGATGAGGATCTCATCCAACATTGCGATAATTTTCTCCAGTTTCCGATACTGAGATATTTGACTGTTGGCCTTTTCCAAATCACATATCAATGAAGCCAATTGAGTTTCAAATTTTGCCAAATAGGCCTCATGGTTTTGTAGTTTATTTTTCAATGTTTTGTTTGATCGGTTGATTTCTTCATGCTATCTTTTCAGATCAGTGATTGATACATCATGCTCTCTTAACTGGTTCCACTATCCCCTTGAGAAGAGTCTTGATATGATGTTTCCATGAATGTAAAATCCTTTGCATTATTTTCCTTTTAATCAAGAGTATATTAGGGTCCATACATATTTTGTAGCATGTATAATACCTATTTTTCAGTCTTGTCACATCTCACCTTACCTAAACATGTTTTGAAAACTTTCTAGGATAATATTTTTGGCTTCCTCATTAAATTTATCCTGCAAACCATACTCTATTGGAACCAATATATCTACATCAAGAGACAAGCATCCAATTTCACCTTCCATTGCACATAATAAGATCAAAGAAGTAAGGGAACTCCATCTCCTGCAACCTTCCCATGATCTACCTTCCAACGGGGAAGTTGCAACAGAGGCACCTGATACCAATTGTTGGAATCAATTCACTACTGGGGGGGGGGCTGAATCAATAGTGATAATATTTATAACTAATTTTATTTTTATACTTTTATTTTTAAATTTAAATTTAAATTTTTTATTTATTTTTATTGTTTTGTTTTTGGTTTTGTTTTTTGTTTTTTTTTTTCTTTTTTTTCCGATTCTCTAACATGTAGTACACATAATATCATTAGTTAATAAAACATGTAACATCTTCAGAAATTAACATAAATGAACCAAGAAAAGCACATATCCATAAAAAATTTAAGCACAAGGGACACAAAGATCTTTGGTGGAAAACCACCACCATGTCAAAAACCACCCATGTTTCTACTGTTGCTCTGCTTAAATCTATTAATCAACAAGTCAATTTTACAATGTATTAACTAGCCACAACCAACAAGGAAGTCTCTCTCCTCTTACAACTTTGCATGCCACCACTTGATGGAAGCCACCACTCCCATCAAGCCTTGCACAAACACTACTAGGCTAATCAACCACCATCAGATGAAGAAATCTCCTACTCATCTAAGTCTCATTTCATAATTTTCATATTGGACCCCATCACAAAGCGGTAACAACCTCTCATGCAAGGTCTTCTCCAATACAACTCACAACCAACACTGTTACCGATAAAATAGGTAACCGCACTGTTACCTACTTTTTTTTGGTAGCATAAAAAACACCCGATTTTGAAAAGTGGTGATGCAGAATCACCCCTTTTTTTTGTGCACATTTTTGACACTCTAATATTTTTATTTATGAAGTATGAATATTTGTTTTAAAATGTTAGTGATTTTCATGCTAATTTTGAAATGTATTGATGCAGCATCTTTTTTTTTAGAGCAGTGATTTTCATGCTAATTTTGAAACGTATTGATGCAGAATCAACCCTTTTTTTTCGAGTGGTGATTTTCAAGTTGGTAATAAAACACAAAACTTAGATAAAAAATATATATATAAAAACAATAAAAAAACCAATAAAAATGTAAAAAAAAAAATTAACTCGTAAAAATAAAAAAATTTAAACAAAAATAAATTTAAAAAAACAAAAATATTCGAAAATTATATCAAAAGAAATGACAAAATTTGAAAAAAAAAACACATAATTTAAAGAAAAAAAACAAAAATTAACCCAAAAAAAAAAAAAAACATCCAAAACATTTTTTCTAAATTATTAAAAAAAACCATATAATTAAAAAAAAAATTAAAATAGAAAATTTAAAAATAATTAAAATTACAAAATTAAAATTTAGATAAAAAAAAATAAAATACAAAAAAGAAAAAATTAAATTAAAAAAACAATAATAATAGGAAAAAAAAACACAAATTTTAAAATTAACAAAAAAAAAAAATAAAATGAAAAAGAAAATTAAAATAAAAAAAACTATCATTAAAAAACAAAAAAAAAATGAAAAAAACCACTTGCAAATAATTAAAAAACAAATATCCATAAATTTACAGTTTTTTTTTTTTTTTAAATGAAACAATTTATAAATTTTAAAAATGAAAAACTAAATAAACTAAAAGATTAAAAAAAATTTAAATTAAATTGAAATTTAATAAATAAATTTAAATTTTAAAAAATAATTAATCTAAAATATTAAATTAAAAAAATAAAGAAGAGGAAGAAGAAGAAGTTTAAAGAAGATTAAATTTAAAATAAAAAATTTGAATTAAAAAAAAAAAAAAAATAAATAAATAAATAAAATAAAAAAAAAAAAAATTAAAAAGTTAAAAAAAATTAAAAAGTTAAAAAAAATTAAAAACAAAAAGGAGAAAAATAGAATTAAAAAAATATATATATATTAAAAAAAAATGTTACGAATTAAAAAATAAAAAAAATAAAAAAAAAAATAAAAAAAGAAAAGTAGAAAAAAATATATATATATAAAAAAAAGAAGAATTTTTTTTTTGATCGTGGTGGCGCCGCCAATTGGCCTCCACCACGATAAATTAATATATATATATATATATATATATATATATATATATATATATATATATATATATATATATATATAAATTTAATTTATTTTTTAAAATTTATTTGTTTTTTTAATATATATTTTTTTAAATTTAATATTTTTATTGTATTTTATTTTTCATTTTTTATTTTTAATTAAATTTTCATTTTTTACTTTTTACTTTAAATAATGTTTTTTTTTTTATTTTAAATTTTTATTTTAAAGTTTTAAATTTATTAAAATTTAATATATTTCTTTAAATTTAATTTTTTTATTTTAAAATTTAGTTTTTTTTTTTTAATTTTTTATTTTAATAAACATTTTCTTTTTCTTTTTTAAATTTAATTTCTATATTTTGTTTTTTATAATTTCTTTATTTATTTATTTTTTTGGGAGTGGAAATTTTAACTGTATGTATATATATATATATATAATTTATATTTATATATATATATATATATATATATATATATATATATATATATATATATATGTAATATATATTTTGCTTTTTAATTTATTTATTTCTATATATTTTGAAATTTTAATCTTAAACTTTTTTTTTTTTTTTAATTTTTAAATTTTTTTTCTTAAATTTTAGGTTTTTTTTTAATGTTTGAATTAAAATTTTTATTTTGTTTTTATTTTTATTTTTTTATTGCTATATATTTTTAAATTTTAAGCTTTAAAATGTTTTTATTTTTTTCTTAAATTTTAGGTTTTTTTTTTTTAATGTTTGAATTTTAAAAATTAAAAAATGTTATTTCTATTTTTAAAAATGTAAAAAATATGACACAATTTTTTTTTTTTTGGTCGTTCCAGCATCAACTGGTTTTGTTTTGAGGGTGTTTTTTCAATCCTTTTTTCAAGAAACAATTTTGTTTTTAGCATAATTTTATAAAATGTTGAAATTTGATCTTAAAAAAAAACCAAGTGCATTCTGGAATACTCTTTTTTTTGTTTTTGGGGTGTTTTTTCATGTTTTTTGAGTCTTTTTGGGCGACAGTTCTCGTTTTGAGGTAAGGTTACCTATTTCATCGGTAACAGTGTTAACCCTACAAGCAATTTGCTTAAATCCTAGTAGCTTAATAACTCAACCAACATTACATCAATACTCCAATGAAATAAACTCTCTGCTACAACAACGTTCTACAATACAAATAATAAATTAGTTGTTCTCTATCCTTAACCTAGAAAACAAAGCATTTGTTTTACAATACTCTGCCATAATCAATTTCTCTAAACTTCGCTCCATGCATTAGCTATAACACTTTTCCTTTTTTAAAACAATTAGTTATAAGTATGATGCTCTATCTCAAAACCTTTGCAAAGACAGTACATGACACTTTTATTTTCTAATGATGCACACTTGAAAACTCCATCTTGATATCTACTCAAATATACAATTCACTTGCTACATCAACCTCAACACCTAAAAAACTACTCTACACAACAACTCAATAGCTCAATATTCTTTCAATTTAGCTCTACATACATACTCTTAATCCATTCTCTGCATCTGATAACACGATAACACCACTGGTAATCCCACAATGAAAAATATTCCATAATACTCTTATTTACCTCATGTCCATGGACAAGAATGTGAGTTCATACAACAATTTGTCACTTCAAATGTGCATAATTCTATTTTTTTTTTTTTTTTACACAAATCATTTACTATGCACGTGTATTGCTTTCTGCAAACAACCCTTACTTCTATTGCTGTCTTACTTTACCATTCATGTGTGTTTATCTAGAGGTTCATGCAGACTATATTTCCATCATTAGAACTCACATCATTGAGCCTCTAGTCCACGCTCACCCCTAAAACGAAATGGAGTCTCACATTTATTTATTTTTTGTTCAACTTGATACTTGTGGAAAAACTCAACCCATTGGGCCAATGCAATCTTGATCCACTGCTCGGAGAAGTATAATGGCCACGAAGCAATTCGCTACCAAATGCCAGATCAAATCGTACAATGCGATTACTCCACATTCATTATGTTCCACTATCTCCATTATGCACTTAACCGTTGCATTCACAACTTCTGGGAGTCAAATCCTCCTTCAGTCGAATATTCTAAACAAAACCTTGGGAAACTACCTGCACACTGTAAGGATAAATCGTCCTGCAGGAATAGATGACCTTCGCTAATTTCTCAAGTAACTCTACCTGCTCAATACAAAGGGCGCTTTACCAATTTCACCACCAAATCCTGCAAACCTTCATCAACCTTCTCTTTTCTGAAGGCATGTGAGAAAAACAATTTTTCTGCTTCCATGGCCTTCATTCTCTTTACTTTGTGTTCGAAATAACCTCCGAATCATTGTAGCACCCCTTTATCTCGAAATGTCACTAGAATTACAACATTTGGATGTAAAGAATTCAAGTCCAAGAGGTAAGCTAGTTGCTCATGTTGGCCAATATCGTCTAGAGCAGTGAGAATATCCTCGAACACGTTTAGCTGGTTTCGCAACAACTCTTTCCTTTCACCGGGGCTTCTCACATTCCAATCAACATGCAAGAGATCCCTGAGAAGCATAACTTGTAATCCCTTGTTTGCATAACTTGTAATCCCTTGTTTTTAACTGTCTCTCTCACGTTGGAAAGGAAGCAAGCTGCCTTGTAATCCCTTGAAAACATCAATATTATCAACAACAATATTATGCAAACTCTTGAAAACATCAATATTATCAACAACAATGAATACATGTCAAACTACATCAATATTATCAACAACAATGAATACATGTCAAACTACATCAATGTCAACCAAACACTGGGCCATAATGCCAACAATTCATAATTTTATTTTCTACAATGTATTTGTTTTTATTAATACAACTCACTCTAAAAGAGCTTTGTATCCCAATAAACTTCTCAAAACTCGTTAAATTAGTGATTAAAATGGATCTATATTTATGTTGTTAATCTATTTTTTCTTTTGGATAAATTGTGTATCTTAATTGAAACCAATCCCTACCCATCATAAACATATAAATTGTTTGTGGCTAAGGATTCTACCCAAAGTATAAGTTATTTCAATCAAGATACACAATTCAATTTATATAGAAAAAAAAAACATATTAGCAGCGTTAAATTTAAATTTATATATTAAATGTGATAGTTACAATTTTTTTATTAAATTTAATAATTATTTTAAGAAAAAAAATTTCACAAATATGTAAGAGTTTTAGATAAAAGAAATATTTTACTAGTTTATTGAGTTTTATTTTATTTTTTTAATAAAATTTTAATATTATTAAAAAATTAGTAAATTTTATGTAATTTATTTATTTTTATATTAAAATAAAATTTATTTTCTACGAAAAGACTTACCTTTTAGTTTAGAATCTTTCTTTACATTAAAAAAATAAATATACGGTGAAGAAACATTCTTTTAACAAGAAAGTTTTATATTTACATTACAATTTATTACAATGTAATTATATAAATTTTTATATTATTAGTGTAATTATATTAATTAAATTGTTGGTAAATTTTTATAAGCATCAATTCATAATGGGTATCACATCATATATTTCAAGTTGGTAAATTAAAAAAATAAAGAAAAAAAAATAATTAACTAAATTGTAATTTTATTTAAAATAATAATAATTATTATTAATGATAAAATGTATTAATATATCAGTTAGACATGTAACAAGATTCTTAAAAATGAAAATTCACCTTATTTTTTCATCCATATTCTTAATTTGTGAATAGGATTTGTTATACTATTATTGACCAATACCATAACTTATTAATACCACATGCTCAAAAAACCATAACTCATTTCATTTGATATTGGTTCATATACCGTATTTTTAATTAATATTCAATTAACATAAAAAAAATGCATAATTATAGAAATAAATCTTAACTTTTTATTTGTGTATAATATTATGAATATTCTATGAAGGTTAAATCTCTAACATCTATTTAATGACTATTGATAATTAAATAAAAAGTCAAAAACCCCATTTAAAAATAAATATACCTATTGCCATAATTAAATATTCCTATCACCATAATTAAAATAAATTTCTCATCCGTTAATTTATTAAAATAGATTCACTTCACAAATTATCCACTTATTTATGATTTTGGAAAACATATCTCTTTTAAAATAAAATGGCTAAACAACCCGTCTTGCTAGGCTAAATGGTGAACATCTCGCACTTGAAGTCATTTGCCTCGAGAATATAGTGACAATCCCATGGCAATCCTATTGACTCATTCCAAGTTTCCTAGATGAGAGGGAACACATCTTAAAAAAAGAAAATATTACCACCAAAGACTATAATTTTTTCACACGAATGAGCTTGAAGCATCCAACTTTCTTATTTCCCTTTTCTTTAAAGTTCAAATATGTATTAAAACACCCTTTTTTCATTATAGGTCCCAATTATTAATTATATATATATATATATATATATATATATATATATATATATATATATATATATATATATATATATAAAGTATATAAGTTTTAATTTTTATATGTTATATTTTTATGTTTTTATAATTTTAAATTTTTTTTTTTTCTAAGTTAGAGTAATCTATTAATCAATGGAAAATATAGTACAACTGGCCAAAGCCATAACAGTGCCTACCGAGAGGCATTTTTAACTGACAGAGACTAGTATTTGGCTGCCCATCTGGAGGGAAACCAGCCTTAAGAACAATCATCTGAAAAAATCCCACGCAGGGGATCGAACTGGAAATTTTTTGACTAAACACAAGAAGCATATACATTTCGTAGCTGTAGCACTGGATTCTAACAGTACTGGACCGCTGTAAAGACTGAGACTGGACATTTACAAAAAAAGGACCAGAGATGGAGTAAACATTAAAGCAACCAAGCATTCCCTCAGAGAGGGCCAGGAAAAAAACAAAAATGACAAGAGGAGAGGGCCGAGTTACTCATCTGGCGCAACTTCCTCAATCTTGCAACCGTAATCTTCAGGGTCGCCTTGAGCATGGGAGCAAGCGGCAGTGTCGTGAACAACAGGAGGAGTTGCATCTATATGACCCTGAACGACCCTAGCGTCAACCTGCAAAGGTTCTCTGTTCTCAGAAAGCGGACCCCTCATATTCTGCTGCGTCACTTCCAAATGTGCGCTGTCATCCGGAACGTGCTCGTCTGGCGGAGTCACGGGCGGGGGCTCCTCCAGGAAGACCACAGAGATGGCCACGGTTACACGAGGTCTATTGAGAGCACAGTCGAAAGAGAAGAGGGCCGTGTGGGACTGAGCCGGCAAAGCATCACCAGAAGGCGAGTCCAGCCGTCGACCAGAACGAAGCAAGCGCCCACGAAAGAGACGAGGGAGGCTGCCAGAGGCCGCAGAATAATCCGACGGAGAGGAGGAAAAGGATGGCGAATGCCTTCTGGCTGAACGCGAGGACCCCCTCCGGCACCGCATCCTCTGCCTAAGTCTAGGCATATTTGCAACTGTACAGGAGCTGGAGTGCTGAGGCAATTGAGCGTTGACGGGATTCCGCTCAGGAGGAGAGCTAAGAACCACAGTAGCAGACAAACAGGAACCAACAATTGAAATGTGAGAATTTTCCACGGGCACCAAACAACAGGTGTGGCGACTGCGCTTCCCTGTGGTGGTGCGAACTCTGGCTCTGTCCAGAGCAGGATTACACCTCGAATGCATTGGCGAAGGGGCGGCTGGCTCCATGGTATATAACAAACCGATTCTGCAACCATCCAACCTCCGCATTGAATGACCAAGCCTGAAAATCGTATGTGAAATGCAGTTGCAGCAGTCGAGGCTGCCTCGAATACCTGTTAGAATGATGAGAATCGACTCCATATCAACGCAATTAAGTTCAAGCGCGGGCATTAACTGCGATCAGGTGGGCACCGAGGTTCCAAGAGGGAAGGCATGTGGCCTCCCGTCCGAAAGCCTTGCGTCCCATCGCTCCCACTGTCGACACTTGCACCCGCATCCGGGGTTATAATTTTAATTTTAATTTTTGCATTGTATATGATTTTAATTTTATTTTATTTTAATGATTTTAATATTACTATAATTATATAAATTAAATGGTTGAAAAACCTACATAAAAACATTTATCTTATTATATATCTCACATTACTAAGATTAAAAAAAAAACATAAAAATTACCTAAATTATTATTATTATTATTTATAAAAAGAATTAATATATGAATTAAATATATATACATTTTAAAAAACATGTAACAAAATTTTTAATCATGAAGATTCACTCCCACTTTATCATCGGCATTTGTAATTTGTAAATAAGTTTTGTTACAGTACCATGACTTACTAATTCCACATTCCCAAGAAAACATAACTCAAATTCTTATTAGATCTCAGACTTTTGTGATCCATAGATTAGATAAATGTCTTTCCAGATTAATGACATCATTAGGATGTGATCAAATCCTAATGATGTGATTAATCCAGAAAGACATTTATCAAGTTCATATGCTATTTTTTTTTAATTAATCAGTTTAAATAAAATGGTATAAAGTGCATAACTATTTTTCAGATAAATCTCAACCTTTGATTTATGACTACTATTAAGAATATTTTAAAATATTCCTTGGAGATTAAATGTTTGTGGTCCACCTAATAATATTTATAATCAAATTAAATTTCGTGGAAGCCATATTCCTATTCCAAAATAGACACGTCTATTGGTGTAATTATAATTTTATTTTAAATCATTATTAGGTTTACTACATAAATTACATGGTTGGTAAATATGGATAGGCATGAATCCATAATAAACATCAAAACAATTACTTCATGATATATTTCATGAAGTACTTCATGAATCCATCATGTTTTCTGAGGCTTCAAATAAGGCCTTATTTCGCCTAGTCACATTAGAGGAAAGTCATCTAGTTCTGAAGTCCTTTGCGAAGGAAAAAAGTCCTGGTCTAGATGGCTGGATTGTGGAGTTGTTCTTGCATTTATTGGACCTGATGGGATAAAACCTACTTGATATTATTGAGGAATCCCACATTATTGGTCATATTTCTAGAGCCATAAACTCTACATTTTAGTCCTTTTTCCTAAGGCATCACATCCACACTCCTTCTTAGATTCCATGTCCATTTATCTCTGTAACATTAACTATAAATTGATCTCCAAGGTTATTGTTGGTCGTATCTATTATCACTTCATAATTTGTAAGATTGGTAAGAAAAAACGATAGAGGACAACATCAAACTAGTTTGGAGTCCCGAACCTAGCCTTCCTAGACTTAGAGAGGGCTCTCTCTATTTTATGATTTTACTTGATGACTATAAATTTTGATATTAGGAAAGTTATAGAGATTATGAGGGTTGTTTGATTGATTGTATCATTGGACAAGTAGAGTCGTGAAACTAATCCACTGGGCTATGGAGTCATAAAATACTAAATCATGCATCAAATTTTCAAGGGCATTCACAGGGCAAGATAACTATGCAGATTGGATCTTACTAGTAGTGTGAAATGGGAAAGGAGGAGGAGATTAAGGTTAAACATAAATGCAGAGAAGACCGTCTCTGAATTATGCATTCAGGTCTCAGAGGAAAACATTAAGATAACAAACACAGACAAAATTAATGTGTTCTCTTAGAAAATATTAATCTAATTTCTCTGTTTTGAAATCAGATAAATTTATGCACAACATGAAAAGACAGAGGAAAAACATTAACAAAGAGGAAAAAAATCACCATTAACATAGCACAAGAATCTCGTGAACGGTCTCTTATTATTGATGCCCAGCTCAAACAGTTACAGTGCTCCAATACTTCTTACAATGCAAGTTTCAGCAGGGTCCAATTTTCCAACCCCTGATACTGCTAAGGCATGTAGTATTTATCTAAAGAATAAGTCGGTTGCCCTACCTTACTCGACAACCTTTCATTGATTACAATTTAGTAGAAAATGGACAAGTGTGGCCATGCAATGCTTGAATAGAAATAAATGACAATAACACCACCTATGGAATTAATTATGGGCAACTCTTCATAGATTCAAATGCTTTGATGGCTCTTCATAAAATCAAACAATCAACTTAGAGGTGGCTGTGATGGTTATGAAGAGGTAACCAATGGTGGCTTTGAAATCTAGCCCTGCTTTTTAGAAAAATGGCATTTGGTAATTAAATATGGTGCAGCGCCAATTAATTTTCATGGATTAAGGATTGTGGCGATGTGTTTGCTACCTTTTCCATTTCTGCCGTTATAACATAACAATTTTGTAAAAACGCCTTGCCCGACTCGACCCTTACTAATCGTGCCCCCTTTTTTGAATGAATCTTCAATCTTGGTAACTTTGGCAGTTTTTTCAAAACATAAACCCTTTATTATTTTAATGATTGGCATAATTTCCTTCTGTCAGGTAAATGGTGGAAAAACCTTTGAATGGGTGGCCGAGTCTTGCTGTTGTGCTTAGCCCCTTTTCTTCACAAAACAATGCAAAAATTGCATCTGCCCGAACTTGAAAACCTTTAGGCATTTGCCCTGAAATACATCGCACTTCGCATGACGCAAGACTTAACTTTACCTTTAACACTTAAACTTTAAAACTTGTGATGCATGCTTTGTAATCAGGCCCCATCGGCATCACACATCGCACTTTGGTGATTTTATCACGAACCATTTCTATTATCCTTTAAGATTTTTTATTTTCAATTTCGATTGAGTCCCACCGGCGTCACACATCGCACTTCAATGGTTTTATCATGAACCATTGTACTTATCCTTTAAGATTTGCAATTGTGATCGGGTCCCATCGATGTCGCACATTGCATTTCAAAGATCTTAAAACTTACCTCCCACACCTATCTTGTAAACTTTGTGATTTGTGATTACGATCAGGTCCCACCGGTGTCGCACATCACACTTCGCATTCCATAGATTTCATGTTGTAATCTCCTTTTCCTCTGATGCGATTTAACACAGAAAAGGCTTTGCATGCGGATTTGAAATCCTTTGTATTTTTCCTTTGGAACTAAATCGCATCTGAGCCTCTTTATTTCACTTTGTAATTTTTAACCTTTAACCATAAAGTTATATTATGCGATCTGCGATGTGCAGTATGCAGGCCAAGTCCACGTCATCTTGCCACATCAGCTTGTCACGTCACTGCCACATCATCATAAACTAACTGTAGTCTGTGGGGTCTTGGCCACGTCATCTGCCACCTCAGCTTGCCACGTAACTTCCACGTCACTTGCCACGTGTTGTGCTATGCAACAACCCCCCCATTTTTATTTTTAACTAGTTATTTAGACCTTTGATAAATAAAAATGGGGACCCTTTTTGAAAGTATTTCTGTCTTTTTATTAAAATCAAACTCCAAAAAACATCATATCTCCTTAAATAAAAACATATCTATCGCAAATCGTAATTTCGCATAAATATTTTCTTAAGTTAAAACAATAAATCAGCGAAATCTCGATTTCATGATTGCCGATGTGAAATTTCGCAAGCGACATAAAAATCGCATATTGCAGATTTACACTGCCAAACTTTAAGAAATCCTTAACGAAACTCCGATATTGCGATGCTGCGATAATGCGATATTGCGATTTCACGAAATCGCATATTGCATAAACAAAAGGCAATACATATTACTAAGACAGGTTCAAAGGGTGCGATGCGATTGATTTAACAGGTTTTAATAGATGTTTTTACGCAAAATATATCATGTCATAAAATATTAATTATGTTTTATCATCCCAATGTAAACAGTTATGGATGCGTCATGATTAATTAATGATATAGTTTTTTTATGATTTTTTCCTTTCAAAACAGATCATTTCAATAGATCTTCCATCATTTGATCATTTACTCTGTCTTTAATAGGGATTTCCTTTCAAAGATATGTCCATCTGCAAAGTTATTCAGAAGCATGACAAACAGATTATTGCAGAATTCGAACAAACAATAATGGCACCTATAGTCTCTGATACTATCTGCATTGCTGATGGGGGAGCTACTAAATGGCAAGTCATTTACACTATACTTGAAGACGAAGAGCGAGAAGTAGTGGAAGTCGCGGAAACTGCCGATGATGCAACACCTTCAGACTTGCAATTTAAAGATATTGCATGTTCTTTCCTCCATAGGATAGCAGTAAGAGCTACTCTTCTTCCATATACCAACATGATTAGATGGGTGCTTGATAAATCAGTAACCAAAGAAAAACAGTTAAGGACCTACAAGGATGAGATTCTAGGTTCTTTCAGACCTGAAAATCTAAAGATCATGTATAAGTTTCCCAATCCGCAAGATACCTACAACAATCAGTTTGTTGCAAATTTTGCTGAGAAGAACCAAGACCTGTTCAAGGCAATTCAAGGTTGGAGGAAATTAGACAACAATTTCAAATATGAGAAAATTGGTATGTATCCTATCACATCATTAGCAAACCCTTACAAATTTACAGTAGCAATGTTATCAAGATTATATGGTTTACCTGATAATACCAAGTTCTCTATAAATTGGATTCCCCTAATTGAATCCTCTGTTAACTGCCTCATAATGAATTGGGCGACTATCATTTCAAATAATCTAGTTAAGGCAATTAATGAATATCGCCAAACCAGAACTTCTTCCTGCAAATCTATTCCCCAATTCTATATGAGTGCATGCATTTTTGATGCTATCTGTTTTTCTACCAACTTTCTAGTTATGGGATGGAAATGGACCTCTGAAGACCCTACCCCAATACATTTGAGTCATAAAGAGATATGGGAACATAATTATGTACTAGATTTTCATAGGTTGTGCTATGGTGTTGTATTACCGTTACACCAATTTATGTATGACACAGTGAGCCCTAGGTTTACTAAAGAAGCCCTTACAGACCTTCAAATGATAGGAAAGATTTTTATTGAAGAATCATTTTCCTATATTAGAGTTTTTGGAAGCTTTTCTCCCCCGCATATTCTTCCATTATATGTTTCAGACAAGTTGATGGCAAGGGAAATTGCTTACCAAATAGTTGGTAATGGACTCACTAAAGCGTTGAAAGACAGTAAAAAGTATTTGTGGCCAAGTTTTCGAATTTGATGTGGTTCATTTACACTCAGAAATTTCAACCATGCATTGAAATAATGTCAGGAGATTGAGCTATTAAAACTCCCCATTTTACCCTCCAGACAGTTCGACCCAGAAAAGGTTGCTAACAAATTTACTTTATCAGTCAAACTCAAACCTATTGTGCACACTGATGACATATTTGAAGATATTTTACAGTCAGTAGGGAATTTTGAAGAAATCCTAAATTTTGTCAAATTGAACCTAAATCTAGAAGAAATACAGAGATTTAATGAATTCAGAGAACAGAGACTCAGACGGATTCCACAGGATGTTTTGATTACGAGTCATACGATTAAAGCAATTCAAGAAATCAAAGAAGAATAATTAAATTCACAAAATCAAAGTGAATTATACAAAATATGTACTTCATTCAGTAATACACTCACAAATACTCCAGAGGCATCATCATCTTAGAAGAATACAGAATTCAAGACTCCTCAGCAACAAATAGTTTCAAAAAAGAAAATCATTGAAACTCCTGAGATAATCTCCCAAGAAATGGAAATCATTCCTACAGATACGACTGATGAGATTATCCTCAAGGTGACTAATATTCCCCCGCTAGATGTATTATATAGCCCTCTTCATAAGGTTGTAGTGATAAAACAGAGGAAAAGAAGGAGAATTGAAACACCACCAGGGAATGAAGTTATGGAAGTAGTATGGAAAGATACTCCATCAAATCCGATTGAAAATTTAACTCAGTTATATCAATTCGCTGGTGCATACACCACTGCAACAATTGATAAAGCAACATAAGTATATATTTTGATCCAAGAAAAGGATGTCAAAATCATGGAACTACAATAGCAGCTAGATGAAGAAAGAGCGAGTTCAAATTAGAAAGTGGAACAACAACTCCTCAGAGTACAACAAGAGATAGAGATGCTTAAGATAAGTAATGAAAATGACTGATCTAGAAAAAATTCAATGATTGAAAAATTGAGAGAAGATCTGACCAAATATGAAGGAATTCCTACTGCAGAGGAATTCATAAAAGAAGAATCAATATTAAGTGCTTTACTCTCAAAACAAAAAAATTTGTTTGTTGTACAAATGTCAAACATAATTCCACATTTAGAACTCAGTGAAAAATTAACAAACACAATCATTGATCAAAGGATTGAGTTCAATGAACTCAATGTAAAAATCTCTAATTATATTGAATGGCAGGATACAGAAGAAGGGAAGACGTCAGATCTCCCAAAGATCAAGGAAACTTTCAAAGATATTCTTTTTACAGACTGGGATGCACGAGTGAAACAAGCAGAATTAGCCATAGCCAGAGCAATAGGTATATCAAAGAATATGGTTAAAATAATTAACCATATATTACATACTTCTGGGCTCATTAGAGAAATAAATCTCAAATATCTTCTTGATATCAAAGATTTAGAACAAATTTGGAAAGAAGTTGGTCAAATCAGGGAAGAAAAACTTCTACAGCTAAAGAAAACTGATTGGGAAGCATACTGGCAGCTATTGGTCAAACCACACCATCAGATCATGACACTGAAGTGCTTTCTGAACTCCATACAGAGAATACAGCCGCTTCTATTGGACACTATATTTGCTGCACAGATGAAAATAGAATTCGGCAAACGTCCACAAGTTCAACCGATGTCCGACATTTGTGAGCAAAGAAACACAATTGGAAGTAAATTATCATCCAACATGATTATTAGTTAGTTTGTTTTCAATTTTTAATGAATAGATACTAAAGATGAGGAAGGTTGTTTGAAACCACCTCATAAGATATTTTGTATAAACTTTTTATAGATAATTAGCATAGTATTTAAACCCTTCTCATGCATTTAGAGAAGGGTCTAGAATTTTATTGAGAACATTCACAAAGAATGCTTAATTGTAAGTAAGTTTGTGGATGTCTTGATGAAATAATCGAACATGGTCATTTCAGCTACATATTATTTTGTTGATCATTGTTGATGCACTTCTGTGTTCTTTGAAAAACTTACTGATGTATGAGTTGAATGTGGCCTACTATCATTGATCAGATAAACAGGACGATATACATCTAGCACTATTATCATGTTTGCTAATTATATTTTGAATATTAGTGATAAATCCAACTTTCATGAATGATATATGAAATCAATTGTTTTTTATCTGAAATATCTGTTGCACTACTGTACGATTTAAAGATAGGAATCAAATAGATGCGATATGTTTCTCATTTTCTTTTGATTAATTGTTTTTTCAAGAGAATCATCTTACAAAGTAAAAATTATATTAAATCTGTGATGATCTTAATCATCACAGATTGAATAGATCTCATTTTAGATCGCATCGAAACAATGTTATCCTAGGTTAGATTAAATTAGTTTTAAATTCAAGTTTTTGCATGTTAGAATAAATTTGTTTTAGTTTTTAGGAATTCTTCATGTAAATATCTTGAGAGAAACTCAACAATCAAACAAAAACCCAACTCTGGGAAAATGGTCCCATTATATCCAGTCGGAGCCACTATCCCAAATGGAAAAGGAACTGTCTTAAGGGTTGGACCGGGTGGTTATCCCCTTTGTTGTTGCCACAAATTTATGAGGCCTCAACATCTTTGGCGCTAGAAGGAGGGCCGACTATGAATGGCACATAAGTCTAAACCTCAAAATAGAAGCCCTCATAAGAGTCGATCTCCCCAAAAGCATCCTATAGCTTCCGGATCAGATTCTAAATCACCAACTCAAAAATCGGAAATTGTAGAAACTTCCCCTTCATCTCCTTAAATATTTCGTCAACCATCTGCTTCAGAATCCATCCTTGAGTCTCCAGAAGTTCAGTCTTTAATTCAGAAATTAGAAGGAATATCTATTTCTACTGAAAATCCTGTTAACATAGAAGCTTTTGAGGAAAGTTACTTCTTCACATCCTCTGATTCAATATCCATTTTCTCAATCTTCCATTTTCTCTACTAAAAAAATCAGTACTTTTCCAGTTGTAAGTTCTTCATTCATTCCCCCTACCTCTAGATCTACTGCGGTATCTTCAAAAAATTCTAATCCAATTATGGCCACTCAACCTTGGACAAATCTCGGTGTTGTATTAATAACAAATCCAAATCCTCTTCCAGATCATCCAGAAAAATGGTTACCTAAATATAATCCTAATGATGGTATTCCTAGTGAAGAACACATCGATAAATTTATGTTGGCCATGAATCTTAATGGAGTTTCTCATGAAGATATTGTAGTTAGATTTTTTCCCTATAATTTACAAGGATCTGCAGGATTCTGGTATTTTTCACTTCCATCAGGATCTATCACCGATTGGGAAACTTTCGAACAATTTTTCCTTGAAAAATTTGGAGATGATGGAACTATTGCATCCTTGATTAACGCTCTTTCCAATCTTAAAACAAATTTAGGGGAAAGGATCAAAGATTTCAGCTCTAGATTTAACAAGTTATTAAACAAAATTCCAACTACTTCCAAACCTGTTGTCGATGTACAAATAGAGTGGTATATTTCTTCTTTACCTTCTAATATAGCTATTTTTGTAGATAGATCTAGTAAAGCTACCCTTTTAGATAACATGAAAGAAGCTCTTGCTGTAGAGCAAATAATTTTAGCATTAGAAAAATGTTCAGAGATAGAAGACAGAAAATCCAAAAAAGTGACATTTAGTCAAGATTCTAAAAAGAAAGTCTCGAAAGATCCATTTGATCTTGAAGGTCTTCAAAAAGTATTAAAGACTATGTCAAATGATATGATTGAAATAAAGAAACAAGTTGCTGAAACTTCAGCTCCTAGGAAATCATTTCTTCCATTTAAGAAAAACACTTCTTCAACATCTCAGCCTCCAAATGTGATCTCAAATGCTGAATCTGATCAAGATACTGAAGATCCCTCTCCATCTGAGCGAGAATTAGAGTCTGAGGAAGAAGTTGAACTGAATGGGTTATGGGATTTCATTCTCCCTTCAGAAGAAGAAAGAGAAGCTATGCCTATATCTACAAGAAGTAAAACTTCTTCTGATTCAACTACATAAAATAAAAAATAGAAAACTCTCCCCACCAAGGAGAAAACAGCTATCAAAAAATCTAAAACAGTTTAGACAGATTATGTTTCACCAGATCCTAATACAAATTCTAAAACTTTGATAGTTTGAGATAAAATGGAATATAATATAGTCGAAGATATGAAAAAGATCAAAGAAAATATTTCATTACATGAAATGACCAAACTCAAACAACAACAGAAAATTTTGCTTAGAGAACTCAAGGCAATTCCCGTAGAACCTATATAACCACTAGTTATAGCACAAACTTATAAAGATACAGGGAAACCTCCATTGTCTACAAACAAGGTAAATCCCAATGATCTAGTTTTAATTGGTGATAGATCTATTTCACAGACTCCTCCTTTACTTTTGAATTATGAATTTTTTAACAAAAATGTTCATAATTGTCTTATTGCTTCAGGAGCTTTTTCAAACATTATGCCAAGAATAGTATGTACAAAGTTGAACATCACTCCTCAAAAATCTGTTGTACATATAGTTCAATTGGATAGAACAAAAGTAGAAGTCATTGGAGAAATGCTGTCAGTATCCATTAGATTATCATCCAATCCAAAGGTACTACAAGTAATTGATATTTTAGTTGCAGAAATCCCTAAATTTTATGGTCTTATTTTAAGAAGAGATTGGTCTGACAAGTTACATGGATATTTTGCTACTGATTGGTCACACATGTGGTTACCATATAATGGTAAACCAAATCAAATCAGAATTGAACGTGAGAAATTTATGAAACATACAGTTACTGAACTAGAAGGAACAAACGAGCCTGTAGCTTTCACTAATAACATTATAGGAAATTATTCAGCTGAATCATTTCTTGGATCATTCAATGCTCAGGTTTCACCTTTTCCAATAAACACTGCTATTTCTCAAATTGAAAACTTTTCTCAAACATATACTTCTAGATGTGTTAATATCAACGATCAGATTTCGAAACAATATTTATTTTGGACTCTATACTTTGATGGTTCAAAATCAGAAGATGGTGCAGGAGCAGGATGCATTTTAATCAATCCACAAGGAGATAAAAAAAAACAATGCTAGCTTGTAGACTTGAATTTCAATGCAATAATAATACCGCTAAATATGAAGCATTGATACAAGGCCTATATAAAGCTATTGGATTGAATGTTAAATATTTGTAAGTATATGGAGATTCTGAAATAATTGTTAGACAAGTCAGAAATACAGTTCATTATATTTCTGGACATTTAAAACATTATCAAACTTTAGCTCAGAATCTTACTTCCTACTTTACTACATTTAATGTCTCCACGATTCCCAGATTAAAAAATGCAAGTGATGATTTACTTGCTAATGTAGCATCTAGACTTATACCATCTGAAGAATTTAGCCCAGATAGATTTTCAATTGAGTTAATTTTTAGGCCCTCCATTCCTAACAATATAAAAAAATGGAGATTATTTAACAACAATGCAGATATACTAGAATTTCTTACATTAGACATAGCTTATGAAGGTAAAATTATAGATGAACATAAACATGATTCACAGATTGAAGATAAACAAAATTCAAATCCAATTCCTAAATCTATAGTCAAAATGGAAGATCTCTATGATTTGAAAGATAGGTTTAAGAAGACTATCAATTCAAAAACACAAAGTTCTACTTTAAAATTTGAATTGATTAATCTTGGTACATCAGAAAAACCTCAGAATATCAACTTAGGTCTTGGATTAAAACCTGAAGAAAAGGATGTCATTCATTAAATTATTGAAAACATATAAAGATATCTTTGCATGGGATTATTCAGATCTTAAAACATATGATACTTCCATAATTCAACACACCATACCTATGACCTCAGATAATTCAAAACTTAGAAAAATTCACCCAAATTTAGAAAGTCAAATTAAACCTGAGTTAAATAAAATGCTCAAAGCCAAAGTCATTTTTCCTGTTAGGCATTCAAAATGGGTGTCAAACATGGTTCCAGTTAGGAAGAATAATGGAGACATTAGGATTCGCATAGACTTTAGAAATTTGAATAAAGCTTGCCAAAAAGATAATTTTCCCTTGGCTACTATGGAACAGATATTACAGGCAGTTGCAGGATCTGAATTGATGTCTTTCCTTAACAGATTTTCAGGATATAATTAGATTATGGTACATCTGGATGATAGATTAAAGACAACATTCAGGAAAAAATGGGGAACATACGCATATCAAAAAATTCCCTTTGGGTTGATTAATGCTGGTGCTACATTTCAATGTGCTATGAATATAGCTTTCAGAGGATTAATCAATAGCTCACTTGTTATATTCTTAGATGACATCACTGTTTACTCTAAGCATAGAAACAATCATGTTAATCACCTAAAACACATTTTTGAAAGATGTAGAAAATTTGGTATTTCCTTGAATCCGAAAAAATGTTATTTTGCCTTATCAGAAGGTAAATTATTAGGGTTCATTGTTTCCAAAAATGGAATTCACATTGACCGTGATAGAATTCAGGAAATTGAAAAAATCCCTTTACCACATAATAAAAAAACAATGCAATCATTTTTAGGACAAATTAATTTTGTAAAAATATTTGTTCCTGATTTTTCCCAAATGATTTTATCCCTGCAATCAATGATCAAGAAAAATTCAATCTTCAAATGGGGAAAAGAAGAGAGAAATTCTTTTGAGTTGATTAAGAAAGCCATCATAGAAGCCCCCTCTTTAAAAACTCCTGATTTTCTTAAATCGTTTATATTATACACATTTTCTTCCGACACATCATACACAACAATTCTAACACAGTTAAATAATCAAAACATTGAAGCAGCAATTGCAGTTTTTAGTTCCAATCTACAAGGTGCTGAGTTGAATTATTCAACTGTGGAAAAAAAAGCTTATGCTGTATTTAAAGCTTTGAAACATTTTAGACCCTTTCTCCTAAAGACACATACTAAAACAATAGTACCTTACTCAATAGTAAGGCAATTATTAATCCAACGAGAAGTAGGAGAGAAGAGAGAAAATTAGGTTACTGCACTTAAAGAATATGATGTAGAGATATACCTTGCTAAAATTGTTAAAGGACAAGGTCTTTGTAGGATGTTAACTGGAGCTTCTCATACATCAACAGAAGAAGATCAATCAAATGAAATACAACTGTCCTAGGTATGCCTAAACGATCCTCAGTCACAATATGCTGATCTAATTTTTTTTTTTGAAAAATGGATATGCTCCATTATATCTCAATTACACAGCAAAATGTGCTCTTATACTTAAAGCAAATCAACATCAACTCATAGATGATGTGTTATTTAGAAGGAATTATGATTCTGTATTATTAGGATGTTTAGAAAGAATTGAAGCTGAAAAAGTAATGCAGAAATTACACGATGGACCACCTGGAGGTCATTTCGGAGGAGACACCAAAACTCATAAAATATTGCATGCTGGCTATTATTGGCCAACTCTATTCAAAGATGCACATGAATATGCAAGAAAATGGAAAGTATGTCAAACTGCAGCAGGAAGAGAGAGAAAAGCAACATTCCCATTACAACCAGTGAATATCCAACAACCATTTGAACAATGGGGGTTAGATATTATAGGTGAAATAACTTCTAACTCTTCACAATAGCACATGTATATTCTAATTGCGACAAATTATTTCAGAAAATGGGTAGAATCTATCCCATTAAAGGTGGTTAATACTAAAAGTATAACATATTTTATTGATCAGTTCATAATCACTAGGTTCGGTCTCCCATTAGCTTTGATATTTGATAATGCATCTTACTTTTCTGGAAATTCCATGATAGAATTTTCTTTGAAAAGAGGTTTTAAATTAAAATACTCAGCTAATTACTATCCACAAGGTAATGGATTAGCTGAATCTACAAATAAAAACCTCATAAGGATCATCAAACGAATTGTAGAACAAAATCATAAAAATTGGCACGAAGCACTATTATTTGCTCTTTGGGTAGATGGAATCACCCATAAAGCATCAATAGGTACTTCTCCATTTATGTTAGTTTACGGGAAAGAAACAGTTCTACCCACAAACGTAAAAATACCATCATTGACTTTAGTACAGTTTATTGATGAAAATCCTTCATCTTCCCTTCAACTTAGACAATATCAAATTCTTAAAATGGAAGACCAAAGAGAAAAAGCTAAGGCTATACATGCTCATCATCAACAAATAGTGAAAACCCCATTTGACACATCATCCACCAGTTCAAAAAATTTGAAATAGGAGATCTTGTTTTAAAATGGGATAAGGCACGTGAGGAAAAAGGTAAGCATACTTAATTCCAAATATTATGGCTCGGTCCATTTCAAATCATTGAGAAAATAGGCTTATCTACCTTTTTACTACAAGACTTATCAGGTAGAAAATATTCCTTGCCTATAAATGGTCAAATTCTCAAAAAATACTTCTCTTAGACAAACAAGCTTTTTAAAATTTTATTTTTACTTTAGGAAAACAAAAGTTGTAAAATAGCATCATCATTGGTTCATTCAAATTTTCAAAATTTCTAATAAATTATTTTGATCTTTTGCTTCTATAAATAAGTAAAGTGAAAGATGACTATAAATTATGAGAAATGAATAAACTTTATTTTTTAAGATAAATTGAAACTATTGAAGGCATTTTCTTTCCGAAAAAGACTCTAGATATCATAAAATATAGTTATTATGTATCAATCAGAAAAAGAAATTTTTAACTTAGCAAGGATTCTTTACAGAAAGGAATCTACCAACTCTACAATTATCATCCATAACTCTTAAATGAGCTAATGATTCATCCCATCTGATAAAATTTCTTCTTTAGAAATATAAAAATAAAAAATAAAAAAGAAATATATACAATGAACAAATTCAAAAGAAAATAAGTCTCATCACGAGCTTGTTTATCACGATCATAGAGAAATAATATAGATTGATATTACCAAAATTGCATACTATAACAAGGTAATAGATATATGATTATAAAAAAATCAATAGACAAGGGGTCTCATCACAAGCTAGCGTGTTCAGTCTAAATTACTATCAGTGAATGAAATTATCATTGTGAGGGGACCAAACCTGGAAAATGATTTTGAAAATGTATCAAGAAAAAAAAGAGTTAATGATATGTCATAAATATATTTTTAAAATAAGAAATAAAATTTGGATGAGACCATGAATCATTATTGGTTAAAAGATAACCCTGTCGAGGCTATAAATGTCTGCTGGCAACAATGGCTCTATTTGTGATAACTGAGTAAAAATATATGAAACCAATTTTTAGAGAAAACCTACTTTATCTTTTTAAATCTAAGTACTGACTGATATAGGTACATATATGTTATTACTGAAGGAGTTTAGAAGAAATGAGATAGGTAAATAGATTATATTATGAAAAAATATTGTTTAATTCATGAATCATATTATATTTATTCTTATATCTTCCCCTTATTTTGAAAGTTTAGAAATTTCAAAATAAATCAATCAGAGATATTTGGTTCTCCCAAGTGAATCACCAATTGTTGTGCTATGCAACAACCCCCCCATTTTTATTTTTAACTAGTATTTAGACTTTTGATAAATAAAAATGGGGACCCTTTTTGAAAGTATTTATGTATTTTTATTAAAATCAAACTCTAAAAAACATCAAAGCTCCTTAAATAAAAACATCTCTATCGCAAATCACAATTTCACACAAATAATTTCTTAAGTTAAAACGATAAATCAGCGAAATCCCGATTTTACGATTGCTGATGTGAAATTTTGCAAGCGACATGAAAATCGCATATCGCAGATTTACACTGCCAAACTTTAAGCAATCCTTAACGAAACTCTGATATTGCGATTTCGCGAAATCACATATTGCATAAACAAAAGGAAATACATATTACTACGACAGGTTCAAAGGGTGCAATGCGATTGATTTAACAGGTTTTAATAGAATTTCTTTACGCAAAATAAATCATGTCAGAAAATATTAATTATGTTTTATCATCCCAATGCAAACAATTATGGATGCATCATGATTAATTAATGATATAGCTGTTTTATGATTTTTTCCTTTCAAAATAGATCATTTCAATAGATCTTCCATCATTTTATCATTTACTCTGTCTTTAATAGGGATTTCCTTTCAAAGATATGTCCATCTGCAAAGTTATTCAGAAGCACGACAAAAATATTATTGAAGAATTTGAACAAACAAGAATGGCACCTATAGTCTTTGATACTGTCTGCACTGCTGATGGGGGAGATACTAAATGGAAATTTTTTTACACTATACTTGAAGACAAAGAGCCAGAAGTAGTGGAAGTCACGTAAAATTCTGATGATGCAACACCTTCAGACTTGCAAGGATTAGATGGGTGCTTGATAAATCAGTAATCAAAGACAGACAGTTAAGGACCTGCAAGGATGAGATTCTAGGTTCTTTCAGACCTGAAAACCTAAAGATCATGTATAAGCTTCCCAACCCGCATGATACCTACAACAGTCAGTTTGTTGCAAAGTTCGCTGAGAAGAACGAAGACCTGTTCAAGGAAATTCAAGGTTGGAGGAAATTAGACAAGAAGTTCAAATATGAGAAAACCGGTATGTATCCTATCATGTCATTAGCAAACCCTTACAACTTTGCAGTAGCAATGTTATCCAGATTATATGGTTTACTTGATAATACCAAGTTCTCTATAAATTGGATTCCCCTAATTGACTCCTCTGTTAACTCCCTCATAATGAATTGGGTGACTATCCTTTCAGATAATCTAGTTAAGGAAATTAATGAATACCGCCAAACTAGAACTTCTTCCTCCAAATCTGTTCCCCAATTCTATATGAGTGCATAAATTTTTGATGCTATCTGTTTTTCTACCAAATTTCTAGTTATGGGATGGAAATGGAACTTTGAAGACCTTACCCCGATACATTTGAGTCATAAAGAGATATGGGAACATAATTATGCACCAAATTTTCATAGGTTGTGCTATGGTGTTGTATTACCGTTACACAAATTTATGTATGACACAGTGAGCCCCAGGTTTACTAAAGAAGCCCTTACAAACCTTCAAATGATAGGTAGGAGTTTTATTGAAGAATCATTTTCCTATATTAGAGTTTTTGGAAGCTTTGCTCCCCCGCAAATTCTTCCATTATATGTTTCAGACAAGTTGATGGCAAGGGAAATTGCTTACCAGACAATTGGTAATGGGCTCACTAAAGCATTGAAAGATGGTAAAAAGTCTTTGTGGCCAAGTTTTCCAATTTCATGTGGTTCAATTACACTCAACAATTTCAAGCACGCATTGAATGTTAGAAGATTGAGCTGTTAAAATTCCCCATTTTACCCTCCAGACAGTTCGACCCAAAATGGTTGCTAACAAATTTACTTTGTCAGTCAAACTCAAACCTATTGTGCACACTGATGACAAATTTGAAGATATTTTACAGTCTGTTAGGATTTTTGAAGAAATCCTAAATTTTGTCAAATTGAACCTAAATCTAGAAGAAATACAAAGATTCAATGAATTTAGAGAACAAAGAATCAGACAGATTCCACAGGATGTTTTGATTACCAGTCATACGATTAAAGAAATTCAAGAAATTAGAGCAGAAAAATTAAATTCACAAAATCAAAGTGAATTAGACAAAATATGTACTTCATTTAGTAATACACTCACAAATACTCCAGAGGCATCATCATCTCAGAAGAATACAGAATTCCAGACTGCTCAGCAACAAATAGTTTCAATAAAGAAAATCATTGAAACTCCTGAGATAATCTCCCAAGAAACGGAAATCATTCCTATAGATCCGACTGATGAGGTTACCCTCAAGGTGACTGATATTCCCCTGCTAGATGTATTATATAGCCCTCTTCATAAGGATGTAGTGAGAAAACAAAGGAAAAGAAGGAGAATTGAAACACCACTGGGGAATGAAGTTATGAAAGTAGTATGGAAAGATACTCCATCAAATCCATTGAAAATTTAACTCGACTATCTTAATTCGCTGGTGCATACACCACTGCAACAATTGATAAAGCAGCAGAAGTATCTATTTTGATCCAAGAAAAGGATGTCAAAATCATGGAACTACAACAGTAGCTAGATGAAGAAAGAAAGAGTTCAAATCAGAAAGTGGAACAACAACTCCTCAGAGTACAACAAGAGATAGAGATTCTTAAGATAAATCATGAAAGTGACTTATCTAGAAAAAATTCACTGATTGAACAGTTGAGAGAAGATCTGACCAAATATGAAGGAATTCCCACTGTAAAGGAATTCATAAAAGAATCATCGACATTAAGTGCCTTACTCTCAAAACAGAAAAATTTGTTTGTTGTACAAATGTCAAACATAATTCCACATTTAGAACTCAGTGAACAATTAACAAACACAATCATTGATCAAAGGATTGAGTTCAATGAACTCAATGTCAAAGTCTCTAATTATATTGAATGACAAGATACATAAGAACGAAAGAAGTCAGATCTCCCAAAGATCAAGGAAAATTTCAAAGATACTCTTTTTACAGACTGGGATGCACGAGTGAAACAAGCAGAATTAGCCATAGCCAGATCAGCAAGTATATAAAAGAATATGGTTAAAATAATTAACCATATATTACATACTTCCGAGCTCATCAGAGAAATAAATCTCAAATATCTTCCTGATATCAAATATTTAGAGAAAATTTGGAAAGAAGCTGGTCAGCTCAGGGAAGAAACACTTCTACAGCTAAAGAAAACTGATTGGGAAGCAAACTAGCAGCTATTGGTCAAACCACATAGTCAGATCATGACACTGAACTTATTTTTGAACTCCATACAGAGAATACATCCACTTCTACTGGACGATATATTTGCTGCACAAATGAAAATAGAATCTAGCAAACGTACACAAGTTCAACCGATGTCCGACATTTGTGAGCAAAGAAAAACAACTGGTAGTAACTTATCATCTAGCATGATTATTAGTTAGTTTGTTTTCAATTTTTAATGAATAGATACTAAAGGCGAGGAAGGTTGTTTGAAACCACCTCATAGGATATTTTGCATAATTGTTTTATAGATAATTAGCATAGTATTTAAACCATCCTCATGCATTTAGAGAAGGGTCCAGAATTTTATTGAGAACATTCGCAAAGAATACTTAAGTGTATGTAAGTTTGTGGATGTCTTGATGAAATAATTGAACATGGACATTTCAGATACATATTATCTTGTTGATCACTGTTGATGCACTTATGTATTCTTTGAAAGACTTATTGATGTATGAGTTGAATGTGGCCTACTATCATTGATCAGATAAACAGGATGGTACAAATTTGGTACTATTATCATGTTTGCTAATTCTGTTTTGAATATTAGTGATAAATCCAACTTTCATGAATGATATATGAAATCAATTGTTTTTTATTTGAAATATTTGTTGCACTACTGTACGATTTGAAAATAGGAATTAATTTTTTTTGTATATGATCATCAAATATATGCGATATGTTTCTCATTTTCTTTTAATTAATTGTTTTTTCAGGAGAGTCATCTTACAAAGTAAAAATTCTATTAAATCTGTGATGATCTTAATCATCACAAATTGAATAGATCTCATTTTAGAACGCATTGAAACAACATTATCCTAGGTTAGATTAAATTAGTTTTAAATTCAAGTTTTTTCATGTTAGAATAATTATTTTTTAGTTTTTAGGAATTCTTCATGTAAATATCTTGAGAGAAACTCAACAATCAAACAAAAACCCAACTTTGGGAAACTGGTCCCATTATATCTAGTCGGAACCACTATCCCAAATGGAAAAGGAACTATCTTAAGGGCCGGACTGGGTGGTTATCCCCTTTCTTGTTGCCACAGATTCCTAAGGCCTCAACACCATGTCACCACCCGCACTTTTCATTTCTCATTTTTTGTGACTTATAGTATCGCAAATTAAACAATTTAACTTTCGATTCCTTAACTTATAAATGTAAAACTGGCCGATATACGATATGCGATTAAATCTCTACCGTTGATCGATGCTCAGATCCAACGGTCCTCACTGCTCCCTTGATGTGGTTTGCCAACTTTGTTTCTTTGGTTGTGCCCATTCGTTTCTTTCTATTTGTTCATGGAATACTTGACCCATTCATGACTTGACTCGCTTTAGCATTCAGGACTCGACCCAAATGTGCACGAGTTCACCCAATCACGTTCACGACTCTGCCCAGCACGTTCATGACTCTGCCTTTGCTGTTTTTTTACCTTAACTGCTTCTTTACTGCCTTTTATTCCTTTGATTCTAATTGTTTCTCCTCTCTGGTCCTTTGTCTTCGCTAATGGTGTAATGCTACTCCTTGCCTCTCTGCTGCTTCTGTTACTGCATTATGGCCTGATCTGCTCCTTTTCCTTAATGATAGTTATGGTGTTGCTGCTTTGTATTCCTTTGCCATTAATAACACTTATCAGAAACATTTTCCCCTTCTACTGAACTGAAAGGAAAATAGATTCTTTTAAAGCTCTTTGACAGTCAGGATTTCCCATATTTCCTGAAAATAAATGATAGCCATGGAATATTATTTTCAGTATGAAAGACCTGAGAAAATAATCAGTCACCTAGTGATACTGTGAAATACATGAGTCTAACAATGGCTCCAAATGGGGGTGGTATCTTCTCCAAGATGTGTCAAGAACACCATAGACTAGTAGCCCGATCCATTGGGCTGGTCCCACAACTTGTATCTTGATCTATGAGGAAACTTAGTGACTGTAAACTAGCTGATTGTTCCTCCTAAATTTGACTGATAAAAATATACCACATGCTTTTCCAACCATCTTATTAGCATACTGAAATCTGAACTGAAACTACAATTGAACTTATCCACTACAATCCATCAAGATGAAAATACTACTGCACCTTGAAAAATTGAATGATGAAACCATAACTAAGTTGAAAATAAAGTTCGAAACATACTGATCTGAAAATGAAAAGCAATATAAAACTAAAGTTTGAAAGATGCTCAGAATACTGAGCTTATTTGCACACCTACTTACCCTAATCTAACTTGGAGATGATATATACACTATGTGAACTCCTTTCTCCATTGCAAACAATCAAGTAAATGACTACATGATTGATTCTTGTTCACATTTTTGAGTAGGCTGAAAAATAAAGGGCCGCTCCCATCTTACTTTCCTTTGAAAAATAGTACTCAAAATTTTCCTTAAAATCTACTACAAACCATTCCTGGCATAGCATAATCCTTCTTTAGATGATTCTAAGAAACCAACAAAAGGATCTTGGAACAATACCTGGCCCTGAGGATTTAAATAACAAAATTCATCTAGGGCTGTTCCTTGTTCCACTTTGTCATGTTCAGGATCCTTCTAAAAGAGAATATCTAAACATTCTTCATGGTCGCCTGACATGGGATCCTCATGGTATACCACTATGTTTTCCTCAAGAAAACCTGATATGTCTTGACTGCGTTGGATGAATTCTATTTGAAGGCCATCATTTTGATCAATAGGAGAACTTTCTGGCAATAGGCCTTCTTGATAAGGTAGAACATCATCAGTATCAATCTATTCTTCAGTTTCTTCATGAGGAAATACTTTAGTACATAAATAAACAGTAGAAAAAACAGAAATAATCTCTTCATTACATAAAAATTTAGAGGTTGGCTACATGCTTAGAATATGATTGATTTCTTCTTCAGTTAAAGGAGGAGGGAGTCTTTATTTTCTTTGGATTGAACAACAATTGTTTTCTTTCTCTTGTGAAGACTGATCATGAGGTTGAGTGTCTTCTTTAGCCTCACAAAAAAGAGTAGATGAGTTATCATTTTTCCCCATAGAGATATCCTGTGGATCTTCTTTCATTTCCTGATTTCTTTCATTTTCAACTAACTTCTCTTGGTTGTCATGACAGTTAACTTGAGAATGAAATTCATAGATTTCTTCTAAGAGATCCCCAGGATGGCAATTTCCTAAATCTTCATCAATATTTACAAGGTATTGTATGAGATTCTCAGATTGATCACAACAATTTTAAGCTAATGATAAAAATGGAGAATTTTATTTATAATGCTCATAAAACATCTTGTGGAAATATTTTAAAGAAAACAAACTACTAGGGTTCAGACCTTCATACCATTCCCTTTATTTCCCTTCTAATTTTACCATGAAAATCTTCATGAGGAAATCCTCATGCCATTCGAATTTCAACCTCCATGAGTGTATATGAAATTTAATGAGATATAACAAAGCATCATCAACCTCCTCATCTTGAAAAATAGTAAGATTTTTGTCCGAATTTACCTGAGGCATTTTGTGTGGGAATCCAAGAATGTGATCTCTGTTCATTGGATCATACCTGTGTTGTATTCTTGGATCCATCTTGTCAATCAATCAGAGAGTGGGGTCACTGTATATTCACAACCAATCTGGATTCTTCTACCAGTGGAGTCTTTAGGTCAACTGAAAACTGTGGAGTCTCCAGGTGGATGATTTCAACTTTCTTGTGTCTGGCTGTTGTCCACCATCAACAACCAGATACAAATCTTCGTACATACTTGAATCATACAATATTTTAACTGGGGTTTCTGATTTCTGATGAAATATTAATATTTTTCAATAACTCAATCCCGAGTGGAGTCAAAATTATGTTATCACTCCATAATTTGTAATATTGGCAAGAACAAACGACAGAGGACAACCTCAAACCATTTTGACCTAGCCTTCCTAGACTCAGAGAGGGATCTCTTTGTTTTATCTTGATGACTATAAATGCTCATATTAGGCTAGTTATAAAGATTATGAGGGTTGTTTGTAGGGAAAATTTTAAGGATGGAAAATTATCTTGAAGTTTAAAAAATTAGCGAATTTCACTAGTCCCTAATATGCAAACTATAAAATGTTTATTCATGTATTTGTAGAATTATTCAAATTAATAATGATATTCTATATACTTTCTATATAATGTTGGCGATTTTTAAAGTAAAATAATTTTATATTGTAAAATTTGGGCAAATAATTTTTATAAAAAAATGGAAATTGGTGAATATTTTTTTTTGGAAAAACCATGGAAAATTAGCCCACCTGCGAATATTAGTCCCTAAAATTTTCCAGGGTTGTTTGTTTGATTTATTTTGTGGTTGGACAGATAGAGATGTGAAACTAATCCATTGGGCTACGGAGTCATAAAAGGCTAAATTGTGCATCAATTTTTCAAGGGAATTCACAGGGCAAGCGAACTATGCAGACTGGATCTTACTAATAGTGTGAAATGGGAAAGGAGGAGGAAATTAAGGTTCAGCATAAATGCAGAGCAGACGATCTCTGAATTCTTCATTAAGGTCTCAGAGGAAAACATTAAGATAACAAACAGAGAAAAAATTAAGGTGCTATCTTAGCAAATCTTAATCTAAATTCTCTATTTTGAAATCAGATAAATTGATGCACAACATGAAAATATAGAGGAAAAACATTAACACAGAGGAAAAACATTAAAATTAACATAGCTCAAGAATCTTGTGAATGGTCTCTTATTATTGATGCCCTGCTCAAACAATTACAATGCTCCAATACTTCTTGCAATTCAAGTTTCAACAGGGTCCAATTTTCCAACCCCTGATACTACTAAGGCATGCAGTATTTATCTAAAGACTAAGCCAATTTCCATACCTTACTCGACAACCTTTCATTGATTACAATTTAGCAGAAAATGGACAAGTGTGGCCATGCAAGGCTTGAACAGAAATCACTGAAAGCAACACCACGTCTGGAATTAATTCTAGGCAACTCTTTGTAGATCCAAATGCTTCGATGGCTCTTCGTAAGATCAAAAAATCAGCTTAGAGGTGGTTGTGATGGTTATGAAGAGGTAACCAATGGTGGCTCTGACATCTGGCCCTAATTTTTAGAAAACTGGCATTTGGTAATTAAATCTGGTGCATTGCGGGTTACTTTTCATGGATTAGTGACTATGCTGATGAGTTTGCTGCCTTTTCCGTTTTTGCCATTATAACATAATAATTTTGTAAAAACGCCTTGCCCCACTTGACCCTTATTACTTGTGCCCCCTTTTTTGAATGAATCTTCAATATTGGTAGCTTTGGTGGTTTTTAAAACATAAACCCTTTGTTCTTTTAACGATTGGAAAAAATTTCCTTCTCTCGGGTAAATGGTGGAAAACCCTTTGAATGGGTGGCCGAGTCTTATTGTCGTGCTTAGCCCCTTTTCTTCACAAAACATCTCACAAACCGCATCTGCTAGGACTTGAAAATATTTATGCCTTTGCCCTGAAATACATCACATCTGCGCTAGCATTGCACTTCTCATGGTTCAAGACTTAACTTTACCTTTAACACTTAAACTTTAAAACTTGAGATGCACGCTTTGTGATCGGGCCCCATCGGTGTCACACATCGCACTTCAGTGGTTTTATCATGAACCATTGCACTTATCCTTTAAGATTTGCGATTTTCGATTTCAATCGAGTACCACCGGCATTGTACATCGCACTTTGGTGGTTTTATCATGAACCATTGCACTTATCCTTTAAGATTTGTGAATTGTGATTATGATCGGGTCCCACCGGCATCGCACATCACACTTTGAGGATCTTAAAACTTAACTCACGTGCCTATCCTATAAAATTTTCGATTTGCGATTGCTATTGGGTCCTACCGATGTTGCACATCGCACTTCACATTCCATAGATTTCACATTGTAATCTCCTTTTCCTCCTCCGATGTGATTTAACACAGAAAAGGCTCTGCATGAAGATTTTAAATCCTTCGGATTTTTCCTTTGGAATTACATCACATCTGGGCCTCTTTATCACACTTCAAAACTTTTAACATTTAACCATAGACTTATATTATGCGATCTGCGATGTGCGGTACATGGACCAGGTCCACGTCATCATGCCACATCAGGTTGCTGCGTCACTACCACGTCATCTGCAACATCAGCTTGCCGCGTCACTTCCACGTCACTTGCGACATCATCGCTCACACTTCACATTTCATGTTTTTTGTGACTTATCACATCGCAACTTAAACAGTTTAACTTGCGATTTCTTAACTTATAATTGTAAAACTAGACGATATGCGATATGAGATTAAATCTCCACCATTGATCGATGTTCAAATCCAATGGTCCTCAGTGCTCCCTTACTGTGGTTTCTCGACTTTGTTTCTTTGGCTGTGCCCACTCATTTCTTTCTATTTTTTTGTTGAATACTTGACCCGTTCATGACTTGACCTGCTTTAGCATTCACGACTCAACCCAAATGTTCACGATTTGACCCAATCACGTTCACGACTCTATCCAGCATGTTCACGACTCTGCCTTTGATGTTTTTTACCTAAAATTCTTCTTTGTTGCCTATGCTTCCTTTGATTCTAATTGCTACTCCTCTCTACTCCTTTATCTTCATTAATGGTCTAATGCTTCTCCTTGCTTCTCTGCTGCTTCTCTTACTGCAATATGGACTGATCTGCTCCTTTGCCTTAATGATAGTTCTGGTGCTGCTGCTTTGTGTTCCTTTGCCATCAATGACACTTATCAACAAAATTTTCTCCTTCTATCGAACTGAAAGGCATATAGCTTCTTTTAAAGCTCTTTGACAGTCAGGATTTCCCATTTTTCTTGAAAATAAATGATAGCCATGGAATATTATTTTCAGTATGAAAGACCTGAGAAAATAATCAGTCACCTAGTGATACTATGAAATACAAGAGTCTAACAATATCAAGGATACCCTCTCTAAGCATATTTCTCGCGAACAATTTGCCTTCCTGAAAAATCGGTTGATTCACGATGCTATAGCCACAACACAAAAGTGCATACATTCCATACACTTAAAGAATTTGGATGCCATGGTCATGAATTTATATCTACAGAAGGATAATGATTGCATTGATTGGGATTTCTTGTGACTTATATTAACCAAGGTTGACCTTTCAATGTACAACATGGATTGGATCTGGCCTGTATAACCACGGTAAGTTTTGTTGTTTTGATTAATGGCTTCCCATCGAATTTCTTCAGTGACGGAAGAGGATTAAGTTAGGGCTTCTCTCTTTCACCTCTTCTCTTCATTCTTGTCAAGGATGGTTTAAGACTTAAGCTTAGAGAGAATAGGACTATGGATACTTTCATGGGACTCAGATTGGCTCACAACATGACTATTACACACTTGTTTTTTGTCGATGATGTCCTCACTTTTGTTCTGGTTTCACAGACTCAATGGCTACACTACACTCCATTCTTATGAGATATAGGGAGGCATCAAACCTTGTTACTAATGGTAGAAAGTCAATCCTTCTATTTTCTAATTGAGATAGGGAGCATATTGAATACATTGTTGGAATTTTTGGTGTTGAGATCAAAATGCTCGAGGATGGTTTTACCTACTTGGGTTATAGATTGAAGCCAAATAAATATAGGATTTGGGTTTGGTCTTGGCTCCTAGATAAATTCAATAATAGATTGAATAGATGTAAACACAAGTGAATTTATTTAGGGGGAAGATATACTCTCATACAATCTATTTTGTAGTAACTATCAGTTTAATGGACTCATCTGTTTGCACTCCCAGTGACAATTATTATGAAGTTCTGATCTATTGTTACATGTTTCCTTTGGTCTGGTATTGGCGAGAACCATAAATTTCACTTGGTTTTCTAGGAAGTGATTACTAAGCCTAAGGAGTATGACAGCTGGGGATTATTGGACATGCGAGTTTTTGGGTGGATATTTCTCATAAAATCCCTTTGGAGAGCTATTTATGGCAAGGGAATATAGCATAATATTATTAAGGTTTTGTACTTGAAGAGAATGGGCATCACAAAATATGGGGTGACATTGGTTTCAGATCGGGATCTTATATGGCTGGGCTTCCACAAGGTCAAAATATGGTTTACAAATTTACTCAAATGGTCCTTTGGTAAATGGAATCAAATTATGATTGGTATCGATTATTTGATTAGTATCTTTCCCACTATCTACATTTCGTAGGAAACTATTGTTTTTATTCATACCATAGGTTTCATATATTTGGACCAGGTTATTAAACAATGGAGTGAACATTATCTTATTTGGAAGGAGCCATAATAAATTTTCTTGGTTGGACCCCATTTTGTAGTATGGAAATGCTACTTACAGAGTCTTTGACAGACTGGTCTGCATAAGAACGAGAATGGAGATTATCTCACTTGGTTTGGGAAATTACATCTTGGCTCAGTGGTGGTCGCAGAGGTTTACAAGTATATACTCTGCTCATATTACTCTTTGACTAACACTTGTTGGCTTCTGATAGTATGGAAATGGCACATGCCCTTGAATATTATCCTTTTCACATGGGTGGTTTGGCATAATAAGATCCTGACTTGGGATAATTTTTGCAAGAGAGGTTATCAAGGACTGGGTTGTTGTCCATTGCGTAGAAAATCTTTGGAAACTGTCCCGCATATTTTTTTGCAGTGCTCTATGACCTTGGAGGTATGGACGATGGTTCCACAAATGTTAAAACTTACTTTTTTAGGTTTTCCCACAGTGGATTTGTGGTGGGTTGGTTGCAACTCCTAATGATAAGCTCTCAAATTTAGAGACAATTTCTCCTAAATCAGGAGTTAGATCTATTTTATTCTGATCTTGATCCTTATCAGTCACTCATAAATTTCCTTAATTTTATCTATTTACCACAAATGCATAAACTTTAAGTCTCTGCAGCAATAGAAAAATCAAACATAGAAAATAATCACATTTTCTCTTCTTTTTGTTATAGCAACGGAACCCAAAACTTTTATTAAACTCTTAACTATAAAACTCTATCACGTCCATTTAAAAATTTAAAACACATGCATCTAATTATGCGAACATTTCCGGATCAACGATCTTGATATGAGGCCCGTCAAGTCAAATAAATTCTGGATGGTCAACTTAAATTATTAAATCAGATTTATAAAATATCTCATCCATTTTAGAGATTAAATGACGCGCAAATTTTTATGCGATATCCGTCGATTCTTCTCATCGAACGGTTCTCCTGCTTTCGAGTCTCTGTTTAATAGATTTCAGGTCTGTTTGAATTTTAATCCCTATACAACTTATAGCGTTTCAACAGGCTGATAAATCTTAAGTTAATCGTATAACCAGACCATTCATCTTCATAGCATTTGTGGGAATTAAATCAAATACACACAAAATTTCAATGATTTAACTTAAATGGAGTCAAGTAGGGAATCTGAATTTTACTAGTGTTTTGAAGAAAAACAAAACCCTCTGAGATTTCACTGTCATGCACAAATATTCATATATGTATAAAAAAATCAATTTCTACCATCCTAATCTTCTACAACCAAAATCCCCTCTTCTACATCTTCAAAACTACATAAAATACTGTACATACAATCATCTAAATCCGATTCAAAGGATCGAATTTGTCCCATTTTAGATAAAATCCCTCTGCATGATATTCTCCCTAAAAATTTCAACTAAAAATTAAATACATTGAATTTATTACAAAGAAGTTCAAATCTCTAAATAATAGTTCAAACCTTATCTACTAAAACTGTAAATTGATAGCTAAAGGAAACCCACTCCTTTACTTGTAAACTTTTTTTTTTGGTCATTTTGGAATAAAATTGAAGTCCTTTTCTCCTCGAGACCTCATGCTCCTACATCAATCTATGTCTTAGATGGTGGGTATCTAGATATGGGCAGCAAACGACTATCCCATTATTCATTTTCTGGGAGCTATGTATTGCGAGGAATTATTGTATTTTTGAAGGGGTTCCTTTTAATGTTCATTGTAATTGTTCCAACATGCTGACATGAATGAGTACACATGAGGGAAGTAATCGGGCTATCAAAAGGATTCATGCGTGCTCAAATCATACAAAAACTCATTTTCCAGCAGTGATGTTTGACAAGGATGCACAAGGCGAAATTTGTGGTTGCAGCACATGTCTCAGGATAGGCTCTCAGACACAATATGAAATTTATTGGAATGGAGGCTCCAGATCCAATACGAGAGCATAAATTATGGCACTCTCGGGTTTACTATGGTTTTCAAAGATAATTCAGCTGGATCACATTTATATTTATGGACACTCGAAGGCTCTCATCGATGACATTCTGGGCCAGACCAAATTTGTGCCCCCTAATATTAATTGTTGGTTGGAACGTATTAAACTCATAAAACAATCATTTCATTCCATTTGTTTCTTAAATATATTTTGGGAATCGAACATGGTGGTAGATGGTCTATCTAAAGAGGGTCTTTATGCAACACTGAGAGGCGTTAGATATTGTTATTTTTTGGAAGATATTATTCAGGAGGAGGGCGTGCTGCCTCTCAAAAAATATGGCATATTATTTATTATTGTGTTTACATATTAGATTGTATTGGAATTGTTTTGAATGTCTTGAAATATGGTGTTTTAAAATGGTGTAGGTAGGGCCATATAGAATTTATCTGTTTTTTGTTCTCATGTGGATGATGACTCTTTTTCTCCATTTTTGCTGCGGGTATCTTGGTGTATTTTGAAATATGTACTCGACATTATATTATAATATAATACCAACGTTTTTTTCTTCTGAAAAAAAGGCTAAAAAATTCATAAAAACTAACCGAATTATAAATTTATTAATCCTTGCTAAAGCAAGACTTTAGCGATCAATTTGTTGGTTGACCATTTTTAATTTAACAATGACTAATGCAAATTATAGTGTTTAACTTTGAAAAATAAATATTTATTTTTTCAAACATTTGTTTGAACCATAACTTGAAAGTCTTATTGTAGCCTTTGCATAATATAATGGCATGTGGATAATTGCATCACATATTTTATGTCATAATTTATGGATATGGTTTCAATATTCATGCATGAATTTTAGATATTCGTGTAGTGATTTTTGAATCCAAAAAGAAAATACTTGAAAATAGCTCACACTCACAAAATAACATCTTTACCATCAATGAATTGTAGGAGTAAAGTTGTAAATCTGTAGACTTACTAGTTGTTACTACCCATTAAAATTTATGCAAGTCCTTGTGCTTGAACAATCAATTAATTACACCGTAAGGCATTCCTCTTTGAAAAAAACTCCCCTACCTACCACTGTGTCCCTGTCTGAGCCATTGGATCAAATGTTAGACGATTGAAATGTTTTATTCGATTAGATCCACTACCTCCTTCATTTACGCTCTGCTAAATACTTAACTACCTCCTTATTGGGCATGCTCCTTCTATTCATATGAGGTCACTCAGATCTAATGTTCTAAATATTTTATTTGCAGTTTTTTGACTCGAATCCTTTTTGTCGCAAAATAATTTTTATATAAAGAATTTATAGTATGATGGATCTTAGCCAAACAATGTTGCTTTATTAGGATCTTAGAAATTCAAGAAGATGTGCAGTAGAAATTGAAATATCCCTTGAGGAATGAAAATCACTCTCTCTCGAAGAACACGACATTCCTCTCGTGCGTTGCCGGGCGAAAGCAGTTCTGGTGAAAAGGTAGGTTAATCATCATCTTCTGGTGAGATCGGTGGAGCAACATCTTCTTCCAGAGACAAGTTCGACTCACGCCACCTCCCGCTCCTATGGGTTTGAGGAAAACAAGGTTAGGTTTTTTTGGCCTCTTTGGTTTTCGTAGGGGCTTAGTTAATTGTTTTATTTATTATTATTATTTTATTGATGTTATATTTTCAATGTATATGTGCAACAGAAATTGAAATATCCCCTACAGAATGAAAATCTCTCTCTCGTAGAGAACACGACATTCCTCTCGTGTGCCGCTGAGCGAGAGCAGTTCTGGTGAAAAGGAAGGTCAATCATTGTATTCTGGTGATATCATTGGAGCAACATCTTCTTCCAGAGACAAGTTTGACTCACGTCACCTCCTTCTCCTACGGGTTTGGGGAAAACGGGGTCAGTTTTTTCTGGCCTATTCCATTTTCGGAGGGGCTTAGATACTTTTTTTATTTTTTTGAATGTAATTTTTTTTATTGATGTTAGATTTTCAATGTAAACTTGTAATCTTAACCGATATATATATATATATATATATATATATATATATATATATATATATATATATATATATATATATATATATATATATATATGTAATTTCATAAATATTTGTTAAATATATATAAAAAATATATATCATTGACTTGGACTTTCCTCATCAATTTTAAATAATGTCTTCAATTCCAAGGTAATAACTCTTGCCATCCTAGCTCATATGAAATGCTAAGGTAGGGAAATTAAGCTTTACTTGAGTGATCCCGTGCAAACAAATAACAATTCTCGACCTCGACTACCTCAGATGTCCCAGCTAGATGACGTCTACTGCATTGAATGGACAGTCCACAAGAGTTTAACCCACAAACCAAGGATGATTTTGAAGCTTTCCTCTACTTTGAAGGCTTAAGCACCTGCTCTGACTAACAAAATCGAAGTGGTTCCTGGTGTCTGGACACACACAATTAGATAAAGTTGTTGGCTTTGTTTTCCTTTCTTATTAAAAAATGTGGGGTGTTTATTTCACTTTTCAAAATTTTAATTTATGTATTAATAATTATCAAATGAATGACTTTCAAATAATATTTTAAAATATTTTTAAGAGTTGTTATAGATTAATATTTATTTTAATATTAGTTATTTTAGAATATTTTTTAATAGTTATAATACTTATAAAATATTTTTATTAATAGTTACAAAGTATTTTAGATTACTAATAGTTATATATTATTTTACATTAATATTTATGTGAGTAGTTATAGAGTGCTAGAATATTTTTATTAGAATATATATCATTGACTTGGACTTTCCTCATCAATTTTAAACGACATCTGAAATGTTATGGTAGGAAAATTATGCTTTAGTTGAGTGATTTTGTGCAAAGAAAATAAGCTCTTGTGCAAACAAATAACAAATCTCGACCTCGACTACCTCACACGTTCCAACTAGAAGTCTACTGCATTTAATGGACAATCTGCAAAAGTTTAACCCACGAACCAAGGACGTTTTTGAGGCTTTCCTCCACTTTGAAGGCTTAAGCTTCTGCTTCGACTAACAAAATCAAAGTGCTTCCTGGCCCCGCGACAAAATTAGACAAAGCTGTTCACTTTGTTTTTATTTCTTATTGAAAAAATGTGGGGTGTTTATTTCAATTTAATGTGGGGTGTTTATTTCAATTTTCAAAATTTTAATTAATTTATTAATAATTATTAAGTGAATGGCTTTCAAATAATATTTTAGAATATTTTAAAGAGTAGCTATAAATTACTATTTATTTTAGAATAATTTTACTAATTATTTTTACTTATTATTTATTTTAGATTATTAGTTATTTTAGAATATTTTTATTAGTAGTTATAGTAGTTATGGAATATTTTTATTAATAATTGTAGAGTATTTTAGATTTATATTTTTAAGAGTAGTTATAGATTACTAGAATATTTCTATTAGTAGTTACAGATTATTTTTTTAATTATATTATTTAATTAAAAAATATTATATGAATATTTGGTATGAATTTTTGGGTATGTGGTATTTGTAAATCAATATATTAACTCATGCTATTGTAACAAAATCTATTTACAAATTAAATTACAAATGAAAAATCTCCAAATAATGTTAAAGTTATATATATTTTATAATTTATAATAATAATAATTTATTATTTAGTTAATTTTTATAATTTTATAATTTTGGCTATTTAAAATATATAAAGAAATTGATATTTTGATGATTATCCATTTACAAGTAATTTAATTGTAATAATTGATATCATATTATAAATATAGTTGATTATTGCATTAATGCTATTTTAAGAAAGGTCCCAATAAAATAAAATAATTGTACGTCACTCGTTATATCTTGTCTTTTTAGATATTTGAAAGCATTATGGCTTATGCATGAAGCTTTATCTTAATTTGGGTTTTGGACCATGTTTGTTTGAAAAACCTAACATACTTTATAAAACAAAGTGGAATCACAAGCTCCTGCCAAGAACAAGGTGAGACGATATTATTTTATTTAGCACATAACTAATGTATCATTTGCTACATGTCTCCACCACGTATTTGAGAGATTGTGATTCAAGAGGATGCAATTCACAATCTTGCCTTTGAACTTAGATTTGAAGTCAACAAAACTTTTGTTGTTTTACATGAGGTTGCAACTTGTAAAGACTTGAAGAAATATATATTGATATTTTTCTTAAACCCTTTGTGCTATTGAATTTTGAACTTTTGACCCACTTAGATTGTTTTTTTAATCCTTGAGCTCCACATTTAGTCGTAGGTCTTTGGCTTCTCTTTGTTATTGGAAGCTGGTGTGATTTCCTGGCTCTTCCCTACATTAGTGAAGGTGCTAGTTCTTTTTATGTTACAATTGTTATTCAAATGCTTGCAAACATATATAAGAAATATTTTGACTTAATATGATTATGTTATGATATATTTTGTTTAGTGCTTGTTGGCGCACATATTGTTTCGGTTCTGTAAGAGAAATATCAAGATCATGTCAATTCCTTTGTGCATAAAGTATTTGTGAAAGCAATGTAGCATGACAAATTTATTGATGCCAAAATTTTAAAGAATATCCCAAGGGGTCCAAACAAGGATAAAAAACATTTGTAGGGATTTTCCTTTCAATGAGGCAAAGTATAAAGGAGTTTTTGAATTTTTAGATATCATGTGTTTTTCGAGTGGCTTTTCCATGGTAGTGCTTGGCTGGAATGATTACAATTATGGTTTTTTATTTGGGTGCTAGTGCGCCATAATTGAATCTCATTGTCTTGTTTATTCTATATTTTTTAGTTCCTATGCAATTATAAGAGTCACATGCATTTCATAGATCTTAAAAGGTTTTCAAATATGTGATGTTTATGAATTAGGTATGAAATCTATCATGTCCTTTCCAGGCTTTGAATTCTCAGTAAGAAAGGCATCCAAATCTTTCCTTTGAAGACGGCGTTTATGATTTTGGCAAATGAATAATATCATTTATTTTTTGACTTTGAGTTTTCTAGGCACTAGGGTCTGTTATTTTTTTGTCTAAGTGATTATGTGTTGCACATCTCATTTCATGATAAACATACCAATTTCATGATAAACATACTAGTAACATTAATGATTCTCACATTCCCATGTTTGGTCTTCAAACATAGTTTCACTCATTTTTAATCTGTCCAACATCAGAAAACGAAAACATCAGAGCAATAATTGCACTCGGCTCTAATATTGATAATACATTTCTTTCTAGCATTGCTATAGAAAAATTCCATTTGGAAAATTTCAATTAAGGACCTACAATTCAAACAAGACAACAACATATTTACTCTTTAGGAATATTGAATGAGGTCCCTTCTTGAGGTCTACTCAGTGGAAAAAAAAGCTTCTGACGTAGAGAACGACACACTAATGTCTATAGATATGGCTGATGGCAGGAAAAGTTCAAGAAAAATATATATTTCTGATGATCATCTCTAATGTATATATTTGTCTTTGCAAAGCTCCCTGATTTAGTATTTGTCTCTAAGTTTTATCCCACATTTTATTAATCTCCTATTTCACATGTTCCTTGTAATGGGATTCATATAGTATGGCCTTTTTTTGATCAATTGGCACCAAAATGAAGCTTCATCTTCTTCTCACCTATATCACCAACCATTCCTTTAATTTCAGTGAAATTGTGAGGAAATATAGATCATCATACTCATGGATCAAATCTAAAATATCAGTGACTATCTTCTCATCATAGTAGTTGCCTATCATTGCGAGTTTAGGTTGCTCGAAAGTATATGCTACATGCATTCAAACTAGAATGGAATGGGAAAAAAATCGGTGGATAACCAACGCTGTAACACACGAGTTTTTATTCCCCCTACCTGTAGAGCACTTGTCTTCTATACTCAGTTCTTTTAAAAACCACAATACTTTAGCCTTTAGATCAAAGATAATACCAAATAAAAAAAGGAAAAAAGACAAAATGGTCTATCATTTCATGTTTTCATGTTTAAATCCAACTTCTAGCTTAATTGGAATACCAAATTGAAAGGTAAAAAAACCAAATTCGTGTTTCCATGATTATTGTATGGAGCAACAAAATAAAGAAAACAACAATTATTTCTTACTTTTTTTTTTAAACTTATTTCTCGGTTATTTCTAACATGGAAGACTCCATGAAATCTTACTGGAGGTTCATGCACCAGACGAGCCATTGAAAATACACCCATTAGCGATACTTATATGAATCTCGCCTTCATGTGTGATTTCACCTTCAACAACAATTCCACATGTCATGTTGTGAAAATTTAAAACCTCTTGTAACTATACCATTTTGATTTCTCGACATAATTGAATGGCGACAAAATGTTCCAGAATCACAAGTTGCTACCAAGAACAAGGTCAGATAGGTCAGACAATACTATTTTATTTAGCAAATAATTGATGTGTCATTTTCTGCAGGGCCCCAACACATATTCCATAGATTGCGACTCTAGAGGATGCAATTCACAATATTGCCTTTGAACTTAGATTTGAAGTCAACACAAATTTTGTTGTTTTACATGAGGTTGCAACTTGTAAATACTTGAAGAAATATATATTGGTATTTTGCTTAAACCCTTTGTGTTCTTCAACTTTGAACTTTTGATCCACCTGCATTGTCATTTTAATCCTTGAGATCAACATGTAGTTACATGTCTTTCACTTCTCTCTGTTATTGGAAGATGGTGCAATTTCTTGACTCTTTCCTACATTGGTAAGGTTGCTGGTTCTTTTTATGTTACTATTGTTATTCAAACACTTGCAAACATACATAAGAAATATTTTGACTTAAGCTTATTATGTTATGATATATTTTGTTTAGTGCTTATCAACGCACATACTGCTCTGGTTATGTACGAGAAATATCAAGATATGTCAATTCCATTGTGCACAAAGTATATGCGAAAGCCAAACATCAGGACAAAGTTATTGATGCTAAAATTTTAAAGAAGATCCCAAGGGGTCTGACCAAGGATAAATAACATTTGTAGGGATTGTCCTTTCTATGAGGAAAATTATAGAGGTATTTTTGAATTGTTAGATATCATGTTTTTTTTAGTGGCTTTTCCATGGTAATGCTTGGTTGGAATGATAACAATTATGGTTTGTTATCTAGGTGCTAGTGCGCCAAAATTGAATCTCACTGTCCTGTTTGTTATGTAGGTTTATAAAAGGCATCCAAATCCTTTGAAGAGGACATTTGTGTTTTTGGAAAATGAATAATATCATTTTTTTTACTTTGAATTTTCTAGTTACTAGGTCTGTAATTTTTTTCTAAGTGATTATGTGTTGCACATCTCATTTCATGATGGACATACCGATAACATTAATGATTACCACATTCTATGTTTGGCCTTCAAATATAGTTTCACTCATTTAAATCTATCCAACATGAACATAAGAAGAGTATTTCCACTCGGCTCTAATATTGATAATACATTTCTTTCCAGCATTGCTAAATCACATTTCCATTTGGAAAAATTTCCATTAAGGCCCTGAAATTCAAATAAGACACCAACGTTTTACTCTTTAGGAATATTGAATGAGGTCTCTTCTTGAGGTATACTCAGGGGAAAACACTACTCAGTGGAAAAAAAAGGTTCTGACACAGGGAAGGACAAGCTAAGGTTTGTAGATATGGCTGATTGCAAGAAGAGTTCAAGAAAGAAATATCTTTCTCATGATAATCTCTAATGTGTATATTTATCTTTGCAAAGCTCCCAGATTTAGTATTTCTATAATTTTTTGGTGACCCGAAAACCCTTTGATCCATGGTGGCATAAAGCAAGGTACAACTCCATCCAGTCAAGCATATCTTCATCCATTTTTTATTTTGGGCTAGAAGATGAAATAACATAATATATGTTGTCCATCAACATTATTGACACCGAAGTACCAATTTAGTACTTATAAGAGGAATTAGTGTACAACAGATTATCAATTAATATATAATAAGCTTGGGCTAGCTAGAAAATCAAAGTTATGTATAACCTTATGAAAAACATACTTAATAAAGGGAAATGTCCCACATTGCAACAAGATCTCAACATCCCATGGCCTCTCAATTTTCCCCTTAGTAATACATGTCACATTTCACACCATACAATTGTCTAGATGAGTGTTGTTGTTGAACACTTTTGGATTGCATAGGATGAAGCTACATGAAGAGAATATTCATCCCTTATCTTAGAAGATGCTTCATATATGATAAAGTGCATTTCCATTTGAAAAAAAATCAATTAAGGCCATGAAATTCAAACAAGAAACCAACATATTTACTCTTTAGGAATATTGAATGAGGTCTCTTCTTGAGGTATACCAGTGGAAAACACTACTTAGTGTAAAAAAAAGGTTTTGACACAGAGAAGGACAAGCTAATTTTATTCATATATGGTTGATTGCAAGAAGAGTTCAAGAAAACAATATCTTTCTCATGATCAACTCTAATGTGTATATTTGTATTTACAAAGCTCCCTGATTTAGTATTTCTCTAAGTTTTTGGTGACCCGAAAACCCTTTGATCCATGGTGGCCTGAAGAAAGGTCCAACTCCATCTAGTCATGTATATCTTCATCCATTTTTAATTTTGGGCCAGAAGATGAAATAGCATAATATATGTTGTCCACAACATTCTTGAAACCAAAGTACCAATTTAGTGCTTATAAGAGGAATTAGTGTACAACAAATTATCAAGTAATATATAATAAGGTTGGGCTAGATAAAAAATCAAAGTTATGTATAACCTTATGCAAAAAATACTTAATAAAGGGAAATGTGCCTCATTGCAACAATATCTCAACATCCTATGGCCTCTCAATTTTCCCCTTAGTTGTTCCTAAAATTCAATCATATGATACGAAAAAAATGGTAAGACACACTTATTTTATGGCTCATTTATAGTTAAATTCTTCTATCATAATTGGGTAAAAATGCGAAGTTGGGTTATACTTTCATGAGAAACGCGTTCGAAAATTTCATTTTCCCAAAGTTCAGCCATAATTTAGGAATTTCGACCAAATTTTTAGAAAGTTTGATCGAAGTTTTGAAATTAATTCGGCCAAAATATTTTTTCATGAACATTGACAACGTATTAACGACGTGGGTAAACAAATTTTTGGCTGGAGACAGAAAAACCAAAAAAAAAAGTTTGATCGAAATATTAGTTCGACTAGACTATTAGTTCAGATGAGCTTTTTATTATAATTTAGCCGAACTTTTTGTTATAAATATACTGGCCCCCAGACCGCAAAAAGTTTTCAGTCAGTTTGTTTGTTACTATTGTGTTGTCTCGCTGTGTTTTTTATTTGTGTTTTCGATCAGTGAATTGGGTGTGTTACACTATTGTAGGGGCCAGGAGGGGAGAAAGAGAAGGTGCGAAGGTAAGGTAAATATGTTATTTTTTTGTTTATGGTTTTTTTGTTTTTTAAATCTAATTTTCAGTTTTCTATGTTTGTAGGTTTTGTGTAGGTTCTAATCTGCATCCTCGACGTTCTCTACCTACTCGACGTGCTTTGCCTGCTCCGCGTCCTCGTCATATGCTCTGTCTGCTCGTCATGTGATTTCTCGTTGTCTCTTGCTTCCTCGGCGTGCACTGAATTTCCAGGTATGGCTCATAACATGAATACCATAATGCATTTGGAGTAGCTCTCAATTCTATATAATTTTTCTGATTTGTCTGTCTGTCTGTATTTAAATTATTTTGTATGAGAAAACAATTATTTTTTTTCTAATATATGAACTATTACTGATAAAAATGATGATACATGGTTAGTATGAGCACCATTACAATATTAGTTACATCTTATATGAGCTTTATGATTACTCTTATTACCTCTATATCTTAATGCATTACTGATCACACCTTACATATCCATTGATTGATATGAAGAGTATGTGATAAGATTATCTAAGCTTACTTTAGCCATATTGGAATAGATAGTTACCATATTCGATTGGTGTCATTAACTTAGTTGTTTCACCTTAATTCCTAGGATATCATATACGGGATGTTACTGATAAACATGATGATACAGGGTTAGTATGAGAACCATTATAGTATTAGTTACATCTGATATGAGATTTATGATTAATCTTATTACCTCTATATCTTACTGCATTACTAATCACACCTTACATCTCCATTGATTGATATGAAGAGTACGTGAAAGAGCTTATCTAATCTTACTTTAGATGTATTGGAATAGCTAGTTACCATATTCAATTGGTGTCATTAACTTAGTTGTTTCATCTTAATTCCTAGGATATCATATACAGACTATTATTGATAAACATGATGATACAGGGTTAGTATGAACACCATTACAATATTAGTTACATCTTATATGAGCTTTATGATTACTCTTATTACCTCTATATCTTATTGCATTACTGATCACACCTTACATCTCCATTGAATGATATGAAGAGTACTAGCTTCCATTAAGCTATGGTATAGAGTTAAGCCTATCCCTAATGAATACTAATACATGAAATTTGATTAGCTGTTACTTATGTATATAACACACCATCATTACCTGCTTAAGTTGATATATGATTCATTACTATCACCATCTATAACATATGACTAGATGACTCATTATACTATTATTACCAAGTAGTTTCATGTATGAAGTTATTGATTACTAGTACCTGTTTTGGCATGGAATATGATGTTACTAGTCTAGTACTATCACACTTGTATTGAATGTAATAGAGTGATTCCAAAGCTCACATGGGAAATAGGGTATGTTGTATTACTTTCTAAGCTTATATCACCATGGATTTGATAATTTCCTAGGTATAGACATAAGTAGATGTGTTGTATTACTTCATATAATCCTCATTTTATATGAGAAAACACTTATATTTATCCCGCTTCCAGATTGGGACTATCAGAGAAGTGTGGCTTGCAGGCTGTTGCACATAGCCTAGGTTTATAATGGTAGCCAGTTGGATTTGAACCTAGTTCTGGCTCAGGAAAAAGCCCCACAAGTTACCGATTCCCCTAGATCCGAAAAAAAAAAAAACAATGATTTTTTTTTTCAATTAAAGAAATGCATTTGTATTTAAATAATTTTGTATGAGAAAAAAATGATTTTTTTTTTCAATTAAGGAAATGAATTTGAAGTAGCTCTCAAGTCTATATATAATTTTTCTAATTTGTGTCTATTTGTATTTGAATAATTTTGTGTCTATCTGTAATTACATAATTTTGTATCAGAAAACAATGATTTTTTTTTTCAATTAAAGAAGTGCATTTGGAGCCAATTCTCCCATAAAATTTAAGGAATTTTCAATAAACTTTAAGGAATTTGCAATAAATATTCATTTAATATATTTCTAAGGAAAATGATAGTGTTTTTGGAAACCATGTACATGCCATTTCTCCCATAAACTTTAAAGCATTTGCTAGTGTTTTTGGGAACCATGTACATGCCATTTCTCCCATAAAATTTAAGGCATTTGCAATAAATGTTCATTTAATATATTTTATTGATTTTTTTTTCATGGATCAAAAAGCCCACTAAACGTTGGTTGAAAAATGGACATTATGCATAGATGTTTCTTGCTATCCCCATCCAGGGAAAGCAGTGATTACATATGTGCTTTGAAATATTGTGACTAACAAGGTCCTCTAAAGGAAAGTGAATATATCGGGAAGAACAACAAACAATGAAGCATATTATATTGCATTGATATAAGACTTGTGAACAACTAGGGAGTATGGATCAAATGGAATTGTAGTTTTCACCAATTCCGAACTTGTGTGCAACCAGATGAATGGAATGTACCAAGTTAATAAGGAGAGACTAAAGAAATTGCATGGAAAAACGAACAATCTTGTTATGCAATTTCAATTTTTTAGTATAAGACATTGTGCAAATGTTAATAAGATGTCTGGTGATCTATTGTGTGGGCCAATGCCAATTCAAGATTCATATGTCAAGGATGAATTAGTATTATACGGGGCAATGCCAATTTAAGATTCATCTCTCAAGGATGAATTAGTGTTGAGACACTCTCCTTCAAAATATATTGATGGACATTGTAACATATCTTTGATATGTGTGTGTTTTTTACTTATAAATGCACCATTTTTAATGACCATGTGTTTTTTTCAATTATATACCAAGTGTTCTCCCACCATGTAAGTGCAACTTAGTGAACTTCATGTTTTATAAAATTAAAATGTGCAAGAATTCAACAAATTTTTGTTTAAAGTCAGTTTTACACATCAATTTGGGTTTTGAAATTTTTGTGCTTTACATAATTTGTGTTTGTGATCAACATTTGTGTACTACGTTACTTTAATTTTTTAAGTTCTTTTGAATTTATTTTAAATAGTAATTTTAAAAATAATTGTAAATATCCACTGCTAGCTATATATATATATATATATATATATATATCATGGAAGATGAAAGGCGAACAACAGTAGAATCCATGTCTTTACGAGAGAGGGGGATCATGAATCAAGGGTTGTTCATCGTATTTATATTAAATGTGCATGTTTTTAAATGACATTTGAATATATAATCTCATATCCATACACACATGTATACGTGTGGAATTGATTTTTTTTTTATTATATATATATATATATATATATATATATATATATATATATAATTTTATCTTCATGTACATACATGTATACATATGAAATCGTTTTTTTATCAATTTTGTGAGTTAAATTAGATTTTAATAAATTTATTTTTTTATTTTTTAAGAGTTCGGAGGACAAGAGTATCTACTCCACCAATGGAGCTTGGCCATGGTTCACGCAATCGTGGTATGGTTCACGCAATATAATCAATCATATGTACATGTATTTATATGTATGTATGTATTTTTGGATTGCTTATAAATTCATATTTTTTTATGAAGCTTCTCTCTCGTCGCATGAGGGTGGTGGTGGTACACATTCCCCTTGTGACCAATCAATATGTGGTCACCAATTGCGTGAGGGTGGTGATATGAATTCCCCTGGTGGCGAATCAATGGGTGGTCATGTTGGTTCTCAACCAATCAGTGGTCATACCACTCAATGATCTCAGGGTGGGCATGATGCTGCCCAACCATCTCGAGGTGGCCATCAATCTGAATATTATTTTCATTCAATTATTAATTTGTTAAATTATTTATATAATTTTTTTTTATGGTTAAAACTAAAATTTGTACAAATTTGTTCACATGTTTTTTTATTTATACATAATTTTATATATTAATGTAGAGGATGAAAATGTTGCTCGAAAAAGACATAGGCTAGACCGCGTTATTCAATAAGAAGGTTTTACACCAACCACGACTTATCCTTCTCACATTTCTAATTTACCTTGGGAAACAAACATATAGCAATGCACATTACAAAGATGTCAACATATTTATTGAAAATTGAACAAAGATCTTGTGTCTTTGAAACTCCCTGCTGAGAGTCGAGAAAGCTTAGAAATAGTTACTCACTCTTTAAGCAGACTTGTAGATGTGTACAAAAATCTTGGGCCAACCACTAATACTTTTGTATAAGTGATGAGGAAAAGAAAGGAAACATTGATGGGTCCCGATATATGGGAGTATGTTAAACACAGAGTTACAACAGAAATGGCCAAGTCTATGTTTAATTTCAAAGAAGGCCTGAAAAGGAAGATGGTAAAGGTGAAATATTTCAAGCACCCTGATATAGCTTGCCATTTGTATGATAGGCACCTTGCTGCCTATGGAAGACTACCATGGAACGACATGGTTACTCTTTATTTTACAAAATTATTTTATGTAGAATTATTTTTGAGAATGAAATCCAATTATAATGACCTTCCCTCTGAATTTTCTAATATTGGGAAAGGTCGAGTATGTGACCATAGGGGCGCTAAGCGTGATGCTAAGTTGCCTCGCCCCGAGCCACCATTGGTAAGCTGACCTCTTAGTGTGGAAAATTTACAGTCAGAGATGGATGCCACTTATCAAATTAGTCGAGAAGCAAGGGATGCCATCATAGACAATGTTCAGAGTGGACTTGGTAAAATTGATGTTTGTCTAAATAGATAAAGAGCATGAGAGAATGCACATGCTAATTTTGTGTGTCATAGAGATGATGAGATAGACAACATGATTATAGAAGAGCTTAGAACATATGCAAAGTATTGTCGCAATGGTTGGCAGGACTTAATTATTCATGAGGAAGAGGGAATGGGATTAGTATGTGTGAATGGTTAGGGTGAATATTTTAACATGTACAATTTGTAATAAATACATAACATGTTTATTTGTATATTAATATAAAAAAAATGTATCATATGTGAACACCATTTGCAGTTAACACGCTTGATGAAAAAAGATTTTAATATCACAGTTGAAGCTTCAGGTTCTCACAATCAAGATAATATGTTGGAAAATTTTAGTGTTTTTTAAATGTTCATGATGTTGATGTACAATTATTAATATAATGATGTAATCTATTAAATTTTAGTTTTTATTGATGTATAAATAATTGTGTACACATGTACATGTATATAATTAAATTTTAACAAATTTCGATTACGTTCGATGTTTTCACAATGGACGCACCCTCTTCTTCCCTGTTAGCAGATGTGCCAAATCCATCGTCACAAGTATGAACAATTTTTCACTTAAATACATTTTTAAGTTATAAATTGAAGTGAAAGTTTCATTAAAAATGAGATTTATACCTTGAGTTATTTTACAGTTTTAAAATTGTTGAATTTTAGGTTTGTGGAGATGATTTTCGTTCAGATCCACCCTCTTCTTCCCTGTTAGGAGATGTGTCAAATCCACCGTCACAAGTATTCAAGTTTTCACTTATGTTTTTAAGTTATAAATTGAAGTTCAAAAGTTTCATTAAAAAATGAGATCTAGATCTTGAGTTATTTTACAGTTTTAAATTTTTAAAATTTTAGGTTTGTGGAGATGATTTTCATTCACAGTCACCTTGTTCTTCCTTGTTAGGAGATGTGCCAAAACCACCCTCACAAGTCTTTAATTTTTCACTCATGTTTAAGTTAGAAATTGAAGTTCAAAAGTTTCATTAAAAAATGAGATCTAGATCTCGAGTTATTTATAGTTTTAAATTTTTTGAATTTGAGGTTAATGGAGATGATTTCCGTTCTCCAAGGACTCTAGCAATGGAGTGTATCATGGAGATAGGAACATCCACACAATTTGAACAAGAAGTTGTCTATTTTTTTTTTTTTTAATATTATTGAAAATTAGTTTATGCATTTTCATATATATATATATATATACATGTACATTGTATAGTTTAGTGTGGAGGATGTATTGATGGACGACCAACATAGGAAAATGGAGAGGGAACTACATGAGGTGTTGCATGATTATTATTTTTTTCATTTTGTTTTTTTACATGAAGTTCTACACTGTCATTCAATTTTAAAACATTAAATTTTAATGTTTACACGTTCTGTATAGGTTCCCCATTCTTCAGAGGATAGCACAACGAGGCTCACGACGTTGCTGGAAAAGACAGTGGATCCATCTCTATTTTATTGATGATGTACATGTGGAACATTTTATTTGATAAATAGTATTAAATTTATGTTTCTATATAGATAGTCTTATTTATGCAGTCATATTTACTTTTCTATATAACTTGATACTTGTAACACTATACATTGTCATATATATTTACTATTATTGTTCATGATATAAATTTTGGACATATTTTACATTTTGGATATAGTTTAACTACATTTAATTTTATCAAGAATGATTTTAAATTTTGGATAGTTACATTTGGCATGTGATCACATGTTGTGATATAATGTTTTGTTTTAAACTCAAGTTGTTTTGTTATTTGTTAAATATAAAATGAATCTAGATGGAAATTTCAAATTACAAAACACATGTGGGACATTTTCAAAGTACATGATATGCATTTGAACATGTGTGAATGTTATATAATTAGGATGTCTATTAAAGGTGATATTTAGGTACATTTTGCATGATCACACGTGTCATTTAAAACAATCATAGATGTTTTTACATATTTAAGTTCATGAATATATGTAAAAATGATTGAAGTACTATACATATCGATGTATATATCTAAAAACAATAACACTATACATTGTTAAATATATATTTACTTTTATTATTCATGATACAAATTTTGGACATATTTTATATTTTGGAATATTAGTTGAACTACATTTACTTTTATCAAGAACGATTTTAAATTTTGGATAGTTGTTACATTTGGGGCATGTGATCACATGTTGTGATATAATGTTTTGTTTTTAAAACTCAAGTTGTTTTGTTATTTGTTAAATATAAAATGAATCTTGATGGAAATTTCAAATTACATTTAACACATACATTGGTACATGTTATGCATTTGAACATGTGTGAATGTTATATAATTCTAGGATGTCTATTAAAAGTGATATTTAGGTACATTTTGCATGATCATACATGTCATTTAAAACAATCATATATGGTTTTACATATTTAAGTTTATGAATAGATGTAAAAATTATTGAAGTACATTTGAATATATGTAAAAATGATTGAAGTAAAATATATATCGATTCATACATCTAAAAACAATCATAAAATTCTAGGTGTTAATAGATGTGTCAAACAATCATAAAATTTTAAAATTGCATTAAAACATATATCCAGTACACAACTCTTATCATTAATGTACAGAGAAAAGCTACTTTTAGTTGAAAGTAAATTGGAAATTACAAAATAAGTACCGCACGTTTTGCATTCAAGAATGAATATTATAATTTTCTTAATAGATACATCTAAAACAAAATCGTGCAACTTAAAATTTGCATTATATCAACTATGCTAGATACACATATATGTACATTTTGCAATAATGACAATATGACAAATTGTACCAGAGAATGTATGAAAATTTTTAAGACCAGATAATCTACATATGTATGTGTAAACATGTGTATAGACTACTCGTGTTCATGTACCAAAACAATGTACATTTGCAAACACTTGTACATATAACATAAAATATACATATTATAATAATTGTAAAACTTGAGAATGCACAAAAAAAAGTCTAGTTCAATTTCTAGTTGAGTTCTATAAGTTCTAAAAGATTAATCCAAAGAGAAGAACTAGTTGGGCAGTTCAATCAAAAAAATTCCAATGGAATTCCATCTTCAATGATCTGTTCATGATCGGCTTTTGAAATTTTCCATGTCTTACTTTTCAATTTTTTCTTTGATTGAACTTCTATCATCTTTATGCGTGCTGCACACACCAAGTGATTATATTGAAAACTTATGACATCAGGTTCATAGCCTTGAAAGTAAAACAAATCTCAACTTTGATGAGTTTGTTTGAAAAAATAACCTTTTAGTATAATAGACCCTCTATCATATATAAACCCGTTATCATCATAGTTTTCCAATAATTTCATCTTTCATTTAGTGTAGCACATATAATAATAATTCACATTGTCATAGTTGGTAGTAGGTGAAACTACAGTAAAAACATCTCCTACACAATAAAACAAACTTACATAAATTTGGATCATAATTAACATGAAAATTAACTTTAAATTAATAGGTGTAATTTATTTTATTATATATTTCTAGATCTCTATCATTTGAAAGTAATTGAAATGTTACCTTCTATAACAAGATCAGAAACTCGATCACCTTCAGATGATACTATAGTCTCCTCTGATTGCATTTCTTCAAAGTTTGAAACAAACATTTTCCCCTTTTTATTTAGTTATATATGTTGCCAATCTTTTACATACATTTTGTTTTCACAAACATCATTGGATTCTGTGTTGTTTATGAAAACATGAAAAAAACAAGAATATTTTATTTTATCAAATGCAAACACATTTTGGTACTGCTTTGTTTTAATTGAATGCAATTTTCGAGTTCCTTTTATATTTTAAATGTCATATCCAATCGATATATCTACATATTGGATCCCAATATGCCAAAAAAACCTATATGGAAAATTAAAACAAGAATATAAATATGTTATTCAAAATACCATTAGAGATAATCATTGTGATAAATAATTTTTAAAATTAGAAATCCAATAAAAATTAGATCATGTACATATTAAATTTTTGCATCCATATATATATGCAAGTTAATTTGTACACACACACACACACACACACACACACACATATACTTCTCTTGATCGATTAGTCTCATGGCTTAGTGAAATGATGCACCATTGAACAACTTGTTCAACTGAGACAAGTCAGTTTGTAGAGTGGTCCATTTGATATCTTCTAAGTGATAATTTTATACATGCCCCCACACCATCATGTTCTCCTTTTCCATGATCAGTCTCAAAGAAATTCCAAAAATGTTTAATGTAAATTTCCATATGAAGACGACACAACCAAAAGAATGATCATAAATATTTGAATTGACCTATGTATCCATCTAACCATATCCAATGTTCATTGAATTTTATTTCATGACTTTTCAAGGAGTCATAAATATTTTCAAAACAATGTTGTACAAAATATGTATCATGTGTACGATCGTCACTGATATAAAAGTGATATTCTTTAGTAACATGTTGATTTTCACTGGTGCTTTCTATATGATCAACATTTTGTTCAGCATGTCTATATAGAATCTGGAAAAGCATGGAGACTTGGTCAGAATGATAATATTCACTCTGTATTTCTTTTTGTGGAAAAAATGTGTAGTTCTATGCAAAATCAACTATTGAAAAAATGGTCCTTGGTGGAAAAATTCACTGGATTTTTTGAATTGCAAGTCTTGCCATCGAGCTCTATGGGAATGCTTGGTGTATTTATAAATTTTCGCCTCAAAATTTCTTCTTCCTGTAAATAAATTCTTTTAGCACTTGTAGTACTACTTGAACCAATCCATGTATGAATATATTCATATCTCTTCTATTTCACTTTTATGTTGGACAATGATTGATCATTTATATCAGTATGATATTTGTTTTGAAATTTAGTCAAATTTCCAAAATCATCACATTTTTTTATCACCAACGCATTTATTTTGGTAAAATAATTCATGTCTTTCTCTTCCACATAGAATTTGAGATATAAAATCATGGATAGTGGAAGGAGGAGGTGAGTATTTTCAAAAATTTTGACCAAAATTAAGGAATGTGTCATAATATAACTAAAATTCCACATGATAATGACAACAATAAGTGTCGTGTACAGTGATAGGTTTAACATACCATGGTTTTTGTTTCATAGAAGCACTGATTGAGACATTAATTTCATGATTATCTTATATGAACTTGTTGAAAAAATCTATCTGAGTGGTGTCCAAGAAATGTTTTGCATGTTCTTCGTACTGGTTTCGTGCTATTCTTCTTCACATCACATCCCTTACTTTTGGTGAAACATGTGAATTTTTCATCCAATATTCATATATTATTTTTTTAGCCTCTTATCTAAGTCTACCTTTGTATGGTTGCCTATAAATAAATTTCCAACAAGCGAGTTCATCATTTACATCTCTTTGCAATCTAAATTTCTGATATTTGTGCAAAAATTTTCGTGAGGTTCCTAATGCTTATGCCATAGGTTTTACCAAGCGATTATCTTTATTACTTGATGAAACCACTACCATTTTCTTTTCTCTACTTGCATCTAAAGAAATTTTGTTTGTAGGTCTTCCAATTGAATTTAGAGCACTATTTATATTTTGAATCACATTTTTCTTCATTTTTTTTATATTTTTTAATATTTTGTTGATTTTCGAATACCCAAGAAAGTCGCAGCTTCTTTTAATTTATTTGATGTTAAGATGATTTTCAACATTTAGGCTTGAACTGCCATAGCTTCATCTTTGAATAACGTATCAATAATGCGCTTAACACGATATCGTATAACATGGTCAACTTTTTTATCTCCATATGTGTGAGTGTCAACATTTTCTAAAATCTCATCATCGATATTGATTTCATCAGTACATATTAAAATTAAATGTACATAATGAGTTTACATATTCAATAAATAATTAAATTAATAAATATGTATAATTTCAGTAGTACACATTGAACACACACACACACACACACACACACACACACACACACACACACACATATACATATACTTACCTGGTGATTCAATTTCTTCAATTGAATTTCTTTCAACATTTTCAACATATTCAATCATTGGTTCAATATCTCTTTCAATTTCTCTTTGAAACTTTTCCATCTCATCATCAATGTTTTGAGGAATATCTCTTTTTGTTTACATTGAAAAATAATTTTCAAATTAGTTCATCAAATAAAAAAAAGTTTCATAATACACTAGTCAAATTTTAAATATCAAATTTATAATATTTACATTTACATACCAGCTTCAACTTCTAGCTGAGGTTGATTTTCCCTTTCATTATTTGAGCTTTCTTCTCTCTCTTTTTTTGTGATATTCTCTCCTCTATTCTCTATGTTCATCAGGGTCTATTGTTCAATCATATTTTCTCTTGCAATTCCTTTGATTTCCCATGATAATTTAATATCAAGCTTAAAAAATTTCGTTCAAAATGCTGTAAAAAAACTCACTACATAAAAATTTAGACAAAAACTCAATTATAAAAAGAATCACAAAATATTTAATTTAAAAAAAAACTCATTTTAAATTTTTTTCACAAAAGACATACTTCAACCCAAAACACTTGCTTTAAAAATTCCACCAAAAAATGTCTTTTAAAAATGAAATGAAGCTTAGAATATTTCCTTCCAAGTCTTGCAAAAAAATTTCATTTAAAAATTTAGACAAAAACTCACTTTAAAAAATTATTAGAAAATATTTACTTCAACCCAAAACACTTACTCTAAAAAAATGTCACTTTAAAAAATACCTCCAAAAAATTTCCTTTGAAAATTAAGCCCAACCTCTAAAAAATTGTCACTTTAAAAAATACCTCCACAAAATTTCCTTTGAAAATTAAGCCCAAAAATCCTCTAAAGAATTGTCACTTTAAAAAATACCTCCAAACAATGTCCTTTGAAAATTAAGCCCAACAAAATCCTTTGCAAATTCAACCCAAATGAAGAAATGTGTGAAAATATGCGAAAAATAATGATTCTGTTTTTGGCTATTTATATAGTTGCGATTTTTTTTTTGGAGGGGCTTCATTGCATTTTCCGGCCGACGTAATTTGTGAGCAGAAGTTCGGCCAAAATTCTATAAAAATTTTGGGAGAACTTGTTTTTTGTTAGAATTAATAGGACAGAGCGACAAAAAACAATTCAGTTGAACTTTTAAAATAGTTCAGCCGAACTAACATGTCTGCAACTACACAGCAACTTGGCTCTAAACACATTTCTTCAACTTTGGAATGATTAAACTCCATCAAAGTTTATGAATTAACTGTCGGAATCAAGACTAGCATTTGCAGAATTTAATCTGTTTCGGGAAATATAACTTTTAGGGAATTCCATAGATATTTACTAATTTTAATCAATTTTGTAATAAAATGGGTGCAAACAATTTCTGAAGGTCATTATGATTCAGTGAAATCAAAATTTTGTATCTTCCAAAATACATTGTAAGAAAAATTGAAAAAATTATGGTGCATTACATTGGTCCGCCGTCTATAATGTGTAGTTTTTAGATTTTTAGTTTATAACTAATATGTTGAGAAAATTCACGCGAGCCGAAACATATTCAAAATATGCATTTTTTTCATATTGGACTAGTTAAAAAAAATCTAGTAATTATGATATGCATCATTTGGTTTCATAAATATAATGATACCAAAGTAGACTTTGTCTAGATTGTTGTAACACATTTTTTTTCTAAAAAACACAAAGTTTTCAAAGAATACACCAACACATTTCAACATGAATTTTTATGAATCCTTTGATTGTTAAATTACATACACTCAAATAAATGTTAATTTGACATATCAAATGTGAAGAAAAATTCCAAAAAATAAGTAATAGAAAGCTAATAAAATTTCTGACAAGTTTTATTTTTATCGTAAAATGAAATTCTAAACAAAAAAATTGTTTTGGCTTGCATAAAGTTGAAGAAAAGAAAAAAATGATATTTTGTTTCTCAAAAAAGGGCAAAAAGTGTAACCCAAATTCACATTTTCAACCCATGTTCCAAAAGATCCATTCAATCATGTCATGTGAGACAAAACACAGAGTAAAGAATGATAGTGGCTTACAAAGAGAATCCAAATTCGAAAATTGATATTAGCTATATGTAACCATTAGTTCAAATTTTCCATTGATGATAGACCATGGAAGAAGGCAAGCTTAGGATAAATGAATAAGCCTTGTTCTTCCCCTCTTCAGCAGTCAAGGAAACACAAGCCTGCCTAATGCTCATTTCACACATAAAGGAACATGGATAGTAAAAATTTATTAATATTTTATCAATGTTTAAATTATTCTCTGACAAAGTTCGGTATTAAGATTTATTGTTTTTCTTCATCTAAAGCTTCCCCCTTTTAATGTGTTCCTTTTCAACCCTCCTCAATGACCTATTATCTTTTCCTCCCTTATTTTTTTCTAGAGGATTTTTCAAAATAAAAGTAGTCATCTTATCCCTCATATCTACATCAATAATGTACCGACATGCAACACATTGCAAGGATATCATCCGTGTTTTTGATAACATAATATTTGTCTCTATATTTTCACATCCATAACACTCGACATACATTTTTATAAAAACTTCCAAAAAAGGCCATGTTCTTGTTATCAATATAATTCCACCAACTTATGCCACAAATTTTTTATGTCAACGTTTGTACCTAAGTACATTTTTCAAGGTACAAATGAAAACCAACATAGTTTCAAATTATGTAAATGCACAAAGGATGTCTTTCTGAATGCTACCCTAGTCGTTGTCTCTGTTTTATATGGATACAATGTTTGCATCTTTACATATTTTCTAGAAAGAATCTTGAAGGTAAGGGTATGTCTACAGGGTAAGGTTTTTCCCAACATTTGGATCTATGCTAATCAATTACATCTGGATCCCTCCAGACCACTCCTAACCCCCAATTTCCTATTTCAATATTTGTAACAATTTTTATGTATATGTGAACATATTATGTTGGGTTACATATATGTGTATTGATGACACTTTGGTGATACAAGAGGGTTTATCCCTTGGAATTGCCTCTTCCCTACATCTTCCCAACATTTTTGGAGTGTCTACCTGTTGATCACGTTTATCATCAATACCTTTGAAACCTCCATGATCTTGTTCCATGAAAGAATATTTCGCCTTTCATTCCTTCATGATGGCTCATTCTCTACAACATTTTCTTTCTTCTACACTACTTTTTCCTTTGTTACTGCCTTATGACATTTCTTTTGCAACATGTAGTGCAATTGCTAGTTTATCTACTTCACATCTATATTTATTAGTTCCTTAAAAATAAATACTATAGGATTTTATTTTCCTCTTGGATACTATTAATTTATCATTTACCAATGTAGATTATGATTTTTTAAGTAGTTTTTTCTGCAAAGCAACATAATTTATAGTGTGAGTGGTCGGGACTAAGCTACCTTGTAACACTTGTTTTATTTTGTTATTATTATAATTAGTTATAAAAATAATTAATATATAATTTAAACATATATACATTTCAAAAAATATGGAACAATATTTTTAACCATGGAGATTTACCCACTTTACCATGGAGATTCCTAATTTGTTAATAGGTTTTGTTACAATATCATAGGCCAATACAATGGCTTATCAATACAAGTGTCATATGAAATGAGTTATGATTTTTGGAAATATCATATTGATAAGACATGGTATTGTAACAAAGTCTCTTTACATATTCAAATCTACATGATAGAGTGGGGTAAATCTCCATGTTTAAGAATCTCGTTACATATATTTTTAAATGTATATATATTAATTATTTTCATCATTGATAGTAATAGCAACAGTAATAAAAGAATCTCCATGATAGAGTGGGGTAAATCTCCATGGTTAAGAATCTCATTACATATTTTTTAAATGGATATATATTAATTATTTTCATCATTGATAATAATAACAACAGTAATAAAATTATAATTGAGTGCCATATGTGATTAAGTTTGTGCTCAACATGGAGTTGGGACACATTCCTCTTAAAATAACAATAAAATACTCTAAATAGAAAAACAATGTCGTCTATAATAAAAAAACAAAAATGAATATGCATGTTAGTTAATTTTAAATAAAAGCATTATAAAACATTCATAAAACATCAATAATCCTAAAGTCACAATGGTCACTCGATTTGGTGTTGGTATTACAATATATTATGGTAAAAATATTTCAGTCACTCTTAGTCATAAATAAAATATTTCGATGTCCACATGACATAATATAATTTTATATCAAATTTAAAAAGAGATAAGTAATTAAAATATTCAGTTGTCCAGACGACATAATATAATTTTATATCAACTTTAGAAAGAGTTAAAGTAATTAAAATATTTCAATGTCCACATGACATAATATAATTTTATATCAATTTTAAAAAGAGATAAAGTAGTTAAAATTTTAAAAAGTGTAAGATGTTTAAATCTCATACTTTTCAAAAATATTTCAACACAAGATTTAAATAAATTATTTGAAAACAAATGTTAACTAATTTACGTCGATATCAACTTCATACATATCTATATGGAAAGAAAGTGTTAAAAGAAAATATTATAATGTCGTATCTAATAAAATATTCAATGTATAAAGAAAAATAAAAAAATAAAGTTAAAAAAATGAAATAAAAATATTAAGTAATCTCTCACAAGAAAAATAAGAGGGACATTTTTAATTCATTCAATTCAAGTTAATATATGGAATTTAAAAATATCCATAATAATAAAAATTTTCAATGTGTCAATGTGGATCATCAATAAAATATTTTAATATACATGATTAAATAGCATTAATATATATATATATATATATATATATATATATATATATATATATATATATATATATATATATATATATATATATATATATATATATATATATATATATATATATATATTGTTTATCAAGTTGTCTAAGTTTTCCAAAGATTACTTTAGGTTTGACTTGTGGCTTGAGAAACAACCACCCAAGGGCATCTAAGCCATTAAAATCACTTGAGGATCACACTCTCCTTGGGCCACACTAGCCCTTAACATGGTTGGATTTTTTCCCACTAAATTTCGAACCGGTGACCTTCACATCACAAACTGACTTAATAGTACACCCCATCATCATCTATTCTATGCCCATTGGACATATTAAAAATATATTTAAAAAAAAAAAAACCATTTTAGTGTGGACACTGTAGTCCATAAATAAAATGTCTCAATGCACATATTATATAAAATATTTTAATGTCAATTATGTATATATTATATATTATTTTTTTCGTAGAAAAATCATAGCTTTCTATTGAAAATAAAAAGTTACATACATACATGCACAATGTGCATTCTTTGACTATCCTGAAGACCCATTGTATGTGATTGAAGCACTCATCATAAGGCTAGCTACAAAAATTTACCCAGATAAACTAAGTTTTTCTTTTTTACCTTTTTTCCTTTGAACTTTGTGCCAAACCCTAGATTTTGGAGTGGACATTACAATTTCCAATTCTTCTCCTTATGATTTTGCTGGAACTTCCTTATCTGAGTTTGAACTCTTAGAAACATGTGTTTGCTTTATTCCACCTGCTCCCTAGGTATTTCCATTTTCTTCATGCTAGTTTCTTGGATTTTGGATAACTGCTAAATTAATCTCTCTCTACAACTCTCAGAAACATGTGTTTGCTTTATTCCACCTGCTCCCTAGGTATTTCCATTTTCTTCATGCTAGTTTCCTGGATTTTGGATCACTGCCAAATCAATATCTTTCTCTACATTGTTGGCTAGATCCTTCTATGTCTCTTCTTCCTTCACCATTTGGGAAGTTTTTTTATTTGTGTCTCTTCTTCCTTCACCATTTGGGAAGTTTGTTGATTTGTGTCTCTTATTCCTTCACCATTTGGGAAGTTTGTTGATTTTGTGCTTCTGAATGTTGTTGAGTCTCGTCCATTTCCTCATCTTCATCATCTAAAGAAGGAATTTTTTTTTTGTGTATATCATATAAAGAAATTGAAAAAATAAGTTTAATGGTTACAAATTTTTAAGTAGGCTTACTATTTTACATTTTGGTATATTTTTTAGTCAATTTTCTTTGAAATCCCACCAATATTTTTTGGACTTATTGAAGTTTAAGCTCTCTCTCTCTCTCTCTCTCTCTCTCTCTCTCTCTCTATACATACATACATACATACATACATACATACATACATACATACATACATACATACAGACATACATACATATATATATATATATATATATATATATATATATATATATATATATATATATATAACCAATAAAGATTCATTGGGATCAATGTAAAAGTGGTTTCCACCTAAAGAGAGCTCATGCTAGATCCATGGTTAAGATGGATTTATATTGGTTTTAAAAAATGTGAGACGTATAATGAAATAAGTGTTGTGATGCTTATTATGGATTGATGGATAAGGATATTTCACCCATTTAATTTATATAATTTCTCTAGTTATAAAAAGAGTTAACATATGAGTTAAACATATATAGATTTAAAAAACATGTAATAAGATTCTTAACTATGAAGATTCACCCCCACTTTACTATGCAATTTTTTAATTTGGAAATAAGATTTGTTATAATACCATGGGTCAATACCATGGCTTGCTAATACCAAATGCCCTCAAAACCATAACTCATGTCCATATGAATTTTTTTTAGTTAATTGTTTTTTTTGAAAATATAAAAATGACATAACGTTTTTTTAGATAAATCTTAACCTTTGATATGTGATCACTACTAAGAATATTTTAGAATACTCTGTGGAGGTTAAATCTCTACCATTCACCTAATAATTGTTAATAATGAAATTAAAATTTTGGAAGCCCAATTCCAAAATAGACATATGTGTGTCTATTTTGGAATAAGGTTTCCATAATTATGAGGTGACTACTATTAGGGATTTAACATCCTTGGAATATTCTAAAATATATTCTTGGAATATTCTAGAATATTCTTAGTAGCAGCCATAGATGAAAGGTTGAGATTTATCTTAAAATTAGTTATCCCCTTTCTACCCTTTTAATTAACATTATTAATTAAATAAAATGTCATATGAGCAAAGCCTGTGGTATTGATTAGCTATGTTACCGACCCACAATATTATAACAAAGCCTATTTATAAGTTAAGAATCTCCACGTAAATTTGGGGTGAATCCCATGGTTAAGAATATTTTTTAATTGTATATATATATATATATATATATATATATATATATATATATATATGAGTAAGCTTTTTTATAAAATATATGCCCAAAACCTAGCTAGAAACCTGGGGAAGTTTACATGAGGTACAAAGATGCTATTTGTTCTGAGTATATCACTGATGAAGATTCAATTTTTTGTTCTACATGCCTACTCTAATCATACATGGAACAAAATTTTTTCAACTATAAATTCTACAAAAAATTACCACCAACCAAAATACATTTACATGGAATTGTTATGGATCAACTTAGTGGATTGGTGGACATATTATCAGAGGGTCCATTTGGTGCATTGCTAGTTGTATTAAAATCCTTGTCCGCACTTCTATGAGGTTGTAAATATGCACAGTGGTGATGGAACTAGTCCAATTCATCTACTAGTTGGCCTATTTGTTCTTTTTGCTTCAAGAATTATTCATGGAGGAAGAGAACATGTTATGTCTGCTGGTTCATATTTTTCTTGATTTAATTTATCTATGGATTTCCTTCGATTGGGAGATGATGATAAAGAGGGCACTGATATGGACCCCCAAAGCTTGAGGATGGAACATCTTGGTGTGCCATTTATTCCCAACAATGATTATACCAATTGCACTGTGAAATACTCTCAAACAAACATATTAAAGCAGATAAGGTTTTCCTCAAGACTATAAGAGAGCACCACTTAAAGGAGGTGGGATCATCCTAAAAGATCGATTATTCTCAGAAGAGTAATCCATGGAATAAAAAGTTTAATCAAGAATGGATATCCCTCCTTGTGCCGACCTTCTTCAGTGACAAAGAGAAGGAACTACAGTCTCTCCACGTTGATTTTCATAATCATTGGTCTTTGTTCTTGTAGCTTGTGCAAGCATGCTCGCCTTTAGATAGAAATCATGTTCATCTCTTTCAAATGAGAGGGGAATCACTGCGTATTCATACTCAAAGGGGATGAGTTCCACCCATAATGTCCAGAACCACCAACCTGGTAACAAAAGAGAGGTAATCCTTAGCCACTATGGCATCCGATTACAATACTTGTTAATTTACCTTGAATGTACTCCTTTTTGAAATTTCAGCCTGAATGAATCTAGCCATAAATATATTTTCCATGCAAATCAAGTCCCACACTACAAGATATCCTTCATTCCATCTTTTTTTGAGTATGTTAAATCCATACGATTTCTTATTAAGAGCTAAGGTGTGGGAGAAGATTGAATTCTATTTTATATCTATCCTTGTGGCCTCTGTGACATCATCTTGCAAAGGGCCAGACTGAAATCATTCGTTCAACCTACAAAACATGACATAATCTCTACACCATCGACTTGAAGTGGTGTTGATTACGAGAGATATTGGAATTGAAAGAGATAGGGAAAACCTTATATAATTTGTGTTAATTTGTCCAATAATATTGATTCCATAATTCCCTTTGGAAGAAAGGGATCCAAAATGAATTATTGTATTGTTCATTGGATAACACAATGTCCAATTAACCCATTCATCCCCCATTATTCGACATCTAGCTGGCATGCCCTATTAGCTTGCAATTCGACCTCCTTATTCTGTCCTCTCAAAACATGGAAATAAGATTTAGAAGAGAAATAATTCAACAAGGCCAAAATTCTACAAAGAAGGAGGGAGATTTGTTTTTTCTCCAGATTAGAGCCTTTGAATAGGTGATGGATGGTTATGAGAGAGTCACAAATAATTATTATTGAGGAAATCCTGAGATTCTGGGCTCTCTGTAGGCCACAATATAACACATACATCTCCGCAAGGTTGTTATATCTCTGTCCTACCCCCAAGACATACTTGAATTTTAGTTTTCCTTCGAAATTGAGAAGAGTCCCTCCTCTTCTTGCCACCCATTAATTCTTTGTATAATTATTAATAATAATAATTTAAAATGAAGTTATAATTTAGTTCATTTTTTTATGTTTTTTTTTTAATATTGACAATGTGAGATGTATCATGAAATAAGTGTCTTGAGCCGCAATGTAACATACCCCTTACTATCGCTAGCCCCAAATAAGGGTAACGAGAGGTATTTACTAAATTTAGCTAACCTCCAATGTCCCGTTATGGAAATGGGTTCTAAATTTTTTTACCTTTTTCAACTTCCTCAAAACCTAAAATGGATGGCATCATTGTGTTCGTCTCATTGAGACCTCTCCAATGATACAAAATTTACTTCGATAAACTCCTATATCTAAAGATATGTTCATTTAAAATCTGGCCTATTAGATAGTGCCAAGTCATGTCACCTACAACGTGGGGCCCATGTGGCTACCCAATTCATACACCACATCTTTCAAAGTGGCAGATGTCGACCCACCCATGACCATCCATGGTCACGGGAACCCTGCTCCACGGCTCACGTGGCCTAGGCTATAACATAATGTATAATATATATTCAATGTATGCAAGTGCAGGCCCTCTATGTCCATGTCACATCATGAATATAATCTCAACAAGTTCCAATGATATTACCCACTAAAATGATCAGGGACAAACCTCCAGGCTATGTTTCAGTATGCTTCTTTCACTAGAGCTGAGCCTCCCCCTTGAACAAGAAACCAAAGCATTCATACCAAAAAGCACTCATCCCCATTGAATGATCCCATTCACTAAGTCATTCTAGGAATCAAATCCAGAGCATTCTCTTATGACCTTCACTCGAAATCTATGGGGTTCGGGGTTCCAAGATGACGTCACTGATCCTAAGCACTGGGGTGACATAATACTTCATCATGCCACATAACTATGGGTCCCGCCACAATTTCCAATTGCTTGTATGTATTCTTTTCATGTCATACAAAATTCGAGTTTTTTCGTCTTCGTTTCATATTGGGTGTCCAACTAGCCCCACTACCACATCATCCCGATGACAAGATCAGGTTGTGCCTCTGCTTGACGACCCACATTTCTCTTAAGTTTTTGATCATCACACTTGATCACGTGATCAAAGAGGGGTTAAGCCATTCCTTCCAAATTCCTACACTCTAGACTCAAGTATTCTATCCCAATAAGCTTAGTGACTATTAATGCGCTTGTAAGGGCCTTTGCCCAGACTTTCAACACACAGTCTTTAACATATAAGGGCATAAGCGACCCTTCTGTGCTATTCCTCCCGAGCTTTGTCGAGACCCTAACATGACCATAAGACCACTATACACACATGTTCATATGTATATACACACTTATATATATATATATATATATATATATATATATATATATATATATATATATAAGTGTGTATATACATATGGATAATATTATTATATGATGTCCTCATTGCGTGATCTCCCGGCGGGAGAAATGCCTGAAGAATTAAAACATATGTTAAAAAACATTGATGTTCTAGGCAGAAGACCCACCTGCTGCATTGTATTAAGTTAGAAATTACTTGAGTCACAAGTAGGAGCAGGTAACTAACCCTGCTGATCCTTGCGTGATCAAATGTGATGATCCAAAAAACTTAAGAAAGTAATGGGTAAGGCGCGAGCCTGGCTGATAGGATGATATGTGATGAAACAGTTGACACCCAAAATACATATATATATATATATATATATATATATATATATATATATATATATATATATATATATAGAAAATCCATTCTATCTCTTTTGAGCTTTTAATCAAAATCCAACAAGTCTCGACCATATGCCCATATATGTATAAACTAAACAGAGGCTAGACTTAGCCACATAGATGCACACACACACACACACATTTGTAACATTCCCTCCTGAGCTTAAAGTATTGAAATTAGGCCCAAATAACCAGTTCATTTCCAATTTATTTATCTATTTAATTAACAATGATGTGCTCATATCACCATACACAAAACATAAGCCAAATTACAAGCCTCAAATGAGCATAAGAATAATCCCATTCTTGTAAAGATATCCAAAAAACTTGTAATACATTTTTCATTCTAGATTCACATCCCCAACCATTAATTTAGTAAATTAATAGTTCTATGCCACATATACTATCAACACATGAATAATGAGAAAAAAAGATATATTTTTCCTCCAGAAATGAACCATTCCTCATCGATTGCACATAACTTAGCATTATACAAGAATTAATTTTTCCAAAAATATAATAGTTACTAAATCAACACATCACCCTATGAAAAACCTATAGCGTTCTTGGCTCACATATTAGAAACAAAACATCCTAGAATTTATTTTAAGAAGGTATATTTGTTACAGATATTTACCCATATCTTCAAGGTTTAGGCATTCAAACTATAGTTCTGATTGAAACACTGATAAGGTTCACACATTCGTTGCATACAATCCATTTATAATAATATTATATTCAATTTAACATAGGAATCTAGACCATTCCATATCCATGCCTTTAAAAACAACAATATTCATTCAAATAGGAATACCTCATTCTTCAACATTACAAACCATAATAAATCATTACATTAAGCAAGCGTAAATCATACAGAACATGAGAATTGCAATCATACACTTATTTTTGAAAACTAAACCAGGCAACTGAGATTGGGACTTCAACTCTCCACCCAACCATAGACAAACTGAAACCAAGCCTTTCTTCTATTAGTCACTCCCGAGATAGATTCTAAAGCTTGTGGATGAGTGCTTAAGTGATTAACCAATTATGCTAACTAAAATAGGGATTCCAGAGGACCATCCACCTCCACCCACTATCTGCTTCTTGCATACAATATCTCACAATGGAAATCTAGAGGTCCACCACCTCCACCCTTTAAATACTTAAATAAGAACCATGGCTCTACCATTATAAGATGGAGCAGAGAAATATGGAGTCTCACATCCAACCAAACCAAATGAGGGAATACAGAGGCTTATCACCTCCACCCTCAATAATTATTTCACACAATGGTTCCACCCGATCCTGGGAATCCATAACCCACTTTAAACTAGAAACAAGTACAGGGGGGTTAGGGAACTGTCTTCTCACCATGAATCCAAGGAAAAAGCCTTCACCCAAGCTGTCAAGGGAATTTAGAGAAAACCATATCCACCCTCCCATCTTATAGGGAATCCAAATACTACTATATTTACCTGAGAGATATCCTTACCACCTCCCAATGCTCAACCGAATGATTAATCCCCTCGTTTCCTTCTTGAAGCCACACATATATTTATGCTCCTATCCTAGTACATTGTGCTTTCTCTTCACTATAGCAGAGTCACACTTATACCATTTTCTTCCTAAGATATTTTTACACCCTTTTATTCTTGTTCTTTCTCAACAAAACTCCTCTAAATTATGTGTTGTTATCTCCCTATATTTGATACAATCTCTCCTCCTTATGACATAATGATTTCTTTGCAAATGTTTCCTCCCTTGCTGTGCATCAAGTATCATCTTAGAGAATTCTTGTCTCCCTACCACACATTAAGTGTGATGGTATCCTCTATTACACAACTGCAACCATTTTTGGTTACATGGGTAGAACTTGTTGTCCCCCTTCCTTCTCGGTTACAGTAGTTCTATCCTATGTGGTTGACTACAGCTGTCCCTACTGCCAACACAACCCATGGCCCCTATTTTTTTCTCTCTTCCTTATGGATTTATCCAAGGTAAGCATGGCTCCTTGTCATTCTTATTCAATTGGATTAATGAAATAGGGTGAAAATTTGAAGTTGGGTTACACTTTTGAGAGAATTTCCCACGAAAATTTCATAGTCACGATTTTTTGGCTGAACTAAACAAATTTTTGGTTGAATTAATTAAAATTTTGTAGCCGAACTATTAATTTTTTTTTCAGCCGAACTATTTAAATTTTTTTCAAAAAACTATTACTCTAACGTTTTGATGAAAAATTGACCATTTAAATTAATGCTGGCCATATAAAAAAAAAATTCAAGAGGGGAAAAACCAACAATAAGGTTTTTCAGCTGAAAAATATTTTTGCTTGAAAAAAAAAAATTGGTTGAATATTTTTTTCGGGAAAAAAATTTGTTTCGCCGAAAAAATGTTTTCGACCAAAAAAACGTTTATATATGACAACCGTGAGGTTGTTGCGGAATTTACTGCAATTGTTGGTTTGGTAGTTTGCAATTGCTAGTTCTTTTTTCGGGTGGCTAGTCAGTGTGCTGAAGGAATAAATTTACAAGGAAAATAACCATGAAGTCCTTGTAGCTTAACATAAATTAGTTTTTCTTTGTTTAAAAAAAAATTACTCGTAATGAAAACAATTTTTGCATACTTCTATTCATCTTGAGATTTATTTTTTGACAATTCCGCATGTAATAAATTCGTGTCTTTTGAGCTTGATTCCGTGTGTAATATTTTTTTTGTAGGAAATTGTTGGGAACAAACCAACTTAGTCCAATTTTGGTTAAGGTACTCTACATTTTGAGGATCAGAGTGCGAAGTACCATGGAGATAGGTCTACTGCACGGTTTTTAGGGGCTTTAGGGTAGGTTGAAGCCCCTCATTTTGTAACGAGTTTTGGGTTTATGTCTATTATTTTTTCTTCCCATGGTATGTGGACCATGGTTTTGTATGTATGTAAATATATATAAAGCGATGTAAGGTTTTGTCGAATTCATAATAGAATGAAAATTTTATGAGCACAAGAACTTGAGATATCTACTTTATTCTATTTTTTGGCCTAAGGGGAAGCCTCTGCAACTATGTGCGTGAACACCTTGAAGAGTCTGCAAATTTATGTGCAAACCACTTGTAGCTGTGTGTGCATGTTGGATAAGTGAATGTATCGAAGAGACTTATCATATAAAGAAGAAGAAGTTTTGAAGGTGTCTCTGTGTTTATATGTGTATTTTCTTATTATTTGCATTGCGAAGTTATTTATATGCTTTATTTTGTGTTTAAATAATAAAGGTGTAGTGCATACAAGTATTGATTGATGAATTAAGTACAGACTGTTAAAGTAGATAGATGAATCAACACGGTTCAAATAAGCATAAGGAAGAATTTTAGCAGTAGATCCACACTCCATTATGCCTATGGATGCAGAAACCTGGTTCTAACATCCCCCAATATTGCCTTGGGCGAGACTGCAATCTGCGTTGTAGGTCGTTGTCGAAAGGGATGGTAATAGAGGGTTTTGTTGGCTCCCAGAAAGAAGGGAAGATGTTCCACTACGTGTGGTTATTGTTAATAATTTCATTTTTGGTGTGGAAGGAACCATCTAAGTCACAGTTCCCTATATTTGAATCAAATGTGTGTGAAGTAGCATGGTACTCCTCACTCTCATTTTCCAAGGAGTCGACACACACAATGGAAAATAAGACTTTTTGGGTTTTGATGGAGATGGATTTGCACATGGTGGTGAATCAATGTCCCAAGATGTCACCCAATGTTTTTGAAGAGCACTGGAATATTATAGAGTTTAAGGCTGATTTCCATAAAGCTTACATCAAGGCACGAAAGGGTCCGATAGGGACATGGAATCCTTTGCCATATTTGGTCACAATATTGATATTGCAAAAGTCATAAAGTAATGGTCGATAGAATGGATGACTCCACCCATTGGAGGCACTGCGAGAAAGGTACATAGCACAAAAAATGCTGGTATCAGTGGAAAGGACACAAAAGCAAGGAAAGATGCCGAGAAAAAATAGAGAAGGACGAAAAATAAATCGAAGGAACAGAGCCAGATCAGGGTGGCCAGGACCCTCCTAGCGATGTCGAGCCAACCGATTCACCATTCATCATAAAGAAGGGGGTACCTACAACATCTACACCAGGTGCACATATGAAGCACAAGACATATTTATCCAAGCGCGCATAGCCCATGGTCCTCACCAAAGGGGACATTTAGGAAATTTGAGATACTATTGAAGAAATATGTTACTTTTCACTGGGATGAAGAATGCCAAAATAGCCTTGAAATACTGAAGGAGAAGTTGTTAACTGCACCTATTCTATTTTTCTTGGAGTGGAATAAGGAGTTTCATGTACATGTAAATGCATATTGCATAAAATTGGGTTTAGTACTGGCACAACCAAGAGAAGGAGAACTTGATCACCCCATAACTTTTGCAAGAAGAAAAATGTCCAAGGTGGAAAAGAATTACTCTACTGCAGAAAGAGAAGGCTTGGCTATGGTTTATGAATTATAAAATTTCAGGCATTATTGTTTGGGAGAGCACTTCAAGATATTCACTGATCACTCCATGCTGAAGTATTTAGTTAACAAGCTTGTTTTAGGAGGAAAATGATGGTGATTTTTGTTCCAGAAGTATGATTTTGAAGTTGTATTCAAGCCAAGAAGATTGAATATTTGGCTTGATCATCTGTCAAGGATAGAGACAGATGAAGAACCCATGAGCATTGAATATAACCTATTAGGTGTGTATTTATTTTCAATTAGGGTCGCATATGATCAATTTGCGGATATTATTTAGTTTTTTACCACAGGAATGACGCCCATAGAGTACACTACACAACAATATAAGGAGCTGGTATTCAAGGAAACTATTCTTTTGTTTATTGTATGGAAATTTTACAAAATTGGACTAGATGAAATACTGTGCAGATATGTCCCTGAGCATGAAAGGCAGAGCATTTTAGAAGAAGCTCATGGAGGAGTTGCAGGAGGAAATTATGTAGGAAAATCCACTGCGCAGAATATTTTCAGATCTGGGTTATGGTGGCCCACAATGCATAAGGATGTAAAGGAATATTGTATAGCTTATGATGCATGTCAAACAACAGGAAGGCCATCTAGGATAGATGAAATTCCATTGAATCCATAGGTAACGCTGTAAGAATTTTATAAGTGGGATATTGACTTTGTTAGACCTATAAATCCACCAGGAAAGAAGTCTGACACAAGGTATATAATCACTGTAATAGATTATTTGACGAGATGGGCTGAGGCACAACCAATGAAGGATATCAATGCAGATACCACTGAGAATTTCATATTTGGGTATATTCTATCTAGATTTGGGTGTCCAAAGATCTTGATGAGTGATAGGGGTTTGCATTTATTACATAATACTATTGATACACTGACTGAAGAATTTCAAGTACATCATCAAAAGAGTACACCCTAACATCCTCAGGAACATGGGAAAGTCAAAGCTTTCAATACGGTTTTAGATAATGGAATCACAAAGGTATTCAATGTGAATAGAAATGATTGGGATCTGAGAATTATAGTGATGTTATGGGCATACTGAACAACATGTAAGAAACTAATGTTCCAGAAGTGGAGACACTAGAAGAAATTGAGCTAGAGGAGGAAAAAGTTATATCTATGCTCCCACCATATGTATCGCCAAGGAAGTCAGGTAATAAGTCGGTTAAAGACCCTGATAATGTGAAGCTCGGTGTCTTCACACCTTTGCTTCCCGAAGAAGTGACATTTGAAGGAGAACCATTGGCGAAAGTTCTGCAACTGAAGATGGAGGAATGGGAATTCAATGATTGTGGTAAATACCCACAATTCGAGTGAAGATGGTACCTACAACAAGTTTATTACTCAGAGAATAAAGTCGCCAGGTTGGAGCCACACCAGTGGGCTGAAGGTTTGCAAAGCTAAGGGTTGTTAAATATGTTGAATGTGCCACACTTCGGTTGAAGTGCCATCAACATGATATGTGTTCGACAACTTTTGGTTTAGTACATGACAGATACATTTTGCTAGGATAGAGGATCCTACTAGATGAAAAGGACTTTGATAAGAGAGTTAAAGAGTGATTTAAATAGTGGCAGATCTAGGCCATGTCCCTTGGAATGGGGAACTTGAGAGGCTGATAGCCCCGTCGCGCCGAGACCCTACTACATCACAAGGCGTTGTTAGTGAGTCGGGTTGTTTGGGAATGCAACCCTAATTGGGTGGTAATTTTGTCCAAGGATAAACACGGGTGAGATATTGATAACAAAAAAGTACCGTGAGAGAAATATTGTGTTTGAAAAAGGTGATTTGAGGGTAATTTTTCCTTTAGACCCATCAAAAGTAGTGCACTATACAAAGCCTGTCAGAGATGAGTACTACAAGGCAAATATTGAAAAAAAGTACAAGGTGATAGATAAGGAAGAATATTGGATCAATCCAATTGCAAATGTAAGGCTAAGCTCAGAACATGACAATTCCTATACTTCAGATTCTGAGGAGGAGCTGGAAAATTGGCAGAACAGGTTGCATGAAATATCTACCAAACGATCTGCCAAAATCACAAGATCACTTCGCTGCATAACTTTAGTGGTATGTGATCCACCTTGTTATGATGGGATAGGGGATTTAAGTATTTTTCTTGAAAATTTTGAAATATAAGTACCGAAAGAACAGAGGTTCCAAGCTCTGGATGTAGCCCTAAGGTATACACCTGCTAGATGGTGGGGTACACATAAAGAGAATATAGGAATTTGGGAAGAGTATCAAACACTGATGAGCATAAGATTTGGGCCAGTAGATACCCAAGTCATAGTAAAATATGATGGCAAGTTTGACCCCTAGAATAATATTCATTGCTGCACTTCTGTATGGGAGGAAGTTACAGAACAAGAGTGGGTGCATGTGTTTTTTCACACATTGGAAACATTACATATGAACTGGTACCTTGAGACAGAACTGTGACATGGAACAACAAACTGGAAAAAATTGGTTGATGGATTTATATTAACCTTTAGCTTTGAATATGCATGTTCGTGTATAGAAGAAGGCCTTATGAAAATCAAAGAAAAGGTCTTTAAGGACGCAACTTCACTAACATTCACATCACTAAATTGGACTGCACAGTTGGAACAGGTGCTAGAATGTTATAATGTGAAAATGGAAGAGCATGATGAGGATCTATGCAATATTAATATCCCAGAACTAGAAGGTCATCATGAAATTGGTAGACAAAAACCTGAAAGACTTGACATAACGAAGCCTACAAAGACAAAGAAAGTCAATATAGGGTTAGAAAGACCAAAATTTGTGCTGATTGGCGATTATTGGGATGAAGACAGAGTTAGAAATATTGTAGAAATGTTGCACGAATATCAAGATATCTTTCCCATGAATTTTTCTAAATTGAATGGTATAGTAGGGGATAAAACAAAGACCATATAGATTGAAATCAGAAATACAAAGAAAAAGTGAAGGTGAAGTTGAATAAAATGATCAAAGCTTGGATCATTGAACTGGTATAAGAATATGAATGGGTAAGACCCATGGTAGTTCAGGAAAAGAAGGCAAAGGACGAGATCATAATATGTGTGGACCTAAGAAAGTTGATTGATGCATGCTTGCGTGACCCCTTTCCCACACCATTTACCGATGAAGCATTGGACAATGTAGGAGGACAAGAGGCCTATTCTTTTACAGATGGATTTTCAGGCTACCATCAGATCAGAATTGCACTAGAAGATAGATATAAGACCATGTTTGCTATAGAGTGGGGATCTTATCAGTACACGATGATGCCTTTTGTCTTGAAGAATGCTCCTGCCATATTTTCTGCAAGTGTAGTGGTAACTTTTAAGGAGTATATACATAAATTTTTGGAGGTTTATATTGATGATTGGAGTGTTTTTGGGTTGTTGAAGAAGGAGGTTTCTAGTTTAATATTGATGTTGGATACCTATAGGGAGTATCAAATATCATTGAATTTGAACAAATGTATCTTTTGTGTACATTTTGGTATATTATTGGGCCATGTTGTTTAGAAGCAAGGACTCATGGTGGACCCTATGAATATTGCTATTATTGTAAACCTGAAACCACCTAAAACATTGAAACGACTACGCATGACACTAGGACACATTGGATACTATATAAAGTTTATAAAGGGTTATGTGTAGATAACTATGCCAATGCAGGAGTGCTATAGTTTGAAGTAACCGAAGATAGGGAGCGCACCAAAATATGGGAAAACATCAGCATGAACCTCGTCATGCTACCCACTACAACATTGCACGAGTTCCACCAAGGGATAGTAGACGAGATTAAAGGGCGAGAAAAACGTATTTTACAGTCCAAAATATAGGTGAAATAGGAAATAACTATGATGAAGACGCAACTCGATTGAGTCCTCCAAGAAAGAGACAAGGTGCATAAAAAAAAACAACAGTTGGCAGAAACCATGAGTAAGACTTGCAGTGAAGTTCTGAACATTCAGGTCCGCGTAGAGGAAGCCCCATCAGTAAAGGTTGTGAAGCTCGCTCTCGCAATAAAGGATTCAAAGGACAATATTGAGAAGTGGAAATCTGAATATGAAGTATAGATTGCTGAAATGCAAATGGGTCTGTAGCCAGCCATGCCACCAAAAGTCAGAGAGCAGAGGGAAGAGGACCTCAATGACTCTGTGACAGAGTGTGGAAAATTTTTGGATGAAACAATGTATATTTGGACCTCATTGCAAGAGGATCCAAACATTCTAAAAATCGAAGAAGAGATACAAACAAAGAAGAAGCGTTTGGATGAAATTCGGGCAACTGCAAGGACCCTAGCAGTCTCGCAGAGGGTTGCAAGTATAACAAAAGGAAATAATATTCAGATTCATATTGAAGATATTTGGAGAAAAGAGAAGCTGATCACAACAAGGACCCAACCATGGCAGGAAGAGGTTGTCCAAATTTCACAGACAATGGATGGAAAGCTTAAGGATATCCAATAGAGGAAGAAATAAGTGTTACAAAATACAACCAGACCAAAAACATAGGCGCTACTAGAGCAAGTACACAACTAGGAAAAATAGATGGCAGCAATACTTCAGAAGTATAATGCCGCCTACACAAGCATCATAGATAAGGTTTGTGGTGCACTAGCTAAGTGACTCAGGATGAGTCACATGTGAGTGTTGGGGGCTTGTTGGGCGCAACCCAACTTGGTCCAATTTTTGTCAAGAGACTCCAAATTTGTAGGAGCGGAGTGTGAGGTACCACAAAGATAGATCTACCATGCTGTGTTTAGGGGCTTAGGGGTGGGTCAAAGCCCCTCATTTTGTAACATGTTTCAGGTTTTAGTCTATTGTTTTTTCCACCCATGGTATGTGGACCATGGTTTTGTATGTATGTAAATATATATAAAGCGATGTAAGGCTTCTTCCAAGTCATAATAGAATGAATAGTTGATGAGCACACGCACTTGAGTTATCTTCTTTAACCTATTTTTGGGCCTAAGGGGAAGGCCCTGTTGAAATTTGCAATAAGAAATAGTGAAATTGGCATCCAAAAACAACATGACAACACCTACACTAGTGTGGTACCATAGGTCATATAATGATGGGTCCTAGTAATACACTATTATGCAATTCAATTTATTTAATAAATTGGAAATGTGTCAAATTTAATTATCCCTTAATTAAATTGGACAATAAAATGTAGTCTTATCTCATAATCACCTGTAATAGTTAAATGAGTGTGATAGAATCAGTTAGCTCATGAGTTTTGAGTTGAGGGTGGTTGGTGAGGCATGTAGAGTGATTCTATACGTTTTAAAGTTCAAGTTGCAGTTAAGTGCATGAGTTTAATGCATGAGAAATTAGTTAACTCAGTTAAGTGAGTTAAAGTTAGTATAACTGTTCGTTGCACTAGTGAGAGATCATGTGAATTAAATCATATTTAATTCACATTCAATGATCTAGCATGAAACTGATGATTTACTATTAATAGCTGCATGCATGTCAATTCCAGTGGAGAACCAGTTGAGACAGAGGTTAAAAGGAAGATAGATATCAGTTGTGTTATTAGAAAACTGCCCAGATGCAGTTAAAACACCACACGATTTCCCATGATACTTGCACAGTTGAGAAAGGCTGAAATTCCTAAGGAATAGGGATTACATTCCTCATTAATTGCATGAGAAGTTAAGGCCGAAGACAGGTTGATAATTGGCTAAGTGTTGGCCCGATTTTGTTTGGATCAGTGTGAGATGATTAGCAGAGTGCAGGAGAATCTTGTGAGAAGAGTGCATTGTAATTGTTTCATGATTCCTTGGTGAATATAAAATATAAGATAGAGGGGTTTTGAGCAGCAAGATTTCCCCAATAAAATATGTGTTGTGGTTTGATTTTATTCTTTCTTTACTTGTTGTGATTGGTGATCATGTTTATTTTCCACAATTTATTTGTAGAAGGATTCAATATCTAGCTTTAGTACATTTCTTGATCAGATTGAATCCATTGATATACATCAGCACAATAAATCACTATAGTGGAGAAGAAATTGAGTTTGTGACTGAATATAATTCGAATTTGCAAAATTATTCTTGGTGCGACAGGATGATCATGATCAAAATGGAATTCAATGGCTTGAGATTGGAGTACACACTCAAGGGAAGTTCCAATTATATTGCATGGAAAGATAGGATGGAGGCAGTACTCGCAGACAACAGGTTGAAAGAATTAATTGAGAATGATATTCCCAAACCCACTACAGGAGATGTCGTAAATCTTGATGCTTGGAAAAAGAAGGTTGCAAGGGGGAGGAGGATCTTATTGGAGGGAGTATTGATGGGCTTCTAAATTAGACATAAAATAAGGCCCATCTAACCTTTCTTAGGCCCATCTCACCTTCCATATGAACATAAAAGATATATTAAATCTCTCCTTCTACACTTAATAATGTTTTCTTATGCTCTAATATGTTCTTAGGAAGGTTTAAAAGGTAATTTCACATTTCTGCCTATTAATGGTTATTTTTTAGAATATTGTGATCATATTGGGCAGATTATTCAGATTTGGATAAGGAGATAATTTAGGGACTTTCTTCCTGCCACTGGAAGATCAAGATTGAAGAAAAAATGAGCACAATGTCAGGAAATTATGGAGAAATATTGGAGATATTCAAGGGGTTTGTCCACCCTCCTTAACTATCAAAGGTAGCCAAGAAAAATGAGGAAGAAGTGAAATCAATCTATGGTTTACTTGGAGTCAAAATGGAATTAATCACTATTTTCTAGGGAGCTATTGGTAGCTGCCCTGTAGAATAAATAGAGCAGAGCTAGAGCTAGGAAGGGATTCGATTCCATTCAGAACTTTTGCTGCAAGCTATTAAGATTTTTATTATTTTACTCTGTGATTAAAATTCAGAAATTTAACGAGGCTATTCTCTTCCTAAAATGAGTAGACATACTCCATTTACTGATTTAGTTCTAGAGAGATGGAATTGTGGGTTAGGGCCCAACCCATGTGCCTCAGATTCTCTGCTATTTTCATTTTTTTCTTTCTGTCATTTAGCTAGTTTTATTTTTGATAATTTCATTGTTGTTATAGTTTTTTGTTGTAGATTTAATTTGCTTATCTACACTGTAGAATAGTTAATGAACTCCATAAAACTGTGAGGCACCGTTCCCCTCTCATCTCTGTCGATAGGGCTTGAGGAGGGTAGAGTTTCCCACAAACCAAAAATTATTTCTTTTTATGATTCACTGCTTCTTAGATTAGAGTAGAGTACAATAACATTTTCAGTCTTTCTTCCATTGTGTTGTCACGCATTTTGGATGTTTTTCCATGCATGAATCCATAGGTTGGTTTGCAGGAATTAGTATTAAAGTTTCGGAGAAGGTCACCCTTTCCTTCCCACTTCATTTTCCATCTCTGTTTTCACACTTCCAAATACATTTGTTACACTCTATTCCCTCCTCCTTATTTTATTACAATTGCCGCCCTTTTTATTCAAAAAATTCTTGTAAAAACATTAAAATTTTTACCTTTTCCCTTGCTCCTTGAAACTCCCACTCAATGTAATTCGCTCATCGCAAATCGAAGATCTCTTGCGTTCTTTGTTTATGTTGTCCCATTTCAAGCTCCGATTGCGATATTTCCTTCCGCCTTACCTTTGCCGCTTATCAGTAAGAAAAAAACTTCATAAACATTAGAACCCGATCCTTTTTCCTTCAAAGAATTACCGCAATCAAAAATCACATTTCTCACTTGGTCTTCGTTAACACTTACCGCTCCCAACCGTCGATTGCAACATTACTATAGCACTTTGCCATGTCATCCCTATTGCAAATCGCATTTCACTCCTGCTTTGTTAACACTTACCCCTCCCAACCGCCGATTGCAACGTCACTGTAGCACTCTTCCACGTCACCCATCGCATTTCACAATTTAGACCATATCACATTTCTCACTTCACACTTTCCTCTTGACTGCACTGTTGATTCTCTGCTAACCTTGAAATATTGCGATATCACATATCACATATCGCACTTCCATCCCTCCATCAAAATTCCACCATCACACTTTTCAAAGCCTCCATCTCAAAATTTTTTTTGCAATATTAAAATTTTTAATAAAGTTTTAAACCCCTTTTTCACTCCCCTAAGCCTTGTTTCATGTGGTTAAGCCCTCCATTAGCAACTTTACACCTTTCTTCTCCAAACTGCAAGAAACACCTCTTCAAATTAGAATTATGTCATGAATAGCTAAATAGATAGGAGCATGATAGATAAAGTAGGGTGTGTTTAGACGATTTGCCAAGTTAAGTGTAATTTAAATTAGTTTCCCTACTGCCATTTTGTAATATTCTCAAATGGGAAGAACAACAATATAGCTCACAATAATGGAAATAGCAGCAAGAATTAACACATTAAATATGAGTCAAATGATAGATCCATGTTATTAAGTATAATAGCAACAAATGTGTATAATATATTGGAGAACAAACCCCTCTAACTAGGAAAGAGAAGCCTCCATCAACAAGAAGCACCCAAACACAAGATGCAACTGCTACACAAAATTTCTAGAGAAAGTACAACACATTTTTAATAGCTAATACTGCAACTGGAAAATGTAAATGAATGGATATGATAATACAATGCTCATACAAGGCCAAAAATGGAGATCTATGCTCCCATACACATTTCCTATATAACCCATGAAGGGTTTCCGGAAATACACAAAATATCAGAATGCCAGAATGCAACCCTAGGGCTGAATAAACTTTGCAACTGGGAACTTGAAAGGAGGTGGATAAATCTAATGTAGATCTAAAAGGAACTCCTCCAAAAGACTATCTTAATGAAGGGCTGATCCCTTCAATGGAAAGCAAACATTCCGAATGGAGCACTGAACTCACCCCTGCAATAGATCTCTAGAATAACTCAATTATGGACTGGAACTGTACTGTAGGTGATGATGAAGTCCTGGCCTGATGCCAAAATATGCTATGAAGCTCAGGGACTTTCCTTACTGATCTATCAATGGAAATAAACCTTTCTCCACTGAAGACAAGCTTATAAATGATCCAAAGAAACCCTCCACTACTGCACCCTGCAACTCAACACATATCTAAACAGAGTATGCACTGTAGAAGGAAGATGTAGCTTGGCCAAATGCCAGAATGTGGAAATAATGCTCAAGAAATTCTCTTGAGTAGGCCCTCTAAGTCCCCCAAGGATGAAGGTGGGATTCCCACTTAGGAACACCCTTTTGCTAAACAACACTACAATCTTAGCTAAACAGTTGAAGAGAGCCAAAAGTCTTAACAAACCACAATCAAATAATAATCTCAAAAAACATGATCACAATGGCTACCATCCTCTTCCTTATATTTTTGGTGAGCTTCCTCACCCTTGGCCCCACTCATTAAAGGAACTACTTCCATGAAAAGGATCTCCCCCCAAAACCACATTGTCCCTCATTGAATGTCCACTACTTCCATACCAACGTTGTTGATTTGGTCAAAGTTGACCCAATCCACATGCTTCTTCCCTTGTTCACACATAGGGGAGCTTTATCTAGCTCTTTTGATGCCCTCCATTCACATTTGGAGTGGTTTTATTCCTACTAATGAGATTTATGGGTCTCCCTACCCTTTTATTCTTCTAAATAAGAAGCAAAATTAGATTTTAATATTCCAATTAGCTGCATGCTAATTTAGGAATATTACACATTTCCTTTCTGCAAATTAAATTAGTTTCATTTGTTTAATTTCCTTTCTGCAAATAAATTAGTTTCCTTTATGAAAATTAAATTAGTTTCATTTTCATCGTTTCCTTTCTGAAAATTAAATTAGTTTCATTTCCGTCATTTCCTTTCTGCAATTTAAGTTAGTTCCCTTTCTTTCATTTCCTTCCAACAATTTACTTTCGAGTTCTTATCATAGTTTAAGAAATAGCACCCTTTCGTAAAGCAGAAGAGAATGACACGAGAAAAATGCATCTACTATGTATATAACATTTTCACCTCCAAGTTTTTCCGAACCCCAGGTTGATAAAGTAAATTAGCACAGCCCCTCGAAGTTGCAGCACTCTTGGTGCAATACCAGGGCTCACCACTTTTTGGCGCCGTTGTCGGGGAGGTGTCTAGTAGATGCTTTGATTTTGTTTTAGCATTCTTTTTTTCTTTCCTTTTTCATGTTGTTTCCAAAATATTGAAAAATACAAAAAAAAATATGATTTTCATGCCTCATAGGAGTAGGGATACTCATAATTTAAGAAAAAATAATTCTCCAATACAAACACCCCCACTTGACCACATGGTGCAGTAAGAACCACATCACCATACACTTTTGAAAGTAGAAGAGATGGATGGATATGATGACATTGAAAAAGATCTTATTGGGTTTCCAATTCAATATATGGACATCAGTTTACATATGAAGAACATCCCTCCATATTTCCTTCCCAACTTCCATGGTATGAGGATAAAGGATCCATAAACATTTCTCTTTGAATTTGAGATACTTTGTAGATCTTATGGCTACTTATCACACACTAAAAAACTGAGATTGTTTCTCGCAACATTGAAGGATAAATCTCTTAAATGGTTCTTGAGTCTAGGTACTAATTCAATAAGATCATGGAATGATATGCAAAAGATATTTCTAGGAAAATATAAAAACCATGATCTTAAAGAAGAAATTTTTAGAATGAATCAAAAGGAGGATGAGAGCCTTGAGGATCTTATATATAGGTTCATTTTTAATGTTAAGAGGGAAAAATTGCATCATTTAGGATTTGACACACTAAAAACCCTCTTAAAACAATTAGGGATGAGTGGATTGATCTCTTTAATCTCATGAGTGGAGGAGATGTATACCAATTGTAATTTGAAGAAATTTGTGAAACATGCAAGCACATATCAAGAGGAAGGGAAAGAGTAAGTAAATCCGCCTCAACATTGATAAGGCAAGATGAACTTGGAAATTTTCTTGACAACTTTAAAACAGAAATTCTTAGCAATCTAAGTGAACAAGTAGAAATGTTAAGAATGCAAAATGAACAAAAAGAAGATGTTGATATTTTTGTTATCCATGCAGAATCATATGCTACTAAATTTTGTCCATCATTCCACAGGTTTAAAGAAGTTTACCAGAAAGACAATGGAGAAAGGAAATCACCAAAGAAGCTATGTTATGTAGCTCCAAGGAGACCCTGTAAGCCTAGTAAACTTGATATGATGCAAGGACCCACTTCACAATTTCAAGCTTTATTCACATCCATCTAAAAATAGTTGGGACACACTCCCTCCTTGGCAACCTTGGCCATATAAACCCAAAAATCAATCTTGGCAACATGGTTGGCAAGGAACTTATTGGGAAAATCCACAATATCCTCAATATTTCCCTCCATATCCTCCATACCTAGGCTCCATGCTATCCCTACTATTGGGTCACTAGTTTGTATTATTATTAACAATTCTTAACATCCATTTCATCCATTTCTAATGTTCTTTTATCACATTATTTATCATAATTTATTATATAATTCCATTTCATAATTATTTATGCTCTTTTGGATAAGTAATACTTGTTCTCCTTTATTTTAACAAATTAATGATTATTATGCATGATTTTTCCAATGATTATTAATGAATTATTTATAACATCACTCACTATTTTAGCCTCCAAGATCTCTTCTAGATTACAGATTTGATCTTCAACTGATAAATAACTATTCCAACTTAGAAATTCGTTGGGATAACAAGAGACAATTTTGCGTTGAACATTTCGGGCAAACGAAGAAGAATCCTGAAAATATGAAACATGGGTTTTGTGCAGATCGGAACAAATTAGTTTTTTAACTAGTACTTTTCCCAAATTTTGTCTTAATTGAGAGACACATAAGGTTATTCAAAGGACATATTTGCATATTTTCTGTTGTGGCCATTTTCCAAATTGCCCCAATTATAATTGCGAGATTCGACTTGTGCCAGCTGAATCATGATGGAAAGATATTTTAGATCTCATCTTGTTTATTGAGATTTTGTAATTATTTTATTTCCCTTTGTTGTTTGTATATTTAAAAGGACACAAATCAGAGAAAAGGGAGATAATGCATAGAGGGTTGACTACACAAGGAATTGAGCTGTGTAACAAAACATTATTTTATCAAGTTAATGCAAGTTTAATTTTTTGTTACTTCTGTGAGTCGTGAGAATATCGCAGCCCTGATCAGAGAGTTGAGCCCACTCTCCGATCACGTCTTACATATTTCCTGTGTGTCGTTATTTCTATTTCCTGTTTTGTATAATTTGCAATTTTTGTGATAGTAGACATATTTGATGATACTCTTATTGTTGTGAATTCATTGTAAGATTTATGATTTATTACTACCATTTCTTTATTTTCCTTTACAGTGATTGTTTCTTTGTTTAAATTATCAAATCCACGATTGATATTAGAATTGTGCTATTGTATCTGCACATACAGTGCGTGTTGGCCTTGCAATAACCAACGCACCCGTATTGATAATTAATGTGGGAAAGGGTTTGAATATTCATTCACACTTGGACACCAACATTTTGGTGCTGTTGCTGGGAAGGCTAAAAAAGGTGTAAGAACGCGATTCATATTGATCTAAGGATCAATCTCTCATCTTAGGGAGGGAAATGCTACCCTGCTTTAGGTCCCGAGCACAATTGTTTTGTTTTGTTTTTTTTTATTGATTTGTTAGGAATCAATCTCTCATCCTAGGGATGGAAATGCTACCCTACTCTAGGTCCTGAGCATTAGTTATTTTTCTCTTTTTTTTCTTTCTGTTAATTTCTTAGGGCCCAATATCTCATCCTGAGGAGGGAAATGCTACCCAGCTCCAGCTCCTGAGATTAATATTTCATTGATTTTCTTTATTTACTTATGCTTAAACACCAAATCTCTCATCCCGGGGAGGGAAGTTTCACCCTGTTCCAGGTCCTGAGCTTTAAGAATTATTTGAATTGTTTTCCTTCCTCTGGTTATATGAACAGAGATCTAAAAAAAAGGCAGAGGATGAGGTCAAGGAACAAAGCATCAACACAATCTGAAATCCAGTCAAGGAACTTCACAATGTGACAAATATGGAAAATCAAGACTATATTGAAGACTGGTTTCAATCTGTTGTTTGCCTGCAACATCACTCCACACTTCAACAACTCTTGGCACTATCCTTAACAGGGAAGTTGGTCTCTCATACCTGTGTAGTTATTATCATACATTTTTCAAATATGAGTATGTGCATCCTTGAGGCTTTATTTCGAAATGGCTTCATTGGAAGTACTATTATATGTAGTTATATTTTATTTTTCAAAGTATATTAGTGTAGTGTAGAAAATAGAATGAATAAAGAGATAAATAATTTTTTTTTTATATGTAAAAATAGTTATTTTTGTTGCAACAAGCTGTGAAAATTAACATTAGTGATCAATATTTAAATTTATTTATGTATGTATATGCATTATATTTAAAATAAAATTTCTACAAACACTCATATTCATTTTGATCACCTTCTTGGAAAAATTCCTTGATTATCATATCTTATGGCTTACGGGCTTGATGAAAATTCTGTAAAAATAGTCAGGAAGTCATGTTTTGAGTGACCAAATGGGCATATTTTAAATAGATATTTCTATCTCGCGTAACCATTTATGTCTACTTTCTAACCTAATTTGAATTACTAGATTTGGATTTGAAATGAAAAAATTATGACCAAAACATTGACAATATGTCTAGTAGGTAGCTCAGGAACATAGTTGGGACAATTCATTTTTGGAGGCCTAAATGACCAGACTTTGGAAATCTGTTTCTATGGTATATTACCCTATGAATCTAGTTTACAACGCAATTTTAATCACTCTATTACGGTATAGTATGCGGAAGTTATGACCAAAATACCAACTGTTTATTGTATATCAAAACTCTTGAAACTCTGTTTTCCCAACTATTTACTAGTATTTTTGACCCATCAATTCTTCTTTTCTTAAAAATAAATTCCTATTGGGGATAAATACATGAATATAATTAAATCTCCAATTTGAATTAGTTCATTCTGTCATCAAATGAAAAAGTTATGCTTGAAATATCAATTGTTGGTCTGAGATGGAAAATTGAAAAATGACTCTGTTATGCAGGTTGTTCTAAGAAAATTTAACATACCATTACATGGAATTTTTAAAACCTGTTTCTATTGGAGATATCTCTCTAAATTAAATTTCTTTTGGCTTTTAAATCACTCAAATCGGACAAAAAACAAAGAAGTTATGATTGAAACATTGTTGGTTAGTATGGTTGGCCACCACTCTCTTGCAGGTAATAAATTAATTTTACTTTGTTATTTTTTCCATGGATTTGTTTTATAGAGTAACTACTTGTTTTTTTTGCATATTTCTTGGATTGGGAGAGGGCGATCACCTCTCTTCTTCCATGATTTCATGTTTTATTGTAGGTAGACACTCATGTTTTTGCAAGTCCCAAGAGAATAAATGAGGTCAATTTGTGAACAAGTGATTTTTGAAGACAATGATAATGAAATAAAAATATTTTCAAAGAATTTTCCTCACACAGAGAAAACAACATGAATACTTTTAATCAATTAACGGATTTATAACATGAGAAATGGAGAATTGATTTATATTTGAGGATCCAAGTCATTTCCGACAAAGCAATTTTCCATTCATTCACCATTCACAAACAACATTGCTGCAACAAAAATCATAACCATTGTAACTTAAGTTATTTATTTATTTATTGGTTTACAATAAATAGTCGTTTATTTTCTGATTTCTCTTATGTTTTTATGCTTCAGGTATTGTTTACTTCAAAGTCACATTTTCTTTGTTTTGTTCTCAAAATAAAAGGAGCGAGTTCCTAAGTTTCACAATGTTGTTACTCCAGAAATTTTTTCTAAGTGTTAGATGTTGTTACTCCGTCAATACTATGAATAAATCACTACTGTTACACTGGAAATTTTTTCTAAGTGTTCGATGTTGTTTCTCCATCGGTGCTGTGAATCCGTCACTACTGTTACCCTGGAAATTTTTTCTAAGTGCTAGATGTTGTTACTCTGTCGGTGTTGTGAATCCATCATTGTTGTTACTCCGGAAAAAAATTCCAAGTGTTGGATGCTGTTACTTAGTCGGTGCTGTGAATCTGTCACTGATGTTACTCCAGAATTTTTTTCTAAGTGTTGGATGCTGTTATTTCGTTGGTGCTGTGAATCTGTCACTGCTGTTACTCCAGAAAGTTTTTCTAAGTGTTGGATGCTATTACTCTGTCGACATTGTAATCTGTCACTTCTGTTACTCCGGAAATTTTTTCTAAGTGTTGGATGTTGTTACTCCGTCAATGCTGTGACTCCATCACTGCTGTTACTCTGTTGGTGTTGTGACTCCGTCATTGCTGTTACTCTGTCACTGCTGTTACTCCTTCGGTGTTGTTACTCCTCCAGTGTGTTTACTCCGAAAATTTTTCTAAGTATCCAATGTTGTTACTACTTCGGTGCTGTTACTCCTTCAATGCTATTATTCCAGGAGATTTTCTATGTGTCTGGTGTTGTTACCCCTCTGTTGTTGTTACTCCTCCGGTGATGTTACTCCATGGTGATATTTTACTGAGTACTTGGTGTTGTTACTTCTCCAGTGTTGTTACTCTGCCAAGGTAAGTCGCCAGGTACGTCCTTGACCGATTCCATATATTTACTTGGTATTTTACTTATGACATGACCAACTATGAATGATGACAGACATACTTTACTTAGGTGGGAGGTCTTGTATTTAATAATAAGGATGATTAGTATGGTAAGTCTTGTTAGGAACGATTCACTCTTAATTCTTCATTGTTTTTTAAAGTGACTAATCCTCCTTCATGTCACCTTCCTAACATCATTTTTTTCCCCTTTCCATGTTACTAACTAAGTCATGGTTGTTGTTACCTCAGTCACAACTATTTTTGTTGGCCAATTTTCACATTGAATTCAACATATGTAGCTCTTTCTGATTTATTTTTCTCTTTGGTGAACACGAAATAATTTTAATGGTCTAGGCCCTCTTTCACATAATGATTGGGTAGTCAATTTATCTTTTTTTATCTATAAAAAAATCTTATTTTTAAGGAATAATTATGAAAATATGATTTCATCATGCCAACTTTAAACTTTCCTAATTGGTCAGGTCCCTGATCTTGTAAAATTTATGTTGATGACCACATAATTGTATTTAAATATTTCCATAATTATCTAATTAACTGTTCCTCAAACCCAATCTCAGAAATGAAAAATATATTTGTCGGTAGTAATTTTAAGGTTATTAGTTTTTGAGAAGAAAAATGTTATATCCCAGAATGGGAATGGGCAGCAAAATTAAACAATACTGCTCAGAAATAACACATTTTAGCAAAGTAAGAGCAGGAGGCCAATATGGAGGCTCAATATTTACATATACATCAACAAATCAGATTTACAATGAGGCCCATACAGTGTATAATAGGAAATAGAAGACTTAAACGGAGGAAAACCCTCAAAAGAGGTGCTACAATCACATGTATTCACTGCAAAAGGCTTGATAGCGTTATTTTATAGAGCATAAAACAACTGAAGATTTCACTTTAGATCTAGAGCATATAAGTGCATGAAACACCAGATCTATGACAGATCCATACACTTTAGAGGCTCCTCTTTCAATTCCCCTTGGGGTTTTTTAGCAAAACACCATGTACATTAAGTAGATCTAAGATCTAAGTTACAGATCTGCATAAATATGCAGTTATTCAGAAATGTATAACAGTATGCACATCATATCTGATATTAACATGAATTAGATCTTCTCTAATATATCTCAAAATGTGATGGGTAGATCCCCAACACTTGAAGCCCAGCTCCCCAAATGGTGTGCTAAAACACCCTACAACAGTACCTACAGGAAAAACACAGATCTGGAAGGAAAAATACGTTGTAGGCTTTAGTACATGTTTGGCCTGATGCCAATATCTGAAAATGTAGCTCCAAAGGTCCAATACACTCTTTCCAATGAGATAGAAGACTTTTCCACTGAAAAGAGGCACTAGAATGGCCTAGATATGAGTAGATCTAGCCTCCACTTGTTGTATCTTACAAGGACAACCAAACCCTCAACAGGATCTGTGTTTTAGGTGTAAGATGAAGCTTGGCCAAATACCTGATAGTGGACAATACATGCAAGACTCTTCCAAGAGGCCTCTCAAGGAAAGAGGTGGGATTCCCGATCAGGAAAACCCAGTGCTAAACTACACTATTCTATGCTAAACAAACAAGAGAATGATATATGTCTAAACAGATAATATATTTAGAAATATAATACAATCAAAAACCTTCTCATGTTTCCCTCCTCTTCCTTTTATAAGATAGAAATCTTGCAAAACCCTAAACCATCTCAATGATTTAGCTTCTTTCACATGTGCCACCTACAACTAAGATTACATTGTGCATCAATGAGAATCACTTCTTCTAGACAACGCTATTGATTTGGTCATGGTTTACCCAGTCAAATGGCTCAATCCCTTTCACACATAAGGGTGTTTATTTAGATAGCCCAAATTTATCTTTGTTCACATATGGCATTGATTTATTCATTGTTTTTGGAGTTTTTATTGTCCTCCTTTACACATTTATTCATGCAACAAGAAAATGAAACAAAATTGTATATTCCCATTAGCTTAGGCTAATTGGGAATATTACAAAAAACTATCAAATTTGAAAATAGTTACTACAAAAATTTTTACGCCATCCCTAGCTCTTAAGGAGCTGACCTGCCACCCCATATATTAAGTAATATTTTATTGATTAAAAATAAACATAGTTGAATTTTAAACATAAATAGTCAACTAGAGGATAGAAGGTCTCATCATGAGCTGACCTACCATGATCATAGGTCCAGTGACATTACCACTGCTGGTCACCAAGCCACAGTAATGGCCTTCAGTCATAAAACTGAAGGACAAGAGGTATCATCACGAGCCGAATTTTTCACTTTTGTTAGCTCCCGTGAATGGCATCGTTATTAACTGGTTACCACACTAGAACAATGATATTCATTTAAAATCTAAGTAAATTGAAAGGATTTTGCAACTATGTACTTATTTCTAATAGATAGGACATTGGCATCTCAATGGGTTAAAAAGGAATCCCTGTCGAGGATATGGATCCTTGCTAGTAGCACTGGCTATGCCTATGGTATAGAATTTAATTTAATACTATAATCTACTTGGTTACCTTGTTTTCTCAAAGCTAATTTCCGATAAAGCTGACTGTTTCACATACAAGGTTTTCCAGAACTCATGGTTCATGGGGTGATATTTAGTGAGTTATTAGATGATGGTGGTTATGGTTTATATATATTATCGAGCTATAAATATTTAATTTACATATCAGGGATGAAAATTTTAGGATATTTGATATTTGACATTTTTTTTCATCTAATCTATCATTCCTTTATTCTACAAGTATCATATCTTTAACCAAAGATAGTTGCTTTGCCCAATCGGTCACCATTTATTCATATCTTAACAACACCACTACTATTTTAGGTAGAATAAAGAGGCCTAATTATGATTTTGAATCCCAGGTAATTGGAAAGGCCTTGATAAGAAAAGATTGAGATAGCTACTTCTCATATTTTATGTTCTCATAACAACCACAGCTTATGGGTATAGGGAATGCGTCTTTTCCCTTCGTATCCATATTATCCCATTCCATTCACAATATGATTATGTCACTTTTATATGTAATGAGGTAATTGAGGTGATGAATTACTGATTAAGGATACTCATGAGATATTTTATAGATGATAGGGAAACTAATTAGCTTGGTGTAAGGAAATCATGCTACACTTTCTAATTACTTTTTTTAAGCTTGCATGGATTCCACCTTTTGCATCACTTTCAGCATCAACTTAGCCTACATCAGCTTCAACAAATGTCAATCCATACATGCCATTCCACATTTTTATGGATGTAAAACTTGAGATAAAATAGCATAAGGTTTTGATTTATTAAAAGTTTAGGAGAATGTCATGAAAAACCATTGAGCATTATTCACATATTTTTCAACCATTATTTCCCCTTCTTTACCACTTCCCATTTTCCAGAAACACAAAATATTTCAGTTTGGGGGAGTGTTACTTTCATTATCATGAACATGCCATTAATTTTATTTATCATCCATCGATATCATTATTCATTCTAAAAATATCCATTATTCCATGTTGTTATACACCAAACAAAGATTTTAGCCATGATTGTAGCAACCACCCCAATTTGTTTTCTAGTGTAGCATGAGGGCATGCTAATTCTCTAGTTTGGGGGAAGGGTTGCTATGCATGATGAATGATTTCTCATTTCTTTCTCATTTAAGGTATACAATCCTAAAATCGATTTGTGTATAACATTAAAACTATTAACTAGATTCTTGTGATTTTTTTTGGACAAAAAAGAGGTATCATTAAACCTATAAATTTTCATGCTAAAAAAATTTATTAATTCCAAAAATCATGTATTATTACCTACAACCATTTGATGATATATTGAAATCCATTCATTGCATTGATTTGATTTTTTGATTGGACAAACATTGATATAGTATAAATTTTCTTTTGGAATTTCAGCAAAATATGGTTTGTAATGAAGTTTGTATTTACTTGTATCATACTTTGTTGCAAATTCATATACAAATGGTTGAAATTATACATGAAAAATTGTTAAGACCCTATATTAATAGTGTAGTCCCTTATTATGTTAGCGTAGCCCTCCTTACTGCTATTGTTTTACCCCTGTAACCCCCATATTTTTATTATTGTGACCTTACATTATTATTGTTAGGTCGGCTACGATTACATTGTGGCCCCATGGACTCCTATATATAGAAAGGAGGTTTTGTCATTTGTATGATCCAAGAATTGTTCATTCATGTAATGTATTGGAGGTTTCCCCCTTGAAGTGGCTTATTTATAAGGTGTTGATATCTCTTTTCTTCTATTTTTGGAGTTGGTTTCTCAACATTTGGTATCAGAGCTTTGGATTCTAGGGTTTCGCTACAGCAAACAGGTCATTGTGGAATTTTCGCTATAGCTTTTTTTCTACAAATTTTCAGAAGCTAAAATTTTTAGAGCACGAAGCTGAAATCTGGAGGAACGTCATCGCAAAATTTCAGAGCTTGATTCACAATATTTTCGGAGATATGATCTGTGGAAGTTAGGTTTTTTATAGGCTCTTGAATTTCATCTCCAAGAGGTGAGAGTGGGAAAATATTCATAACTCTCTCTCTGAGCATCAAATTGGAATTATGTAAAAAGTGACTGGAAGTACACGGACTGTAGTTTCCTGTCTATCAAGTTTAGAGCCAAAGGCATAAACAATCACACATGGTAAGTTGTACAAGTTTTCTCAACTGAACGAGTCGATAATTAGGTCATTGTGGGAGATTGGACATACATTTGCCTTGAAGAATCCAAATCAGGTCAGACTTGTGGAATTTGAAAGCAGATTCAAAGGGCTACTCCAGGGCCTAATTTTAGCTATTGAGGATCTGAAAGCACATAGATAATTCGGTTTCAATTTCGAGCTTCGCAAAAGCAAGAAAAAGGTGTGTATTTAGTTTTTAAAATTGCATAATGTTTGTTTGAAAAAGTAGTTTGAAGTGATTCCAAGGGCATATTTTAGAATTTTTATTAGTATTGGGTTCTATAATTCCTCCAAAAAATAATTCCATACCCATTAAGCCCTCCAAAAGCTATACTATGACGCATGAAGAGGAATAATTGCAGTATGAGATATCAAAATTACGGTACCAAGTGCAACAAATTTCGATCCTACGAAGAGCAACCGAAGATGACATAGATGGTTTAAAAGCAGAAATGGAGGCTAATTTAGATGGTTTGAAGGATCAAATAATAGCTAATATGGATGATAAATTAGTGGAAGATCACATCGAGCATCAACAACAAGTTCTCCAACTCTCAAAGGATAACCTAACTTTGGTGCAGAATCTAATGAAACAATAGGAAGATCTACATCACATCGAAAGAAGTTCTAAAACAGTCACAGAAAAAAGAAGTCAAAAAGTATGATTAATTTCAGAGTATCTCAGCAAGTGGAAGAACTTTCCTGTAGAATATTCCACATGGGAGGATAAGAATATTAACAGAAGCATCAAGAAATAATCAAGCGTTCAGGACAACACTTGTTTGAAGGAGAGGGGCATGTTAAGTCCCTATATTAATAGTGTAGTCCCTTATTATGTTAGTGCAGCCCCCCTTATTGTTATTTTTGTACCCTTGTAACCCCCATATTGTTATTATTGTGCTCTTACATTATTATTGTTAGGTCGGCTAGGATTACATTGTGGCCCCACTAGGATTACATTATGGCCCCATGGACTCCTATATATAGAAAGGAGGTTTTTTCATTTGTATCATCCATGAATTGTTCATTCATGTAATGTATTGGAGGTTTACCCCTCGAAGTGGCTTATTTATAAGGCGTTGATGTCTCTTTTCTTCTCTTTTTGGAGTTGGTTTCACAACATTTGGTATCAGAGCTTTGGATTCTAGGGTTTCGCTACTCCAAATAGGTCATCGTGGAATTTTCGCTATAAATTTTTGTCTACGAAGGTTCAGAAGCTAAAATGTTTATAGTGCGAAGCTGAAATCATGAGGAACATCTTCACAAAATTTCAGAGCTTGGTTCGCAATATTTTCGGAGATATCATCTGTGGAAGTTAGGGCTTTTTGCAGGCTCTTGAATTTCAATTAAAAAGGTCATCGCGGAAGTTTCACTATAACGTTTTTTCTAGGAAGTTTCAGAAGCTAAAATTTTTAGGGTTGAAAGCATAAATACGAAGGAACATTGTCGCAAAATTTTAGAGCTTGGTTCACAATATTTTCAAAGATATGGTCTATGGAAGTTAGGAATTTTTCAGACTCCCAAATTTCATCGTAAAGAGGTGACTGTGGGAAAATCTTCATAACTCTCTCTCTGAGCATTGGACTTGAATGCTGTAAAACATGGCTACAAGTGCATGGAATTTAGTTTCGTCTATATCAATTTCAGAGCCGAAAGAGGAAACAGTGAGATCTGGCAAGTCGTACAAGTTTTCTCTACTGAACCAGTCCATAATTAGGTCATCATATGAGATTGGGCATATCTTTGACTTCAAGAATCCAAATCAGGTCAGACCTATGGCATTCGAAAGAAGATTCATAGGGATACTTTAAGGCCAAATTTCAGATGTTTAACATTTGAAATCACAAAGATAATTTATTCAATATCGAGCTCCTCAAAATCAAGAAAAAGGTGTGTATTCGGTTTTTAAAATTGCATAACGTTTGTTTGAAAAAGCAGTTTGAAGTGATTCCAAGGGAATATTTTAGAATTTTTATCAGTATTGGGTTCTATAATGCCTCCAAAAAATAATTCCATACCCATTAAGCCCTCAAAAAGCTATACTATGAGGCATGAAGAGGAATAATTGCAGTATGAGATATCAAAATTACAGTACCAAGTGCAACAAATTTCGATCTTACGAAGAGCAACCGAAGATGAAATAGATGGTTTAAAAGCAGAAATGGAGGCTAATTTAGATGGTTTGAAGGGTAAAATAATATCTAATATGGATGATAAATTAGCGGAAGATCACATCGAGCATCAACAACAAGTTCTCCAACTCTCAAAAGATAACCTAAATTTGGTGTAGAATCTAATGAAACAATAGGAAGATCAACATCACATTGAAAGAAGTTCTAAAGCAGTCACAGAAAAAAGAACTCTACAAGTATGATCAATTTTAGAGTATCTCATGGGAGGATGATAATTTTATACAGAAACATCAAGAAATAATCAAGCGTTGAGGACAACACTTGTTTGAAGGAGAGGGGCATGTTATGTCTCTATATTAATAGTGTAGTCCCTTATTATGTTAGTGTAGCCCCCTTTATTGCTATTGTTGTACCCATGTAACCCTCATATTTTATTATTGTACCCTTACATTATTATTGTTAGGTCGGCTAGGATTACTTTGTGGCCCCACTAGGATTATATTGTGGCCCCATAGACTCCTATATATAGAAAGAAGGTTTTGTCATTTGTATGATCCAATAATTTCTCATTCATGTATTGTATTGGAGGTTTCCCCCTCTAAGTGGCTTATTTCTAAGGCGTTGATATCTATTTTCTTCTATTTTTGGAGCTGTTTTCTCAATAAAATTATTTTGAGGAAGCCATTGAGGAAGAAGCCTTCTCTTCCATCAATATCATGTGTTGGGGTGAGACTTTTGATTATTGCATTACAACTTGGTTAATACAAAGGTATTGGGGTGCATGGGGACATGCAACATGTTCAGTTTGGGGGAGATGTTGGGTCACTAATTTGTATTATTATTATCACTTATTAACATCCATTTTATCTATTTATAATTTTCTTTTATCACATTATTTATCATAATTTATTATACAATTCCATTTCATAATTATTTATGCTCTTTTGGATAAGCAATGCTTGTTCTCCTTTATTTTAATAAATTAATGATTATTATTTATTATTTTTCCAATGATGCTTTATTAATGAATTTGTTATGACATCGCTCACTATTTTAGCCTCCATTATGTCTTCCAGATTGCAAATTTGATCTTCAATTGATAATTAAATATTCCAAATCAGAAATTTGTTGGGATAACAAGAGACAATTTTTCGTTGAACATTTCAGGAAAAAGAAGAAGAATCCTGAAAATCTGAAACATGTTTTTTGTGCAGACTGGACCAAATTAGTTTTTCAATTATCAGTTTCCCCAAATTTGGTCTTTATTGAGAGAAACGAAAAGTTCTTCAAAGGAAAATCTTTTAGATTTTCTATTGTGGTCGTTTTCCAAATTTCCCCAATTGTAATTGCCAGATTCAACTTGTGCCAACTACACCATGATGGAAAGATATTTAAAGTCTCATCTTGTTTATTAATATTTGTAATCATTTTATTTCCCTTTGTTGTTTGTATCTTTAAAATGACACAAACCAGAGAAAAGGGAGATAACACATAGAGGGTTGGCTATGCAAGGAATTGAGCTATGTAACATAACATTATTTTATTAAGTTAATGCAAGTTTAATTTCTTGTTACTTCTGTGAGTTGTGAGCATATCAAAACCCTGACTCTCCGATCAGGTGCTACGTATTTCCTGTGTGTTGTTATTTCTATTTCTTGTTTTGTATAATTTGCAATTGCTGTGACAGTAGACGTATTTGCTGATACTCTTATTGTTGTGAATGCATTATAAGATTTACGATTTATTACTACCATTTATTTTTTTCTGTTACAATGATTATTGCTTTGTTTAAATTATCAAATCCACGGTTGATATTAGAATTTTTCTATTGTATCTGCACATACTATGCGTGTTAGCATTGCAATATAAAAAACATCTGGATTGATAATGAATGTGGGAAAGGGTTTGAATATTCATTCACACTTGGACACCAACACCTACCATCCACCTCCACCACAACCACAACCTCAACCACATCCATCTCATATATCCACCCCCACTCAACTACCTGTACCAGCATTTCCAAACCCATACAATGAAGTATCTTAGCTCACTTACAAGGTTGAGGTACAACACTTCCAAACATATCCTCTTGATCTAGATGGTATTCATGTTAGTTCAAGGAATGTATTGTAAAGAAGATATTTTCTTAATGTCATTGAAGGAAAACATTAAGACGAAGAAGATCCAAATGAGGAGATTAAAATATCAAGGCCTGCACTTAATGAAGAGTCGACATCAGAATCATATGTTGAGAAAGTTTCCTCATGTTTACCAGCACTTTCTCCATGTGTTCAAGAGAACAATCAACAAAAATAGAAAGATCTGAATTTATTAATAGAAGAGGACATCCAAGATGATCCAACTCAACAAGTGGACCAGGGGCATCACAAATATATTAACATATGGTTCCGAACATTCATTAAGTCGCAACAACACTCTCTTCTCCAACAATTTTTGATACAATCCTAGTCAAAAAAATTCATATCTCATATTCAAGTACATGTCAAAGCATGTATTCCAAGGGTGCACATGTTTTTATTTGTCATATTGATGTGTACATGGCTCCATTGGAAGTATTCCTATACTTGAAAAATGTTTTTTTTTTTTTCAAGTAGAGTAGGAAAGTGAAAAAAGGAAAAAGGGAAAGAATAAAATCTCAGGTGAAAATCTCTTTTGAGACATTTGAGATTGGCTCACTAATTGAAAACATCCATGAGGTGGTCATTGGGTTGAAAAAAAAGAAAAAAAAAAGAGAAAAAAAAATATCCTAGGTGAAAACCTCCTTTGAGGTGCCTAGGCAGACCTACCAGTTGAAAAACTCATTAAAGCAGCTAGTAGGCATTAAAAAAACATTTCTCCATGTATATTTTTCTAATGAATATAGTTTCTCTCCAAAATTTTCAAGAAGAAAACATCAAGTTGGCATAAAATGAAAATTTGGTCAACACTTTAGTGAAATGTAGTCAAACTTGGACTTCCTCCTCATGTGCTCAGATGCTCCAAAAGGGTCTCAAGTAGATCACCACATGCAGCTTCAGTAGCAACTTTAGTAATAGCTTCAATATCACCTGCAAAAAAAAAGATTAATGGTAAGGATCAGGTATGCAATCATCTAACCATTTCTTCGAATCTATTTTAGCTTAATAAAACATTAAAAAGTGTGAGAAGGAAATTTTTTTTTACATAGCCAAAATCAGTAGCAGAGCAACCTTAGCCTTATCTAGCGACTAACCTCACTTTTTCCAGCAAGAAGAGGAACAAGAAAAAAGTAAAAGGGACTTGATAAAGTGGGTAGTAAGAAGTTCATTGTAATGGAAGTCAAAGAGTGCCAAGGGGTAACCAAGGGTGAACTCAGTTAACAGAAAAAGAATTATGAGCTTATTTTGCACGCAATAAAAAAATGGGAAGAAAAAAAAAGGAAAAAGGAGAAGAAAAAAAAGGAAAAAAGAGAACAAAAAAGAGAACAAAATAGAAAAAATTAAATCAAAGGTGGACCTACCACCTCTTGGCATGCAAAAAAAATAATTTCGCTTAAGGCATATGAGGACCTCCATGCAGCACCCACAAGAATAAATGCAAGAAGAATAACAAGAAGATTAGCATGAGGAGCAGTGCATGGGCCAATAAAAAAAAAGTGAAATAAGCCAATATGCATGAAAAACCAGAAAGCAGGGAGGATGGATAGGTTTCTCAGAGGATGAGCAACAGTTTCAGCAGGGGGGTGATGATGGGCCTCTAAATTAGACATAAAAAGGCCCATCTAACCTTTCTTAGGCCCATCTAACCTTCCTTATACACATAAAAGATATATTAAATCTCTCCTTCTACACTTAATAGTGTTTTCTTATGCTTTAATATGTTCTTAGGAAGGCTTAAAGGTAATTGCATATTTGTGCCTAATATTGGTTATTTTTGTAGAATATTGTGAGAATGTTGGACAGATTATGCATATTTGGATAAGGAGATAATTTAGGGACTTTCTCCCTACATCTGGAAGATCAATATTGAAGAATAAATGAGCACAATGTCAGGAAATTATGGAGAAATATTGGAGAGATTCAAGGGGGTTTTCCACCCTCCTTAAATATCAAAGGAATCCAAGCAAACTGAGGACAAAGTGCACTCAATCTATAAGGCCCATCTAACCTTTCTTAGGCCCATATAACCTTCCTTATACACATTAAAGATATATTAAATCTCTCCTTCTACACTTAATAATGTTTTCTTATGCTTTAATATGTTCTTAGGAAGGTTTAAAGGTAATTGCAAATTTGTGCCTAATATTGGTTATTTTTGTAGAATATTGTGACAATATTGGACAGATTATGCATATTTGGAGAAGGAGATAATTTAGGGACTTTCTCCCTACATCTGGAAGATCAATATTGAAGAATAAATGAGCACAATTTCAAGAAATTATGGAGAAATATTGGAGAGATTCAAGAGGTTTGTCCACCCTCCTTAAATATCAAAGGAATCCAAGAAAATTGAGGAAAAAGTGCACTCAATATATGGTTTACTTGGAGTCAAAATGAACTCAATCACTATTTTCTAGGGAGATCTTGGTAGCTACCTTGTAGAATAAATAGAGAAGAGCTAAAGCTAGGAAGGGATTCGATTCCATTCATAATTTTTTTTGCAATATATTAAGCTTATTATTATTATACTCAGTTATTAAAATTTCAAAAATGTAACAAGGCTATTATCTTCCTAAAATGAGCATCTAGACTCCATTTTACTGATTTAGTTTCAGAGAGCTGGGCTCGTGGGTTAGGGCCCAACCCATGTGCCTCAACTTCTCTGCTATTTTAATTCTTTTATTTTTTCATTTAGCTAGTTTTATTTCTCATATTTTCATTGATGTTATAGTTTGTTGCTGTAGATTTAAACTGCTTACCTGCATTGTAGAATAGTTGATGAACTCAATAAAATTGTGAGGGAGCCTTCCCCTCTCATCTTTGTTGATAGTTCTCGAAAAAGGTAGACCTTCCCACAGACCAAAAATTATTTCTGTTTATGATTCACTACTTCTTAGATTAGAGTAGAGTGCAATAACATTTTCAATCTTTCTTCCACTGTGTTATCACACATTTTGCCTATTTTTTTGTGCATGAATCCACAGGTTTGTTTACAGGAATCAGTATTAAACTTCCAAATAATTTCACCCTCGCCTTCCCACTTCATTTTCCATATCTATTTTCACACTTCCAAACACCTCTGCCATGCTCTATTCCCTCCTTCTTCTTTTATTGTAGCTGTCTCCCTTTTTATTCACAAAATGCTTGAAAACACATTAAAAGTTTGACCTCCTTCATTTCTCCTCAAAATTCCTGCTCACCATACTTCGCTCATCGCAAATTGTAGATCTCTTGCGTTCTCTGTTTATGCTCTCCCATTCCAAGCCTTGATTGGGATATTTGATTCCGTCTTACCTTTTCTTCTTATTAGTAAAAAATAAATTAATAAACATTATAACCCGATCCTTTAGCTTAAAAAAGACTTAATGCAACCACAAATCAAATTTCTCACTTGGTCTTCGTTAACACTTATTGCTCCCAATGACTGATTGCGACATTACTGTAGCACTTCGCCACGTCATCCCTATCGCAAATCACATTTCACAGTTTTTATCCCCATCGCATATCCCATTTCACTCCCACTTCGTTAACACTTACTGCTCCCAACCGCTGATTGCGACATTACTGTAGCACTCTGCCACATCACCCATCACATTTCGCATTTCGAAATTTCGATCGTATCACATTCCGCACTTTGCACTTTCTTCTCGAGTACATTGCTTCTTGTCCTCCAACCTTGCGATATTGTGATATTGCATATCACATATCACACTTTCGTCTCTCCATCGAAATTCCACCATCACATTTTTCAAGGCCTCCCACTCCAAATATTTTTTGTGATATTAAAATTTTTAATAAAGTTTTAAATCCATTTATTACTCCCCTAAGCCTTGTTTAATGTGGTTAAGCCCTCCATTAGCACCTTTACACCTTTATTCTCCAAACTGCATGCAAGACCTCTTCAAATTAGAAATAGGTCATGAATAGCTGCATAGATAGGATCATGATAGATAGAGTAGGGTGTGTTTATCCGATTGGCCAAGTTAAGTGCAATTTAAATTAGTTTCCCTTCTACCATTTCATTTCTTCAAATTAAATTAGTTTCATTTCCGTCATTTCCTTTCTGCAAATTAAATTACTTTCCTTTCTGTCATTTCCTCTCTGAAAATTAAATTATTTTCATTTCTGTCATTTACTTTTTTCAAATTAAATTAGTTTCATTTCCGTCATTTCCTTTCTGTAGTTTAAGTTAGTTTCCTTTCTTTCATCCTTCCAACAATTTACTTTCCAATTCTTATCATAGTTTAATAAATAGAACCCTTTAGTAAAGCAGAAGAGGATGACATGAGAAAAATTCATCTGTTGTGTATATAGCACTCTCACCTCCAAGTTTGTACAAACCTTGGGTTTATAAAAGAAAGTAGGGCAGCCCCTGGGAGTTGCAGCACTCTTGGTGCAATACCAGGGCTCAAAAAGTACGAGACCACATTATCTCAAGTCTCCATGGAAAAGCAACACCATATGCATTATGTGGAAAGCTTTCACAGATTTGTTTTAGAGTAGCAGTGACCACAGAAAATTGGAATTGAAGGACAAGCTCAGGAAAATGAAAATGGAAAAAGATGACACTATTCCAAAATATTTAACCAACTTTGTATAATGTCGAGATGTGCTTGGGAGCATCAGAATTAGTGTCGGGGATGATGGCTTGGTGAGCCTAGCTCTTCTAGGACTTCCCAAGGGTTGGCATAGTTATCAGGACTCTATCAATGGGAGGGACAAGCTTCCAGATTGGGAACAACTTTGGTTGAATTTGGCGCAAGAAGAATTCATGCGGAATACCAGGGATGGATCTTCATCTAAGACAAAGGATGAATAAAATTGCACCTTGGCTGGTAAGGTGAAGAAGGGGAAGGGAAATAAATCCTATTCCAAATCTGAGACCGAAGAAGAAGGAAAGGAGCACGACATGTCCATAGTGAACTATTTTCACTATCACGAGCATGGAAATTAGTCCACTAATTGTCCACAAAAGAAGAAGAACAATGAGGCTTCAAGATTTGCAGCTAGTGAGGCTTTGGCATCACAATTTGAGTTGGACTTCTTGCTCATCACATGTATGGTGTCAAGTACGATGGGATCAGTGTGGTACTTGGATAGTGGTACATCTTTCCACATGATGGGAGACAAAGAAATTTTCAATAGCTTGGAGGAGAAGGACCTCCAGATGCATATCGAAATGGGTGATGATGGGCGATACAATGCTACTGGGATTGGTACAGTTACCTTCCAGAGACAGTTAGGTAAAACCTTCTTATTAAAATATGTAATGCATGTACCAGGCTTGAAAAAGAACTTAGTTTCAGTCGCGATGTTGGAGGATAGAGGCTATGATGTGGTTTTCAGTGAAGCTTTCCTTCGACACAAAGCCATAGAACAAGCCAAGAAGATTGGGATTCATGTGAAGAATCTCTATAAACTTGATGTAGATGGCTACACAACATTGATGGGTAAGGAAAAAAAAGTGGTGAGCCAAGATGAGGGTGAATTATGGAACATGAGATTGGGCCATCTACACCACAGAGCTTTGAAGGTCATGTAACCGATTTCTACGAGGCTTCCAAAGGGTAATATTGCACAGATAGACACATGCAAGGGATGGACCATGGGAAAGTGTTAGAAAGCCATGTGATTGTCCTTGAGAGGGAGCTTGATTTGCATGCAGATGAGGAACTCTTGGTTCCTATTATGCTCCTATACCAATAGGTGTCATATATCATGATTGACTTGATGGGCTATGTAATATGTTCATACCTTTCCTTGTTGCAAAGGTTTTCCATATTGTCAAAAAATCAAAAAATTAAAAAAAAAATGTAAAGAGGGTATACCCTAAAAGAAAAATCAAAGGGTGAAAAGAATAAAATGGCCAAAAAAGTGAAAGAAAATGAACCCCACCAAAAGAAAGGCCAAGGAAAGTATGCAAGTCTAAATGCCACTAATTTTTTCTCTTATGTAATAAACAAATTGTGTGCAATTTGTAACCTATGCCACAATTGGTGAACAGTTAAACAGCTTAAGCTTGGCTTATTCATATTTGAATTTGATGTTTTAGAGATAGAGAATAAAATTTGACCAAACTGTTTAATCTTGGCAGATAAGTAGATAGGTAGAGTAAATATAAGGAGCTCAATAGCTTAATCTGAGCCCTTGGATGTAAGAAGGTTAGAATTAGATAGATTTCAACATGTAAAAGAAAAGAAAGTGTGATAAGGGTTTGCTAGTCTAAGTGCAAAGGAGAAAAAATGATAGGGTAAAGTAGGTAGGGTAGTTTGATGATGTTGTAGAATTACATGTGATGGATAATGAATCTAAATGTGTTAATCCTTACTTTCATCACAAATTCAAGGCAAACATTACACTGAAGGAATTTCAAGCAAAACTAGGTCAAATGATTAACTCCCCTTCTCATTTTTCCCTAAAAGTTTCACTAGTTTCCCCTAAGTACTGAAGTATTTGAAAATTAGAGGGGCTCAAGGAATTTCCTTGACTTTTGGAGGGACCAGACCCTCGGCCCAATAATTTAAAAGCCTAAGTACTTAAAACCATATATAAGTCATTCATTTACTTCCATAAGTCTTTTCCTAAGTAAAATCCTATTTTACTTAGGAAAATTACACAATATCCCATTAAAAACAAACCTTTTTCATTTAAGCCTAAGTTAAATGCACAATCTTAATGTTTTTATACTTAGCGCTTTTCATTCATTTTCACATATTAACTTTAAATTCCCCTATAACATCTATGCATTCCCATATTATTATAACTATGCAAAATCCCCACATTTTATATATCCCGCCCTTGGTTAAAATATAACCATAATACAATGTTAACATTAAATAAGGATTAATTAACCCCCACGGTTAATTAATAACTTACCCGACCAATCATATTGCTCCTGATATAATTAAAAAATATTTAATTATGTTGTACCCGCCCTCATTAAACACTCGTCATCTCGCCTCCTCGACAGCCGTCTGATTAAACACCCTGCATCCAACAGCCTTCGTCCATATCGCATCGCCCTCCACGACCGAAAGATAGCACGTGATCGCGAAGTGGTTTTTCGAACAGTGCCTTGCCACACGTCACAAGATGTATGGAATCACTGGCTCCCGGCCGAATACCACCCATCCCCAAAAGTGGTGTGATACATACCGCTTACCGCCCTCCACATACGACAAAAGACCCTTTCCCTCGTACGTCATCCGTCCAAAATAAACAAAACCCCGGCCAACCTTGACTTTGTAAATAAAACAAACAAATGCATGTTATTTTCATCATTTTATGTAGACAACCAGGCAACTCTATCAACAAGTTCATCAACATCAAAAGCGTTGCCTACAGGAAAAATTCTTTATGACAGTCTAGAAAATTTGTTTTATCTCGAACATGAGGTAAAGTACTTATTTCCAATTCAGCCTACTTTTTTCAGATACACAGAAACTGATGAGACCCCAAGAAAGCTTCAAAGAACCAGAATACCAAAAGCACAATGGTGGGAAGACATGTTGGATATTATGTAAAAATATCCTTGGATAAATTTTGATTATTTACTACAGTAAGTAATGGTAAAAAGGATAAACAGAGATCAAACAGGTTAAAGTGTATTAGTACAGGTAAAGAGTATCAGTAAAAACAGAGCAGCCAACACAGAGTTACCAAAGAAGACAACAACAAGCCAAATCATAGGGCCTGCCTCCAACACATTCATAAAAATAGTAACATCACAACATCGGTTTATCTTTTCTCCTATCTACGAGACTATCTGTCTCTATTTTCTTGTAATTTATTAATAAGTCATCCTAAAATATATCTCTCTCTGTTAAGAGATATTTTTTATAATTTTTTGTATAAATACTCCCTCAATTAGAGTATTAAGGGAGGTGGATTCTTAGACTTTGCTGTAATACTGATTATTTTGGAATAAAGTGTTGTTGGACAAATTTTGCATGGATAGCTGGATAAAGAATTGATGCAAAGGAGTTTTCACAGGATTCTTGAGTCAGACAATGGATCAATAAGTCTTCTATCTCTTTTGTTTTAAAGTTTTATACTTGTTTATTATACCATCTATGTTTCATATCTGAATGATAAATGAAAAAGAATAATTTAGAAAGTGCTTGAGTGCAATCTGTTTTTAATCGTTGTTATTCTTAATGTTTTCCTTTGAACTAGTATGAATAGTGAATTCTTAATTGCTCCTGTTTTCTAGTTTATTCATTTTTGATTATTTGGTAAAGAATTCTTAATTGCTCTTTATTAATAATCATTCAAGTTCCCTCTTTTGAAATATGTTGAAGGATTCTTAATTTCCCTTCACCAATTTTGAGTCCAGTCCATTCATTTTAGATCTTTAATTGTTCCCTATTTGATTACCTTGCCCTGTGAAACCATCCCTTATTAAGAAACTAAATCCAGTTAAGCCATATTTCTTTGACTCCAGTAGCCCAATGGCCTAAAATACTTAGTCCTACCTCTCTGCTATTGAATTCCACCACCTAAACACAATCAAAATCCCTAAAATTTCAGAACTAGCCAAATATCTTTCAAAAACAAAGCTAAAACTTAAATAGAGAGCCCTCTCTGGGTACAGATTGGCTAGATTCTGTACCTAAAAGTTGGTTTGTGGTTACCTTGGACTCCTTTCCTCTTCCCAACAACTTTAAGTAAAATTTGAGCGATAACAGTTCCTAAGGATGAACCTCAAGATGTGTAGCAACCGCAAGATGAGGATCATGGAGTGGTAGAAACCACTCATGCAGAAACCTCAAGGAGGGGGAAATTTCGAGCCAGATGGGAAGAGGGAGTACATGCATCTATACCTCTAGGTGTGAGGTGGGGTGATGTGAAAAATTAATCCCAAGAAGAAATTGGGTAGGGTTCATTGAGATGGTGTGTCTCATGGATCGAACTTGGCTACGAGGAGCCCACAATACATAAGTAGCAGGATCGGTTAGATTGATGCAGTTAGATGTCAGGAAGACATAAATCAAAGTGATAGGTGTCGATATTAGAGTGTTGATCAGAGTTGGAAGCAGTGCAGAGTGCATGGATGCAGAAGTAAAAAATGAAGAGAGGCCAGTAGACATGTGCAGTAGCTAGCAGAAGTCAGAAGAATCTGATGACATATGCACTATATTGATTTAGTTTTTTGGAGGCTATTCAGTTTTAGAAGTGCTGCATGAAAGTGTTGCATGTGTGAGAAACAATAGACAAGTGTTGCATGCAAGAGTTTCATGTGCGAGAAACACTAGAGAAGTGTTGCATGCAAGAGTTTCATGTGCGAAAAACACTTGAGAAGTGTTGCATGTGAGAACAACACTAGAGGAGTGTTTCATGCAAGAGGTGCATGTGTGAATGCAAGGACATTCAAAGGTACCATATTGGGACAAATTGATTCTTTTCTTGTTGAGAGGGAGTGTTGAAATTTGCAACAAGAAATAGTGAAATCAGCATCTAGAAACAACATGACAACACCTACACTAGTGTGGGACCACATGTCATGTAATGATGGGTCCTAACGATACGTTAGTGTGCGAATCAATTTATTTAATAAATTGGAATGCGTCAAATTTAATTACCCTTAATTAAATTGGACAATAAAATATAATCTTATCTCATAATCACTTGTAATAGTTAATTGAGTGTCATAGACTCAGTTAGCACATGAATTTCGAGTTGAGGGTGGTTGGTGAGGCATGCAGACTGATTCTATCTATTTTATAGTTCAAGTTGTAATTAAGTGCATGATTTTAATGCATGATAAATCATTAACTCAGTTAAGTGAGTTAAAGTCAGTTGAACTACTTGTAACTATTTGTTGCACTAGTGAGAGATCAAGTGAATTAAATTAGATTTAATTCATATGTAGTGATTTTCCATGAAACTAATGATTTACTATTAATAGTTGCATGCACGTTAGTTCTAGTGGAGACCCAGTTGAGACAGAGGTTAAAGGCAAGATGAATATCAATTGTGTTATTAGAAAACTTCCCAGACACAGTTAAAACACTACAGGATTTCCCATGATACTTGTGCAATTGAGAAAGGCTGAAATTCGTAAGGAATAAAGATTGCATTCCTCATGAATTGCATGAGCAAGGCAGGATGAAGACATGCTAAGACTTGGCTAGGTGTTGGCATGATTTTTTCTATATCAGTCTGAGATGATTAGCAAAGTGCAGGAAACTTTTGTGAGAAGAGTGATGTGTAATTGTTTCATGATTCCTTGGTGAATATACAATAAAAGATAGAGGGGTTTTGGGTAGCAAGATTTCCTCAAGAAAATTTCTGTATTGTGGTTTAATTTGCTTTTTTCTTTACTTGTTGTGATTGGTGATCATGTTTATTTTCCTCAATTGATTTGTAGAATGTTTTAGTATATATATTTAGTACATTACTTGATCGGATTGAATCCATTGATACACATATATTTGTACAAATTCTACAAGCTCCGCAGTTGTGTTTCCGTGACTGCTTCAGGTTCCAATATGGTTTTTCCTTCCTCATCGAGTTCTAGCAATATTGTTTGAACTGGAATATTTTCACCTATAACCTTCTTTAAGCATGAAACATCGAAAACTGGATGCACTCGCGAAGAAGAAGGAAGCTCCAATTTGTATGCCATAGTACCAATATTTTGCAACACCTTGTAAGGACCATAGTACTTTGGCAATAATTTATTACCCTTCTTAGCTAGCTTGAGGGACATTTTTTTGTATGGTTGTAGCCGTAAAAATATCCAGTCTCCTACATCAAAACTTCTCTCTCTGCCATGTTGATCTGCCTATTGTTTCATTCAATTTTGTGCCAAATTTAGGTTATCCTTTAAGAGTTGGAGAACTTCTTGTTGATGCATGATGTGATATTCCACTGCTTGAACCTTAGAATTTTCTCCTAAAGATGATGTGATGGATGGTGGACGATATCCACAAAGTGCCATAAATGGGGTCATTTTACTGCAGTATGGAAGGAAGTGTGATACAACCATTCAGCGAGAGCTAACCACTTGACCAATTTTGTTTGTTTATCATATACAAAACAATGAATATATCTTTCCAAAATTTTATTTACTATCTCAGTTTGACCATCGGATTGAGGATGATAAGATGAACTATGAGCTAATTGATTAAGCAAATAAGAAAGTAACTCCGTCCAAAAATTTCTAGTGAAAATGGGATCTTTGTTGCTCACAATAATATTTGGGTTTCCATGTAGCTTTTGAATTATGTCCATAAATGTAGTAGCAACTGTAATTTCTTTAAATGGATGAGATAATGCGCAAAAGTGTGCATAATTGGTAAGTCTATCAAATACCACCATGATGAAACTATTTCCTTCAAACTTAGGTAAACCCATGATAAAATCCATTGAAATATCCTCCCAACATTGACTTGGAATGAATAAAGGTTGTAGAAGACCTGGGGTCTTAATTGTCTCAATTTTATTTTGCTGGCAAACCAAACATTCCGCCACAAACTTTTGAATATCAGATTTAAGGCCATCCCAAAAAAATTCTTTCTTCACCCTGTGGTAAGTTTTTAAAAATCTAGAGTGTCCTCCTAAAGAAGAAGTTTGAAATTCCAAAAGAATATTTTGTTTTAGTTGAGAATTCTTACAAAGATATAAGTGATCTTTGTACCATAAGGAATCATTTTTCCAACTAAATTTATTAGATGTACTACGATCTTGCTGCAAATTTTGAATGCATGTCCACACTTCTTCGTCCTTCTTCCATTCATCCCTTGCTTCGGTTATCCAATCTGGTTGGATAATAGTAATGGCACAAAGCAATGCTTCCACCTCTTCATTCTTTCTTGAGAGTGCATCTGCAACAACATTTAGCTTCCCTTTTTTGTAGATTATTTCAAAGTCATAACCCAACATCTTTGTGACCCATTTTTGCTACTCTTCTGAAGATAGTCTTTATTTCAAAAAGTGTTTAAGACTATCATGATCAGTTTTTACCTTTAAGTGTCTTCCCATTAGGTAAGGTCGCAATTTCTTTAGTTCATGTAGTATTGCTAACATTTCCTTCTCATAAATAACTTTCTGTAAATACTTTCCATTGATTGGACGACTTTCAAAACCAACAGGTCTTCCTTCTTGCATTAAAACAACACGAATTCCATTTCTTGAGGCATCACGTTCCATAATAAAGGTCTTTGTAAATTCTGGTGTAGCTAAGACCGGTGCTAGGCACATTACCTCTTTAAGATGTTCAAAGGCCTTAGTTGCTTCAAGAGTCAATGAAAATGCATCTTTATTTAATAATGTTGTTAGAGGTGCTGCTATTTTCCCATAATTCTTAACAAACTTGCGATAATACCATGTTAACCCGAGTAATCCTCGCAACTGCTTTATGGTTGTGGGGACTTTACATTCCTAAATGGCTTTAATTTTGTTAGGGTCTACCTTAACACCCTCGTGAGATATAATATGACCCATATATTCCACCTCTTGTACTCCAAAGAAACATTTGGATGTTTTTGCATATAATTGTTTCTCCTGCAATAGTTTAAGCACCCTTTCAACATGTTGAACATGATCCTTCCAAGACCTGTTGTAGATTATTATATCATCAAAAAATACTAGCACACATTTTCTAAGGAAGGGTTTCAAAATTAAATTCATCAACCCTTGAAATGTAGAAGGTGCATTGGTAAGGCCAAAAGGCATGACCAAAAATTCATAATGGCCCTCATGAGTTCAAAATGCTGTTTTCAGAATATGTTCAGTCTTCATTCTAATTTTATGATATCCTGAACGAAGATCCAACTTGGTAAAATAAATTGCTCCATGTAATTCATCCAATAATTCATCAATCACAAGAATGGGAAATTATTATCTTTAATGGTGAGCTTATTGAGCTCGCTATAATCTGGATACATGCGCCATGATCCATCCTTCTTGTGCACCAATAATACTGGAGCAGAGAAAGAACTTTGACTAGGTTGAATTATACCAGCCTCTAACATTTTTGCAATCATTTGTTCAATTTCGCTCTTTTGGACATAAGGATATCTATAAGGCCCGATGTTTGGAGGTGTTGTGGATGATTTTGTCACCCTCCTAGAGACAGCCTAGAGTTGCCATAGACCAGTGCCTAGGACATCTTAATATAGCAAGGAGTCCTTTATAGTTTGGGTTGTCAGTCCAAGGGACTCACTTACTATCTCTTGTTTTAAACAGGGAAATTGAAATAGATTGAATTGGTCCCAATTCTCTTTCAGTGGCTGATACACAGATAGGAATAAAGTAAAGACATCAGGTAAAACTTCAGCATGATAGTATCAGACAGCTAAGAGACCGCTTTACTGTAAAGAGGGCCGATTCAAGTAATATATTACAGAAATCAAATATCAAGGAGTGCGGGCAGGAAGGAAACATGAGAAGATATTATTGACCAAAGGGCGCATTAATTTACGAATCCTTAAGCCATTAATATAGCAGAAGTTATGAAAGGAGTGAACATGGAACAACATATCACTTCTAGGCCTATTTAAAGCGCTTGACCAATTCCAGAAAGGGCACCATTTAAGATGAATCCTTATTGCAAATTAGTGAGCCACTCGCATTCTAGAACATGATACAAGAAGAAAGTTTGCATGAAAAAGGATGATATATTAACACATGAGAGAAATTACATACTGCAATATACCAAAGACCATAATCCTCAATACAATCATAACCCCTCCTCACTGAGACCCAACGGGCTCTGAAACCTCATACAGAAATGCCACAAGATGTATACAATAGTCTTCTCGCTGCACAGCTTGCTTACAGAGATCTGGAACCCTCAAAATGTCTTGCTTTTCAGTATTTATAGAGAAGACCGAAACTTCTGGAGGAAGAGGTAGGTCTCCACACTTATTGATCTAATTTGAATAAGAAAGGAGGGGAGCATTCGCGCCTCCTTCATGAATGACCAGCTATAAATGAATATACCTAACATTCTGTCTAAAGAAATAAATGCTGGAGATAAAATCTCCTCATGTACAGGGCAAAAAACAATAAAATATACACATCGGGATGCTTCCGGCTGAAGGCAAATCTGCTACCATGAGAGCTCTGAGAAAATATTCCTTTCAGTACTGTACGCTTAGCTTTTGATTCTGAACTGGAGCCCCGAGCCTTAAATGCGAGATGAACTTTTCTGGAGGGTTCCGATCATTTGTATCTGTATTTTCTTTAATCATGGTCGCTTCTTGGACCTACCCTCCGCTTCTTCATTAAACTTCATCCACAGAAAACGTCCTTTATGGGCCCTCGACATTGGTAACAGCGGCAGTTTAAAATATCTTCCTGCAATTCCGTAACCTGCAAAACCCTCAAAATAATTAGAGAAATGGACACATACGAAGGCGTGAATGATGGAAGTGGAAAATGGGGAAGATGAGAAGGATGCGAACGGAGGAAGAAGACACTCAGGGTAGTGGAATGGAGACGATGGAGATTTTCGTGAATGAGTGAAACGTGACACAGTATGGTCGTGGAAGAAGAATAGCGGTGGATTATGAGTTAGACATATAGAAACACACGCATATCTATATATATCGGCACGAGGACATAATATGGATGTACGGGGGAGAGACACATAGGTACATGGGAGACTAGCGGGGGAGACGACGTGGCGGGTAGGTTGATGGGCGGAGGCATGAAACAGTGGCACGGTGGCGGACTGTGGGACGTGGCGGGAGATAGCAATGAACGGACGTTTTAATTACATCTCCGCCGTCAGATGGAGATCTAGAGATCCGACGGTCTGCGTGGACCCCGCTGACCGGCCATCGTTGGAAGTTTAACGCGCGCGGGCCGGGCGGTTTCCTGCCCGTACCAAGGACACGTGGCATTGCTCGTGTGGGATCGCTGGCCCCGCGGTAAATACCGCCAGTCGACAAGAGTGGTGCGGGGGAGAACCGCCGGTTTTGCTGTGCGCCGGGGCCAGAGGTAGGGCCCTCACCCCTGACGATCTCTGCGCCGTTGATTGAACTTTGATCGGACGGCTGTGACGGCGCCCGGGACTTAAATGATAAGCCCCCTCTTTTCCCAACCCGTGGTCCTGTAGCTCGGGTCACATGAAAATCAAGGCGGGAGGGGCTAAGGTTTAAGGGGCTTCGGCCCGATATATGAAATATACATTTTAGAACGTTCTAAAGCAGATTTTTGGGCGGAGATGATAGAATTAAACGGGGCCCAGGGGTTTTGGCTCTCAAAAACATTAGAAATGGATTTTAGAGAAGGTGGTGGCCGAATTTTAAATGGGGAAGGGGATATGTACAACACTGGCTCCATCTGGGGACGGCAGGCTCGTCCTCGGGCTTGTCGAGAACACGCAGACCATTCAAAATTTTCATTCCGCTGTTCAATTTCTGCTACGCTTTCTCTTCAGGTAACTATCAGCATCCCCCTTTTTCCTTTATAGAAATTAGAAACCAAAAACAGCTTATATACAATATATACAGTGGGGCGTTTCCAACCTAGGTCAGAATTGAAAATACGGCTTGAGGAATTGGCCATTCACGGGGGCATCCAACAAATCACCCCGTAGGTTCTCCAACATAAAAGTATTATTTCCCCCTTGGCTCACGATTCTGAAAGGACCGAACCATAATGGATCAAACTTAGCGTGCTTGCCCTTTTCTGCTCTGCGAACATCCCATCTAAGAACCAGGTCTCCAACTTGAAAATTCCTATCCTTTGCGTGCTGATCAAAGACCTTCTTCATTTTTTCCTGGTATTCTATTAGTCTCTGGTCTACCTGGTTCCTCGTCTCATCCAATTCTACCAACTGATGAATTCTTCTAATCGTCTCATCCGGTTCTTCTTGGTTTTCCTGTATAAAACGTGCCACTGGCAATGCCAGTTGCACAGGAAATACTGCAGCCCGCCCATACACCAGCTCATATGGAGACTTGCCTGTTGCTCTTTTGCTGGTTATCCTGTTTTCCCACAGAGCAAACTTCAACTGAGAGTCCCAATTCTTCTGATTTTCAGCTATTGTCTTCTTGAGGGCCCTTACCAGGGTTTTATTGGATGATTCTGCTAGACCGTTCCCCTGGGGATAATACGCTGTGGAATGAGTTAATACAATATTATATCTTTGGCAGAAATTTACAAATCTGGCAGACTTAAAAGCTTGAGCATTATCAGTTACAATTCTTGCAGGACAACCAAACCTAGATATGATATTGTCTTCTAAAAAATTCATGATTACAGCATCTGTAGCCCTTCTTGTAGGTATGGCTTCCACCCATTTCGTAAAATAGTCTGTAGTTGTGAGTATCCATTTATGTTGGCCGCTTGATGGGGGGTGTATTTCTCCTATGAAGTCTAATCCCCATTTCTGGAAGGGTTCATTTACATGAACAGGAATCAAGGGCAATGATGCTAACTTCTGTCTTTCTGCAAATCTTTGACATTTGTCGCATGCTCTGACCCAGGAAAAGGTATCTGAATATAATTTTGGCCAGTAAAAACCAGCCTTCAAGATTTTATTGGTAGTAGCCCTCCAGCTATAGTGTCCTCCGCATATTCCTTCATGGAATTCTATCATTATATTCTGCACTTCATTTTCTGTGAGACATAACAGCAATATACCCAAAGGGTCTCTCCAATAGAGCTGTCCATTGGCAATGACATACTTCTGGGATCTCATCCTTACAGCTCTGTAGTTTGCCTTGTCACATCCTGGAGGACAACTAAGCGTCAACAGGTATTCAACTATTTGCTTATACCATGGACTAGTCAGATACTTCACGTGTACCTTTTGTGTGGCCATTTCTAGTCCATGTTGCTCCTCTTCTTTTTCTGATTCTTCATTTGCCATTATGGATAAATTAATGCCTAGAGCCTGATGATTAGATTCAGATAACATCTTGGCAAGTCCCTGTCCTTTGATCAATTTAGTAGGCTTTATATCTAGATCATATTCCTGGATTTTTGCAATCCATCTTCCCCTTCTGCCTTCACTGTCCCCCTGAATTATAATGTCTTTCACAGCTGTTGTGGGAACATAAGCAGTAATATGGGATTGCAAAATATAAACTCTAAAAGCTTTAAGGGACTTTACCAGGGCATATGCCTGCTTCTCCAGTATATTGTATTTTAGTTCAGCATCATACAATACCTGACTGAAGAAAGCTATGGGCTGTTCGTATCCTTCTTCATTCTTCTGCAATAACACTCCAGCAATTGTATGAGGTGAAGCAAATGAAAATACTATAAATGGCTTGCTATAATCCGGTCCTGCTAGCACGGGAGCTTCGGCAAATGCTTGTTTAATTCTTGTAAATGCATCCCTAGACTCTTGGGACCACTTAACTTCACTGTCCTTTTTCAACATATTGTTAATGTGCCTAACTATCTCTGCATAGTTAGGAATGAATCTCCTTAAAAAGTTTATTCGACCCAAGAACACCTATACTTCTTTCTTATTTCTTGGCAGAGAAATGCTATTTATTACTTCGACTCTCTTAGGATCAATTTTTACACCATCCTTAGTTACAATATGTCCTAAGAGTTTCCCTTCGTCTAAAGCAAATAGAGATTTTTGAGGATTAAGAGAAAGGCCGTACCTTCTGCATTTTTCAAAAGTTCTTCTTAAATGCCCAATATGCTCGTCATCATTCTTTGAGAACACCGTGATATCATCGAGATATACTACTAGGAACTTGTCCTGTTCTCCCACAAAGGCTATATCCATTGCCCTTTGAAAATTAGCACCTGCATTAATCAGTCCAAATGGCATCCTTGCATACATAAAGGTTCCCCATGGCGTGGTGAACGCAGTCTTCTTCTGATCTTCTGGGAAAACAGCTACCTGATTGTAGCCTGAAAATCCATCCATCATTGACATTCTGGATGCTCCCACCACCTTCTGCAGGATATGATCCATTTTAGGCAGTGGATAGTTGTCTTTGAGAGATGCTCTGTTCAAATTTCTGAAGTCTACACATAGTCTGATTTCTCCGTTCTTCTTTCTGACAGGAACAAGATTCGCTATCCATTCTGAGTACCTCAAGGGCAAAATTATTTTGGCCTTCAACAATTTTCTAATTTCTTTCTCGATTGAGGGAAGAAGCAGAGGGTTAATTTGCCTGAGCTTCTGTTTGTATGGCTTTGCATCTTCCCTGAGTGGGATCTTGTGCTGTATGATATTTACATCAAAAGTTTTTAGGTCCTCATAGGACCAAGCAAAAACATCTTTATAAGATTGAAATAACTTCAAATACTTTTCTTTATATTCTTCTGAGATTCTTCTAGATAATCTAACAATCTTGGGATCAGTAGCGGTACCCAAATTTAAATCTCTCATTTGATCTTCTTCGGCTGCTTTGTTCGGCTGCATGGGAACGTCATTCTTGTTGAATAGTCTTTCTAGAGGTACTAGTCCTCTAGGGATGACATTTCCTTTTAACTGCAATACTCTGTTTCCTGCTATATTCTCTTCCCATTTACCTTCAGCAATATTTTCAGGTTCTTCCTCCTCATCGTCATCAATTTCCATACCTGTGAATTCTCCCACTGTCTCCATGAATCTCTTCATCTGTTCGTCATCTTCAAAGACCTGCCAATGCTTTATATTGTCTGGGATAGATGGTCTGTAACGTACCTCTACTTCATATCTTAACAATGGGTTCTGAGGGGGTCGGAACGTACTAGCAGCCACAGCAAGAGAGTCTGCTATTCTGTTATGCTCCCGGGGCATGAACTGTATATTAAATTCTAAGAAGAAATTTTCTATCATGTCCCATACTTCGTTTCTATATGTTCTGAGCCGAGGATGCTTAGTTTGGCATTCATTCTTAATCTGTCTCACTACTAGCTCAGAGTCTCCAAACACTTTCAGACATTGGATGCCCATGTTTCTAGCTGTCTGTAGACCCAATAGCAAAGCTTCGTACTTGGCTACATTGTTGGTAGCTTCATACTCCAGTTTGAAAGACAGTGGTACCCATTTTCCTGTGGGGGAGATTAACAATACCCCAGCCCCATTACCTTCTCTGGAATTTGCTCCATCGAAATGCAAAGTCCATACTTCTGATTTCTGGCCTTTCTTGGATTGCTCGGCTTGGAATTGACCAGAGGGGGACTCATGTGCATAGTCTTGACTCTCTTCTAACACAAAACATGAGAAGTCACCCTCTTTATTATAAACTGGAGAGTTGTCTGAACAATCAGCAGTGGTCACCATTTTAACAAATCTGGTCTCCCTATACAGCCTCCTCTCCTGACCACCAAAAACTGGGACAGTGGCATATGTTAAGTCGAGTTTAATCGATCCCCCAATCTTAGTACCCCAGGACCTTGACAACAGCATGCCAAAGTGAGCTGGGATATCAGCGACCACAATATCCATGACCACACTTTTTGCTGGGATTTGAGCTAGATTGACCACTAAATCTTTAATCATTCCCAAGCATTTAACCCTTTTAGAATCAAATGAATATAGATTTTTATATGGTCTTGTAATTTGCAGCCCTAGTTGCTCCATGACAGACAGAGGCATAAGATTATGGGAGGCTCCAGAATCTAGCATACAATTGTGAAGCAGCAGGTCATGAATGACTAGGGACACATAAAAGGGAGGAGTTGAAGGGTCTATCTCCTCAACGTGTGGGCCAAAGAATACCATAGGTCTTTCTTCTTGAAGATTTAGACTATCAGGTACAATTTGTGGTTCAGGAATAGGCATAAAAGAGGTGACCTGAGACTGATATACAGGCTGTTTCAACAATTCAGTCAGAGGAACAGGAATCTTAATCTTTTCGAGCTCTTTTTGCAGATTAAAAGCAGATGTGGACTTTTCTATCATTACTTCTTTTGACTCCTTATTCTCAACTGAGGACTTGACTTCTTGGGACACTGGCTCAGCATTAGAAGGACTGCCTACTTTTGAAGAGGAAGGAATTTGATCATTTGACTGCAAGGGGGTATTTAGGAAATTCTTACCTTTTTCAACATTCTTTTTGGTTGCTGACTCCTTCTGAGCAGATGCTTCTTTCTGAGGTATTTCTTCCTCCTGCTCCTGAGTTCTGGTCCTCTTCCTTGAGGATCTGAGATCATATCTGACGTTGAACTGGGCTTCCATGAAATCAGCAAATTGCTTGCAGTAATGGTCAATCTCATCTTCTTCATCCTCTGCTTGCACTGGGCACTCCATATCATCATTATTTGAAAAGGCCAGATTCGAATCTTCTAACCCATAAGCTGTGTTTCCAGTGGAGTCATCTGCTGGTCCTTCCAGGTACAAGGGGTGAGGTACCTGATCTTGCTGCTCCCTTGTCTCTCTTGGTAGTATTTGCAATGGAGGCTTTCTATACTGAGGATTATATCCTCTGTTTCGAGCATTGTAATAGTTTTTAGGAGCTGCATTTTTGGCTTCCAGTTCCATCTTGACCATCTTCTTTATCATCTTAATTATTTCATCCATTTTATCTGAATCCTTTTCTTGATTAGAGGTAGAAATCTCTTCTTTGCCTTTCCTTCTGGCATCTGATTCAATTTTCCCTTTTAACTTTCCTGTGGAGGCAAAGTTCGCTTCTAGTTCCAGAGCATCTGATTGTGCATCATCTAGATTGGCAGGCTTTCTTTCTCTTAAGGAGAATCCAAAGTCAAAATCAAAGGCTGCTATGAAAACTATCTTGGCAGCAGCTTCATTTGGCTTCATTTCTGGGGGCAAGCTTAGATATAACTTGTTGAATCTTTTGATGAATTTTGATACCCCTTCATTCTGTTTCTTCTTGATGGTATTTAGCTCAGTAAGGCACATTCCAAAATCCTTCTTTTCTCCCCACTTCCTGAGGAAAACGTTTTCCATCTGATCCCAGGTTGTCACAGAACGATTACCCAATGTTTTAAACCATTTTCTAGCTTCACCTTCTAAAGACTGCACAAATAATCTCAAAACCACATCCAGGTGTTCAACATTCAAATTTTCTGCAAAAGAGCAGAAGGTCTCGAGATGTTTCTCAGCATCCACATCATTTTCACCATTGAACCTTGGCAGAATCTTCAGATAATCCTGTGGCATATCGTTCAACACTTGGGGTAAGGCCAGAGGAGCGTATTTGTTCAGGAGAAAAGCAGGAACATTGGCCATTGGAGGCGGTGGGGGTTGCACAACAATCTGAGAAACAAAAGAAGGGAGAGGGGTAGGGGGAAGAGGAGTGTGAATGACAATGGGATTATATTGGACCGAGGTCTGAGGTGTGGATGGGAATAGTTCTCGGTTGACGGGAGCTACTTCAGTGACCTCTTTAATTTCCTCAGCCTCGAAAGCAGGATAAGGTTCTTCCCCAAATAAAGTATTTCCCCTACGTGGGGTTTCTAGATAAACTTCGGGATTTTCTGTTCTAACTTCTTGAGAAGAAGAGGGCGGATAATCTTCAACAGAACACTCAGGATTTTCAGCACGGGCTGACTTCCTCTCCTTCCAGACTTTTTTATGAATAATTTTCTCTGGGTCAGACACGTAGGGTGTTTTCGGTTGGGCTGTATCTGACCTCAAATGCGGCCTACGAGGAGCCAGGACTACTAATAAGATTTATCAAATAAGGACCAGTGGAGTCGCCAAGGTGAGAAATCTGCAACTCTTCACCTCTCTGTGCTCACCTGATTAGAGAGTGAAATAAAATGTCGAAAACCCAGGGAAACTGATGTTCTTGAATTCGGTCCCCGGCAACGGCGCCAGAAAGAAAGATGTTGTGGATGATTTTGTCACCCTCCTAGAGACAGCCTAGAGTTGCCATAGACCAGTGCCTAGGACATCTTAATATAGCAAGGAGTCCTTTATAGTTTGGGTTGTCAGTCCAAGGGACTCACTTACTATCTCTTGTTTTAAACAAGGAAATTGAAATAAATTGAATTGGTCCCAATTCTCTTTCAGTGGCTGATACACAGATAGGAATAAAGTAAATACATCAGGTAAAACTTCAGCATGATAGTATCAGACAGCTAAGAGACCGCTTTACTGTAAAGAGGGCCGATTCAAGTAATATATTACAGAAATCAGATATCAAGGAGTGCGGGCAGGAAGGAAACATGAGAAGATATTATTGACAAAAGGGCGCATCAATTTACGAATCCTTAAGCCATTAATATAGCAGAAGTTATGAAAGGAGTGAACATGGAACAGCATATCACTTCTAGGCCTATTTAAAGTGCTTGACCAATTCCAGAAAGGGCACCATTCAAGATGAATCCTTACTGCAAATTAGTGAGCCACTCGCATTCTAGAACATGATACAAGAAGAAAGTTTGCATGAAAAAGGATGATATATTAACACATGAGAGAAATTACATACTGCAATATACCAAAGACCAGAATCCTCAATACAATCATAACCCCTCCTCACTGACACCCAACGGGCTCTGAAACCTCATACAGAAATGCCACAAGATGTATACAATAGTCTTCTCGCTACACAACTAGCTTACAGAAATCTGGAACCCTCACAATGTCTTGCTTTTCAGTATTTATAGAGAAGACCGAAACTTCTGGAGGGAGAGGTAGGTATCCACACTTATTGATCTAATTTGAATAAGAAAGGCGGGGAGCATTCGCGCCTCCTTCATGAATGACTAGCTATAAATGAATATACCTAACATTCTGTCTAAAGAAATAAATGCTGGAGATAAAAATCTCCTCATGTACAGGGAAAAAAAACAATAAAATATACACATCGGGATGCTTCCGGCTGAAGGCAAATCTGCTACCATGAGAGCTCTGAGAAAATATTTCTTTCAGTACTGCACGCTTAGCTTTTGATTCTGAACTGGAGCCCCGAGCCTTAAATGCGAGATGAATTTTTCTGGAGGGTTCCGATCATTTGTATATGTATTTTCTTTAATCATGGTCGCTTCTTGGACCTACCCTCCGCTTCTTCATTAAACTTCATCCACAGAAAACGTCCTTTATGGGCCCTCGACATTTGTAACAGCGGCAGTTTAAAATATCTTCCTGCAATTCCGTAACCTGCAAAACCCTCAAAATTATTAGAGAAATGGACACATACGAAGGCGTGAATGATGGAGGTGGAAAATGGGGAAGATGAGAAGGATGCGAACGGAGGAAGAAGACACTCAGGGTAGTGGAATGGGGACGATGGAGATTTTCGTGAATGAGCGAAATGTGACACAGTATGGTCGCGGAAGAAGAATAGCGGTGGATTATGAGTTAAACATATAGAAACACACGCATATCTATATATATCGGCGCGAGGACATAATATGGATGTACGGGGGAGAGACACATAGGTACATGGGAGACTAGCGGGGGAGACGACGTGGCGGGTAGGTTGATGGGCGGAGGCATGAAACAGTGACACGGTGGCGGACTGTGGGACGTGGCGGTACACAGCAATGGACGGACGGTTTAATTGTATCTCCGCCGTCGGATGGAGATCTAAAGATCCGACGGTCTGCGTGGACCCCGCTGACCAGCCATCGTTGGAAGTTTAACGCGCGGGGGACGGGCGGTTTCCTGCCCGTACCAAGGACACGTGGCATTGCTCGAGTGGGATCGGCGGCCTTGAGTAATACGGTGTAGTGGTGGGAGAACCGCCGGTTTCAGCGTAACGCGGGAATGGGTGAGTGAGGCCCTCATTCACCAGCGATCTTTGCGGCAGATTGATTGAACTTTGATCGGACGGGTTTGTGACGGCGCCCGGGACTTAAAGGATAAGCCCCCTTTTCTCCCAGCCCGTGGTCCTGTAGCTCGGGTCACATGAAAATCAAGGTGGGAGGGGCCAAGGTTTAAGGGGCTTCGGCCCGATATATGAAATATACATTTTAAAACGTTCTAAAGCAGATTTTCGGGCGGAGATGATAGAATTAAACGGGGCCCAGGGGTTTTTGCTCTCAAAAACACTAGAAATGGATTTTAGAGAAGGTGGTGGCCGAATTTTAAATGGGGAAGGGGATATGTACAACAGGAGGAAAACTTCCTAGAATCAAATGAATAGCATGATCATGATCACAAATAGGTGGAAGTCCTTTGGGAGTTTCAAACACCTTGGAATGATTGTCCAAGAATTTTTGGAGATCTGCAAAAATAGATGATTTTGATGCTGGAACTTCTAGTGAGCATAATTGTGCAATTATGCCTCATTGGTATTTATTCAGAAGATTTGTCATGACATTATAGCTTATTATATTTTCCAGCTTCCCTGTGATACCCCGTAATTCGACTTCCTTTCCTTCTGAAAAAAATCAAAAAAAGTTCTTGTAAATTAAAAGTTACCATCCCCAAAGATTTTAACCATTATACTCCTAGTACAACATCAACACCTCCCATTGGAATGGAAATCATTGGACTATTCAATACATATTCCCCCATGGTTAGCTTGATATTATGGCATTTTTTAGAGAAATTTATAGTTCCTCCATTTGCAACCATCACTTGACATTCTGGTGCTAGGTATAGGAAACAATTCAATTTCTTGGCTACCTTACAATGAATAAAATTATGGGTACTACCCAAATCAATCAACACTATTACCTTTTTCTTCTTGATATGTCCTTCTATATTGAGAGTTTGAGGAGTGGTAATTCCTGCCAATTCATTACAAGATATCTTCAGACTCATTTATTCCTCTTCTTGGGTTGGTTCCTGGTGTATATCCTCTTCTTTTGAATATTCTTGTTCATTTTCTTCTTCCTCTTCACAATCTATGTAAAATAATTTCTTCTCAACACACTTATGCCCTTTAGTGTATTTTATATCACAACTGTAGCAAAGCCCTTTTTCTCTTTTTTCTTCCAATTGTTGTGGTGTCAACCTTGTAGGTTGTGGAAGTCTAGGAGTAGCAACACTTCCATCTTTATATATGTGAGTGGTAGGCTTCCTTGTCGCCATAATTTTACATTCAATTTTTCTTGCTAACTTGAATGCCTTTTCCAATGAATCAGGTTCCCAAACGCGAAGTTCATGTTGGACGTTATCCTTTAAAGTCCCTATGAATACTTCAATCTGGTGTTCCTATCGAATATCAGTTACCCTTATATTCAATCTTTGGAAGTCCTCAATGTGCTCCACCACCGAACCCTTTTGTTTGAGATTTATCAATTGGCTAAAGAAGGTGTTGCTTTTTGTATCCTCATAATGTCCAATCATTTCCTCCGTAAAAATTGACCAAGTGACAATATTTTTACGGGAGCAAAGCCATCTATACCATACAAATGTATTTTTTTCTAAATGTAAAGTTGCAATGCTTACCTTTTGTGTGTTTTTCACATTATTGAGATCAAACTATTGCTCCATATGTAGTATCCATGTTACGGGATCCTTGCCATCAAACTTCCTCATATCCAGCTTTGGAATATGGTGGTTCTTCCATCCAAAATTAGAGTTTATGAAATCACGATTAACACTTATTTTTTTCTCATCATTATTTTCCTCTACTATCTTTTCAGCATTAGGAAACATTTCTTGTATCAACTTTGTCAAACTTTCCATGTGTTCGTTTAGATAATTCTTCATGTTTTCCATGTTTTCTTTCATTTCATCCATCTTAGCTTCCATGAAAGCTTTCATTCCATCCATATTATCTTCCACACCTTTCTTCAAACCATCCATCTTAGCTTCCACGCCTTTCTTCAAAACTTCCATTTCATTTTTGTTGCTCTTTGCGAGAGCGTAATTTGGTGCACTTGCTCTTGTAATTTTGTTATGTCATGTTGCAATTCTTCGTCTTCATGAGTCATAGTAGAGCCTTCTAAATGATTAATGGGTGTTGAATTAATTTTAGGGGCCATTTTAGACTCCAATATTGATATCTATTCTAGAATAGGCCCTTGGAATCAATTCAAACTAATTTTTCACACAAGACTTATGCAATTCGAAAAAAAATACACACCTTTTTATTGATTTTAAGGAGCTTGAAATTGAAAATAAATTATTTATGTTGTTTCAGATCTTCAATATCTGAAATTTAGCCCTGTAGTAGCCCTCTGAAGCTTCTTTAAATTTCCATAGGTCTCACCTGATTTGGATTCTTCAAGGCAAAGTTATGCCTAATCTCCCACAATGACCTAATTATGGACTAGTTCAGTAGAGCGACCTTGTATGGCATGCCACGTGTCACTGTTTCCTCCTTCAGCTCTGAAATTGATATAGAGGAAACTAAAGTATGTTTAATCGCAGTCAATTTTTACATAATTCCAATCCAATGCTCAGAGAGAGAGTTATGACGATTTTCCCACAGTCACATCTTTGAGATGAAATTTGGGAGCTTGAAATATCCCTAACTTCCACAAATCCTATCTCCGAAAATATTGCAAATTAAAATCTGAAAATTTTCCAAGATGTTCCTTACGATTGCAGCTTCGCTCTGTACAAATTTTAGCTTCTAAAACGTTGTAGAAAAAAAGTTATAGCGAAAATTCCACGATGATCTGTTTAGGTTAAACTCAGGAGGCTGCAAAAATCCCTAAATTGCACATATCATATCTCCGAAAATATTGTGGAAAAAGATCTGAAATTTTTCCAGGCTGTTCCTCTGGATTTCGGCTTCGCTCTGTAAAAATTTTAGCTTCTAAAAATTCATAGAAAACTAGTTATAGAAAAAATTCCACGATGACCTGTTTGGAGCAACAAAACCCTAAAATCCAAAGCTCTGATACCAAATTCTATGAAACCAACTCCAAAAGAGAGATCAACGCCTTCGAAATCATCCACTTCAAGGGGGAAACCTCCAATACATTACATGAATGAACAATTCTTAGATGACACGAATGACCAAAACCTCCTTCTATATATAGTATTCCATGGGGCCACAATATAATCCTATCCGACCTAACAATAATAATGTAAGGGCACAATAATAACAATATTGGGGTTACAGGGGTACAAAAATAACAATAAGGGGGCTACACTAATAACAATAAGGGACTAAACTAGTAATATAGGGACCTAAAATTTTGACATAACATTTCAAAAACCTTCTCCCGAAGATGGATAGAGGCCACCCCAAAACATCTGATACATTGGGCTACGAATACTTCAGTGATTTACTTCTGTGAAAAATAAAGCTGCCATTTAATTGCACATGGTGGAGCAAGAATCAATTTCAATGTCGATAAATTGTGTTGAGGATTATTAGAGTTTGGCCAATGTCATTGTCATGGATACTTTCATTTATGTCAACTCCTTGCTTAAAACATCAGAGTCGTACTAAGTGGACCACCAGGACTGCTCTCTGCAAGACCAAGCATGAATCGTTGAACATAAATTGAAAGGCTTCATCCATTAGAAATTTCAGGATGCAACTTAGAGTAGGGCATTCTCAGTTGCTGAGAAGGTGAGCCTTTGCACAAATTAATATTTAAATATATTCTTCGTATCTGTTTTTTGGCATAAGCACCCCAAATTTTCAAATATTTTAAATTGGTATTTTGAGTTTCATAGGGACAACTGAGCTATTTTCAATGGCTAAGTTTTATTCGAGAATTGACCATTTTGAGCCAAAAAATTTGCAGTACAGGAATGAAGGGTTCATATGGATAAAACCATTTGAACCTTTGGACTTTCTTATTCTGGAGGAGGACTTCGACAATTCGCGCAAAAGTGAGAATGCAGGTGCTCATGAATGAAATTTTAATACCCTCAACCTTGGAAATACCCCACTTGAATATGGGACCTATTTTTCAAGTAATCCACCATGAATTTAGGGAATTCACTCAGATGACAATTCTACTTTTCTCGAAACCCACGAGCCACTGCATATAATTTAAGTGTTTGTTTATATCATTATGCTAGTTTAATAATTAATTTATCATGGTGTTATTTTTTTAATATAAGTTCGAAGCTAGAAGTCTGACATACATGTGAAAGAGAAGTATAGTCATGAACAAAAACTCTCAACAAGATGTTATTTGGACATCATATTTCAAAAACATTTCCTGTTAATTGATTTCCATATATCATAAGACTGGTCAAATTAGACTGATTTCCATAGATCCCTAGATTAGAATATTGGTATTTTGAGCTAGATTCCATGTATAATAAATTTTTTTGTATGAAAATAACCATGTAAGTCCCTGTACCTTAATATAAATTAGTTTTTATTTCTTGAAAAAAAAAATGTTCGTAATGGAAACAATATTTGTAGATTTCTGTTCAGCTTGAAATTTTTTTCTGAGAATTCTATGTGTAATAATTCAATGTCTTTGTTTTACATTTCATCATCCTGTAAGGACTTGAATGATAGGCTGTATCCATTAGGTGTCTGTATCCAAGTGAAAAATGTAATTTATTTACAAAAAAGTAATATAAATATGTTTTTCTTCTAAACATAATTGTTGAAATTCTTGTTGATATATAAATCATCAAATTCTTCACATCCAAAAATAAATATGTGTGCAAAAAAATTTGTTTGAAATACATATCCATCCATCCCTGCTCATATATGGACTAGAACAACTCTCATAATCTACTTGTATAAATATCTAAAAATATTCAACTAATCTTTTGATATGCTAAAACAAAATGCTGAATCAATTCTACAAATTTCAGAAACCAAGTACAATCGCACAATCACATGAACAAGTAAGAGAAAGAACTTCAATCACACAACACAAATATGTATCTGGGGAAATCCTCATCTAAAAACCTCGCTATATATCTCATAAAGTTAAGAACATGAAACAATACAATGCTATTTCCCTTCTTGAGAAACCTCTGCACTCTGCTGACTATATCACTCTGATCTAAGCAAGTTTGGTCTAATGTTAATAAAAAACGTGCACCTGACTCACCAACCTGGCTTACACATTCCTGAGCTAATTGAGACAGTATTAATTAGGAAATTCCCATCAATAGATTTCACAATAAATCCAACGCATCCTGATGACCGCATGCATGACATGTACAATTTTCTAAGTACACCACTAATAGTCTACTTCCCTTGAAATCCAATCTCAACTCGGTCACTCTTAGAACTTGCATGAAACAACTATTTATAGCATATTATTAGTTATTTGATTGATCACTGCATGTGAATTAAATCAGATTAAATTCACTAGACCTATCACTAACTCATCTATCAGTTAGAACTAGTTAAACTGATTTTAACTCAAATAATCAAGTTAAACTATTACAATTCTAAATAAACTGTAAATGGACCCTCTAAAACTTAGAGTGAACTCTACATGCCTCCAGTTTGACCCTCAACTCGAATTGAATGAGCTAAATAAGTATTCCCAACTTGGTTAACTCGTACAAATTGTCATGTGATGTGGAATTACAATTTAATTCTAATTTGATTAAGGGGAAATTAAACTAAAACCCTCACGGGTGTCATTTTCAATATTTCTTGTTGCCAATTTCGACACCCCCTCTCAACAAGAAAGGAATTCAAATCTATCCTGATCTGGTACCTTTGGAATGTTTTTCATGCAACACTTCTCTAGTGTTGTTTGCTACTACAACTTATGAAACTGAAAAACATCCAAACTAAATCAGTATGGTGCATCTGTCTCTAAAGTATTTGATTGTTGCTAGTTACTGCAATGTATACTGAAAACTATGCATTTTTGCTGACTTTTCATATTTTCCATATGCACTGTCACCAACTATGATATGCACTGTGGTATCTGACATCTAACTTGATCAATCACCACTGATCCATCCTGCTACTTTGTACTGTGGGATCCTGTAGCAAGGTAATGATCCATGAGACAATACATCTCAATGGAACCTGCCCAAATTTCTTCTCTTGGGATTATGACTTCACATCTCCCCACCTCTCACCTGGAGGTATAACTGCATGTGCTCCCTCTGCCCACCTGGCTCAAGAACCCTCCTACTGGAGGTATCTTCTTGAGTGGATGCCTCCACTTAGTCTCCTCTCTTCTTCTCTAATTATGCTTGCTCCACAAACTTTTGAGGCTTCTTATGAGGTTGCATGTTGAGAGGAAATTTATGCTCCCTCTCAACCACCAAGTATTTAACATTTTCTTTTCTCCTCAAATATTTTCATGCATCTTCGACCTTGAGAGCATACAGGTTCTTGACTCACACACTGATCTGTTTCACCCATCCCATGGCGATGTGTCTAAGGAAAGCCTTTCCTTTTCTAAATATCACATCATAGCCATGGTATTCTAATACTACTTCAAAAAAAAAATATTCTTCTTTAGTCCTGGAAGAAACAAAACATCTGTCAATATAAGAGGGGAGCCAGAATCCATCTGAAAGGTAACTGTACCTATTCCGGTCGCACTAGACCTCCCGTCATCTCGAAACTCTGTGTTATGCTATAGGTCCTTCTCCTCTAATTCACTGAAGAGATATCTATTCCCTGTCATATGGAATGAGGCACCACTGTTGATATACCACATGAATCCCATTACAATGTTGGCTATGCATGAAATGAGAGTAAAATTAAGCTTGAACTGTGAAGTTAGAGCTTCACTTGCTGCTGCAACTATAGGCTCCTTCTTGCTTTCCTTTTATGGAAATTTCGTGGCATAGTTCCCATACTCGTGACAATGAAAATAATTTATCTTGGACAAGTATCTCTTGCCTTGTTCTCCTTGGGAATTATTTCCCTTGGATTTATTTTATTTTCCAACTAATGAAAAATTTTCTTCTTTGTCTTTGGAAGAGGCCCTGTCTTTGGTGCTCCACCTTATCTCCTCTTGTACCAAGTCAGACCATAATTTCTCCCACTCTGGTAACATCTCCCTCCTATTTACCGAATCCTAGTAGTTGTGCCAGCTCTTGGGAAGGCTTAGATGTTCTAGGCTCACCAAATCATCCTTAGGAATAGTAACACCAACACCAACACTTCTAAGCTCATATCGACATTGAGTGAACTTCGTCAAGTATTTTGGTATTGTCTCGACCTCCTCCATCTTGATTTTTTTGTGATTATCCTTTAGTGCCAACTTCCCATGGTCGCTATTATTCCGAAATAGATCTATTAAGTCCTTCCAAATAGCATATAGAGTTTCATTTCATGGAAGGAGAATGTAGAGTTCGAGACAATATGATCTTGAACTCTTTCTAGTAGAATCCCTCTTGCCTTTGCTACATTCTTCTTCCATGTATCAAGATTTTGGGCATCTACTGTTGCGGGCTTAAGAATATCATTGTCTATGAATTCATTCAACCCTTTGTCCTCCAAAATTGTCTCAATACTGTCCTTCCATGCTATGTATTTCAAACTCCCCTCAATGGCATATTCGAGTCTCAATCCATGGAAATACATCTTGATCTGCTGCTAGTCCTGAAGAATAAATTTGAAAATTATATTCACCTGTTCAAAACAAACTCCGGTTCTTCTCTTCTATAGTGATTCCTGCTCTGATACCATGTAAAAATATATAAATAGATTAAAATTATTTGGTAATATGCTAAAACAAAATATTGAATCAATTATAAAAATTGCATAAACCAATTACGATTGCACAATCACATGAATAAGTAAGATAAAAAATTTCAATCACACAACAAAAATATGTATTTGGGGAAAGCCTCAACTAATGCTATATATATATATATATATATATATATATATATATATATATATATATTATATATATATATATATATATATATATATATATATTGCATAAATTCAAGAACATGAAACAATACAATGCTATTTCTTTTCCCGAGAAACCTCTACACTCGACTCACTGTCTCACACCGATCTAAGCAAGTTTAGTCCGATATTTAACCAAAAACTTGCACCTGACTGACTAGCTTGGCTTATGCATTCATGAGCTAATTGAGCCCCGATTAGTTAGGAAATTCCCATCAATAGATTGTGCAATGCATGGCATGCACGATTTTCCAATTATACAACTGATAATCTACTTCCCTTTAACTCCAATCTCAACTGGGTCACTCTTAGAAATTACATAAAACAACTATTTATAGTGAACTATAAGTTATATGATTGATAAATGCATGTGAATTGAATCATATTTAATTCACTAGACATATCACTAACTCATCTCTCAGTTAGAACTAGTTAAATTGATTTTAAATCAAATAATCAAGTTAAAATATTACAACTCTAAATAATCTAAAACTAGACCCTCTAAAACTTAGAGTGAAATATACATGCCTCCAGTTTGACCCTCAACTCAAACTGACTAAGCTAACTAAGTCTTCCCAACTCAGTTAACTCATACACGCTGTCATGTGATGTTGAATTACAATTTACTTCCAATTTAATTAAGGGAAAATTAAACTAGAAGCCTCATGGGTGCCATTTTCAATATTTCTTGTTTCCAATTTCAAAATTGTTGCTGATGATGAGAAAGTGGAAATGAGGAATATGGAGAAATAAAAAATTGGAAAAAAATATTGAAAATGAAAAAATGAGGGATAGTCAAACAAAGAATTGGAGAAAAATATCAAAAATGAAAAAAATATGTGACAATCACTTGCAAACAAACACCATATTTGCAGTACTTGAGTGGCAAACAACACGCCATATATAAAATCTCTAATCAACAAAGAAATTTAGAAGATGAATGCTGCAACAAACACTCAAACCATATATCACATCTCTAATCATTGAATTGATAGATTAATTTTTAGAATGGTACATTTCCTTTCCAATTGAATTTTAAGAGGGATATTAGAGCATTGTGCTTCCATTCCTTAATAACATTTAACTATCTCCTATTTTGATTTATTCAAGTGGGAATTTATCATATGTAAGTATGTAAGTAAAGAAATTCCAATTATTATACCCCTTTGGGGTGGCTCTTCAAGTAGTTACCCCTTAGGAGGTAATATATCACACTTTATATCCTTCCCTACAATGAGTAAGATTCTATATATAGAACTATCAACACTATAAAATCAAATATGACTCAACATATATACATTAGAATATTACATGCATCTAAGGAAACATTGGGAAAGATGTCGTAACGATCCATTTTGCAAACCAAACTCGATGCACCCACATAAGTATATATAATGGTTTCTTCCTCATCATGTTTTGACATCATCATATTCCTTTGTTGGTGTCAATCATCATATCCAAGTGTCAGATATAAAATTCTAAGCTAAATCCTTCTTGTAATATTCCATCATTCAATCACAATAAATATTTATTTTTCATCACTCTCCCATAATTTAAAGCATTTGCAATAAATAACTATATTATTCATTTTATTGAATTTGTTTTTTTAAAAGGATAAAAAACCCCATTAAACATGGTTGAAAAATGGACATTATGCATATAAGTTTCTTTTTATCCCAATCTAGGGCAAGTAGTGATTACTTATGTGCTATGCAATATTGTGACGAACAAAGTCCTCCAAAGGAAAATGAATGTACCTGATGTTGGGTACCAAATCTGCATACTTTTTCCTTCCATTTTCACCCACTCTTTCACTTCTTTGTATCACTAATATTCATTAGATGCTATAAATGCACAAGTTAAACCCCCTTCCATTGTCTTATCTGGAATTTTTAATTAATGAAATAATAGTCATGGGGATTTTTCCTATGCGAGTTACTAATTATGTCATTTCCGCAGATCCGGTGGTCAAAGGGTCGTATTTTCAGATCACAGGAGCAAATCTGAGTTTAAAAAACCATTTTGATATCACTGTAACAACATAACAGATTCTAGACCTATTCTAGACCTTTCTTGTTTTCTCTCGGCAACTAGTTTGGCCGTTTTGGCAATTGTATATTTGTAGACATTAGTTGTCAAATTTGAGAAACAATTTTCTGAACAATTGTATAAGAAGAGTTTCAAGGTTATGAATTGGGTTAGCCGTGCAAGAGACCAAGTTTGTAACAGAAGATTGTTTAATGAATTGAATGCAAGCCATTTTTGTTTTCTCTCTGTAAAATGTGTATCCATCCCAGCCATGGTCAGAGAGTTGGGCCCACTCTTTTGATTAGGTGCTGCGTTATTTTTGTGTGTTCCTCTCGCATTTCTATTTTTACATTTTAACTGCTGTTATGGTACTTTATTTCAATTGCTGTGAATGCTTCTATAATTATGCAATTTATCTTTAATTACTATCAGAATTGTTCTTCTTTATTTCAGTTTTTAAATTTGTGATTAATGTTGGACTGTGCCATTTCTCTTGCATATACCTTGCACATTACCTTGAATTACTATACACACCCAGATTGATGAATTAATGTGGCAAAGGGTTGAATAGTTTATCCACACTCGGACACCAACATTTTGGCTTTGTTTCCAAGGAAGGCTAACAAGGTGCAAGAACACGATCCACATTGATCCAAAGGTTAATCTCTCGTCTTAGGGAAGGAATTTGTTACCCTGCTCTAATTCTTGAGTGTAGTGTTTTGTTTTTTTTTTCTCTGTTGTTTTTTGTTTCGATTATTTTCCTAGGGGCCAATTTCTCGTCTTGTGGAGGGTATTTGATTACCCTACTTTAGGTCCTGAACCTTGTTGGGTATGTGTTATATTCTTTCCATGACAAGTCACACGCGGGGGGGGGAGGGGGAGCGGAAGCCCCCCCTGTTTGGGGTTCGGGGCACCACCCCGGGAATTTTTTTTTTTGGACCCTATTTTTCAGTGGGTAGACTCGCCCATGGTTTTGTGCATGGGTTTTCACATGGTTTTGGGGTATGATGGTTTTTGATCCCTGGTATTTTGTAGATCCGGTCAAGGGAACTACGGTTATGTTCTAATCTAGGGTTAATGAATTGGGGTTTATGTATGCTTCGACATGTATATATATGTGTTGTAACACTAAAAGGAATATAATGAAAAATCAAGATGGTTGTCCCGATTTGGGATCTAGGGGAAAATCTTTGTGTATATATTTTTTATGTTTTATGCTCTCTCTATTGTTTATTTCTTTTTTTAAGATTCATTTGTAGATAATTTATGTACAGGGTCAAAACCTACATTTGGTATCAAAGTTGTTTCGGCTTCAAGAGGATGCCTTTGCTGCTGAGGGGTTTTTGCTTGGGCTCGTGGCAGACCCTGTTCAGTGGGTGATCTGTGGGATCGATTCTTGCGGTGAAAGAATATGGCAAGCAGTGGAAAGATAGAGATTGAGAAATTTAATGGTCATAGTTTTGAGTTTTGGAGGCTCAATATGGAGGATATGCTAGTGGATAAAGACCAGTGGATCGCGGTAGATCTAGGTATTAAACCAACGACAATGTCCGATGAAGATTGGAAAAAGTTGGATCGGAAGGTGAAGAGCACAATACGGTTGTGTGTCTTAGATTTGGTATTGTTGAATGTATGTGGGGAAGCTATGACAAAGAATTTGTGGGACAAATTTGGGACTTTGTACCAATCTAAGTCTCTGGTGAATAATTTTTTCCTACGGAAAAAGTTGTATAACCTAAGGATGAAGGATGTAGACTCGGTGACAGAGCATGTGAATGCCTTCAATACTGTGGTAAGTCAGCTGTCATCTGTTGATATTAAAAAATTAGATGAAGATAAGTGCATCAGTTTTTTGTGTTCTCTACCAGACTCATGGGACAGTCTGGTTATTGCAATAGGTAGCAATACAACTACCTTGAATTTTGATGACATTGTCTCAGCATTGCCGTCGGAGGAAATGAGACGGAGAAATATGGAGGGTTAGAATGGAGATGCCTTATCTGTACGAGGAAGGTCCTAGAACATAAAAAAAAATAAGGTTTCGAGTGGGATATCTAAATCTAGAGGGAGATATAAATCTCTTGGAAATTTTGTAAAGGTGTGCTGGAAATGTGGAAAGGAAGGGCACTACAAAAGGGAATTCAAATCTAAAGCTCTTGAGAATTGAAAGGGATCTGATGATTCTCCTTTTGCAGAGGCAAAAACCACCTCAGATGAAGGTGGGGATGTGTATTTGGCTTCTTCTTCAAATACACATGTAGATCATGAGTCATGGTTGATTGACTCGGGTGCATCCTTTCACTTCATAGGGAGTGGTTCTGTGAGTATGAGAAATATGATGGAGGTGATGTCTTCTTAGATGATGATAGGAAGGCTAGAATCGTCGGACGTGGAAAAGTAAAGCTGAAGCTGCAACGTGGAAGTATTAGAACACTTCCTGGTGTTCTGCACATTCCTACATTGGCCATAAATCTGATTTTTGTAAGAAAGATGGATGATGCAGGTGTAAAAACAGTGTTCGAGAAAGATATCTGTAAGATGGTTTGGGGAGAACTGGTATTAATTCGAGGAGTTCGGATTGGAACTCTGTACAAGCTTAAGGGAAACACTGTTATTGATGCGTGCAATAGTTTTTTCATTCCCGAAAGTGGAGCGGAAATTCTAGTGGTCTCTCGAGAAAAGACCATGCTATGGCATCAATGGCTTGGACATATTGGAGAGAAGGGCCTTCGGATACTGCATGGAAATGGTATGGTAGAATGTATGTGTAATAGCTCTCTAGATTTCTCAATCTATGAACATTGTGTATATGGGAAACATAATCTGGTGAGTTTTCCTTCTGGTGCTAAGAGGGAGAACAAGTTATTAGAGCTTGTGCACAGTGATGCATTTGGACCTGTGTTGGTTCCATCACTGGGTAAGTTTGTGTACTATGTTTCATTCATAGATGAATTCTCAAGGAATACATGGATATATTTCTTGAGGAATAAATCTTAAGTCTTTGAAAAATTTAAAGAATTTAAGGCTATGTTGGAAAACCAGAAAGAGAAGAAGATAAAGGCGTTGAGGACAGATAATGGTGGGGAGTTTTGCAAAAAGGAATTTGAAGAGTTCTATAAGAAGTGTGGTATAGCATGGCAGAATACTACTCCATACACACCTCAGCAAAATGGAGTTGCAGCAAGAATGAACAAAACGTTGATGGAAAATGCAAGAAGCATGCTTAGTGGTACCAGGTTAGGACAAGAATTGTGGACAGAGGCAATGGAGACTGCATGTTACTTGGTTAACAGATCACCTTCATCGGCATTGGAGGATAAGACTCCACATGAGGTATGGACTGGTAAGAAACCCTCTCTTTCACATCTGAGGGTATTTGGATGTGATGCATATGTACATGTTCCAAAGGAGAAAAGGACCAAGTTGGATAATAAATATAAAAGGTGCATCTTTATTGGGTATAAGGATGGTTTAAAGGGTTACAAGCTTTGGAACCTGGAAACAACAAAGGTTGTTTACAATTGAGATGTGGTGTTTAGAGAGGTGAAAGATGTTGTTAAACATGAAGTACTACCAAAGGAACCTGAGAAGATAGAGTTTGAGTTAAAGGATGATGAATAAGAATCTACAACACAATAAGACTCAGAAGAGGAAGAGCCAAAAACTCCAGATGTGAGACGATCAGTTCAGGAAAGAAGAAAACCAGAAAGGTATAGTCCATTTTCTTTTTGTTCAAATTTTGTTTTAACTATAATTGATGATGATCCCAGAACCATTAGGGAGGCATTAAATTTAGAGGATGGAAAACTCTGGAAGGAGGCCATGGTTGATGAAATGGCATCCTTGCATAAAAATGAGGCATAGGATCTGGTGGAGTTGCCAGCTGGAAGGAAGCCCATCGGGAGAAAATGGGTGTTTAAGAAGAAGATGAATGTAGAAGGAGAGGTGGAGAAATACAAAGCTCAATTGGTAGCAAAAGGTTATTCCTAGGTGCCGGGAATTGATTTTGGTGATATTTTTTCTCCTATTGCCAAAGTTACTTCTATTAGATTACTTTAATCTGTTGCTGCTGCATTTGATTTTGAGGTAGAACAGATGGATGTGAAGACAAAATTTCTTCACAGGGATCTGGAAGAGGAGATCTACATGAAACAACCTGAAGGCTTTATGGTGAAGGGAAAGAAAGAACTGGTATTCAGGTTAAAGAGGTCTATGTATGGGTTAAAACAGTCACCAAGGATGTGGTATTAGAAATTTTATACCTATATACGGGGACTTAGCTTCACCAGAAGCAAGGAGGATCATTGTATTTATTTTAAATTAATTGGTGACCGTGTTCTTTATTTGATCTTGTATGTGGATGTGATGTTGTTGATTGGAAATGACAAAGAAATTATCTAAGATTTGAAGACCCAACTGTTCTCCAAATTCGACATGAAGGATCTTGGTGCTACAAACTATATTTTGGGCGTGGAAATTAAGAGAGATTGGGCAAAGAGGAAGATCTAGTTAAATCAAAGGAAGTATGTCGAGACTATATTGCAGAGGTTCAATATGTAGGATAGTAAACCGGTGAATGTTCTGATTCCTGTAGGTGTAAATTTGTTTGCTGAAAAGTGTCCCAAGACACAAGAAGAAGAGGAGGATATGTCCCGTGTTACATATGCAAGTGCAGTGGGTAGCCTGATGTATGTAATGGTATGTACTAGACCAAACATTGCACATGCAGTGGTAGTATTGAGCAGCTTTATGTCAAACCTAGGGAAGGAGCATTGGAGAGTAGTGAAGCGGGTTTTTAGATATTTTCGTGGCACTAGTGATTATGGATTGTGCTACTAGGGAAGACCAGGGTTGGAAAGAGTGTTAGAAATTCGTGGTTTTGTTGATGCAGACTGGGCTGGAGATCTAGACCAAAGAATAACTACAAGTGGGTATGTGTTTAGCCTATTTGGAGATGCAATCAGTTGGATGAGTAAAATATAGTTTTTAGTGGCTCTTTCAACTACAGAGGAAAAATACATGGCAACCACTTATGCAAGAAAGGAAGCAGTTTGGTTTCATAGTTTGTGTTCAAGTATGGGGTTGGTGCAACAAGATATAAGGATAGAATTTGATAGCCAAAGTGCAATTTTCTTGGCTAAGAACCCTACTTATCATTCAAATACAAAGCACATTGATGCTCAATATCAGTTTGTGAGAGATATGGTTGAGGCTAAAAGGGTGTTGCTGGTAAAGGTGGACACTTTGAAGAATGTTGCAGATGCGTTGACGAAGTCTGTGAGCACTCATAAGTTCTCTTGGTGTAGAGAAAAAATGGGTGTTGCAGAGCTGGGCTAATGACTAAGTTCTCCTGTGGCACCCTACAGAAAGAAAACAACAAGTGGGATAATGCTGGTTATGTGTTATATTCTTTCCGCAACTAGTCACACGCAGGGGGTGATAGCCCCCCCTTTTTGGGGTTCAGGGCAGTGCCCTGGGAAATTTTTTTTTTGGACCCTATTTTTTGGTGGGCAGACCCGCCCATGGTTTTGTGCATGGGTTTGCACATGGTTTTGGGGCATGATGATTTTCAGCCCTTGGTATTTTCTAGATCCGGTCAAGGGAACTACAATTATGTTCTAATCTAGGGTTAATGGATTGGGGTTTATGTATGCTTTGGCATGTATATATATGTGTTGTAACACTAAAAGGAATATAATGAAAAATCAAGTTGGTCATCCCGATTTGGGATCCAAGGGAAAATCTGTGTATATCTGTTTTATGTTTTATGCTCTCATTATTGTTTATTTCCTATTTTTAAGATTCATTTGCAGATAATTTTTGTACAGGGTTAAAACCTACATTGCTTAGCTCTTTAATTTTGTGCGATTTTCTATTTGAACCCAGCTTTCATTTTTTTTAAAGTTGTTTCATTTTCTACTTGAGTCTAAGTTGTCGTCCTAGGGAGGAAATTATTTTGTCCTGCTTCAGATCCTAAGCATAGCTGTTATTTTAATTATTTCTTCTCACCAATTGTATGAACAAAGATCCAAATAAGGGGGGCAGTGGATGACCCCTAAATAAAGGAAGGGATCTGGGAATGAATACTTATATCCAAGAGATCATCGCAAAAGCTGAATGAGAAGCATATTATCGTGTTGTTGTCAGGGTAAGGATTCAGACGAAGTCTGAGGGCCAATCGGTTTTGTAGCGAATGCCATCCACAGTACCAGAGAGAACCCTTTCAACAACAGAGGAAGAAGTAAATAGAATATCAGTAGAAGAAACATCCCTGTTATCAACGGAAGGAGAAGAAATTACAAGTAGGGGATTTCAGGGATTGAGCAATTCCAGTGGGGATTGAAGAAGAACTTATGAAGGAGTTTGTGTCACCACAAGACCGATGATGTGCTGTGAAACCTCTAGCAATTGAATCACCCCAAATATCAGTTGCAGAACCAGTTGAAATCCCAGGTGAGTATTGGAGGATATTTATGGCACCTACAACTTCCTCTATTGATTTCCCAATTGAGGACATCAGAGGTGATGCACCAATTAAGCTTATCCCTCTAACATCTTTGCCTAATTTTCATGGGCTTTCCTCCGAGGACCCTGATACATTCATCTTTGAATTTTATATTGTCTGTCGAGGGTACGACTATATTGCTGATGCTCATAAATTAATGTTATTTCTTGCTACCTTAAAGGGGACAGCCCTGTGATCGTTCATGGGTTTAGGGGGAAAGACTATCTCCTCATGGGTTGAGATGAAGGAATTTTTTTTGGAGAAATACCAGGATTACTATAAATCCCGTGATATCAAGGAGGATATTTTTAAGATTGTGTGGAGCGATTTAAATATATACTGCAAAGGTCAGGCCACAGTGACCTGAACAAATATATTTTGAAGATAATCTTTCTCCGGGCACTAAGGAAATATTATCTGCAACTTTTAAACATAGTAGGAAAGGGGGACATATCAAAGGAAGACTTCGATACCATCTGCGGGCTGTGAATCCAGTGTTCGTGAGGGGTTGCAAGAAATGGAAAAGGAATTTGATCATCAAAAACTTCCGGTGGAGGGGTCACAAAGGCAGAAATTAGAAATCCACTGGATAACCTGAGGACTGATATCCTAAGTACACTATCTACCTAGATGGACACGTTGCAAGTGAAACAGAAGCAAATGGAGTTGGAGAAGACTATGGCCATATTCTGCCCTCAGTGCAGAAAGAAACATCCACTGAAGGAATGTCCATTAAACACAATTGAAGCCTGTGCAATTTGCGAATAGGTCCATGCGACCAGCTCATGCCCTTCCTTTCTAGTACTGAAGGTAGTTTTTCAAGGAGCAAGTGAAGAAAGCGCAATGGATCAACTATATTTCATGGGATCAAAGAAGCCATGGTAGCCCCTGTCACTGAATATGAATCCAGGTATGCCTCAGGACACGTCTCAGTATTTTAATAATTTTAATATGGGTCCCCAGTCTGTACCCTTTTCACTAGTATGGCCTCAATATCAATATCCACCTTGGTAATAATGGTTTCCCCGGACTAATTTGAATCCTCCATGGGCTTAGAACTAGTGTGGACCCTCTCCTATTGGACAGTTTCCCTAATCAATGTTACAACAACAACTTCAGTTTCCTTCCAATGTACCTCCGGGTAATCCACCCCTTCGACCTCAACTTCCTATCCAACCCAACCAAAATCCTAACAATAAAGGGGTTCAACAAGCTGACACTCTCAACCTTCCATCATATAACATTTCTACCGTAGGGCTTAACGAAATAAACTTACGATATGGGCGGGTAGTGAATGCTCCAACTTCACCTATTATCAATGAACAAGTTGACAATGAAGTTATGGAACCAGAACCAAAAATAGTTGGGGAAAAACCATACCAAAAAATTGTAAATCAAACACCTCCTCAACCTATTGTTAACCAGGGACATCCAGTCAATCCACCATATCCTGAAATATTGGCCCTGAGTAAACAGAGCCCTCAAGCATAATTTGATTTTCTAGGGGAATTACAAAATCTGTTTGTTAAAATTCCCCTGCTCCAAGCTATGAGGGATGTACCCATATACACAAAAACTCTCAAAGAATACTATTCTAAGAAACCTGGAAAGAAATCAAGGGGTCCATTGACCATCCATGTGATGGGAAATTGTCTGACATCATGCTAGGAAAATTCATGCCTGTAAAATATGGGGACCCAGGGAATCCAATTCTAACAGTACAAATTAATGGGATTGAAATCCCAAATCTACTGGTAGGTTTGGGTGCTGCCATAAACGTCATTACCTATGAAACAATGAATGCATTGGGTCTTAGAAACATTAAGCCGACCCCTACTATCTTGGAATTGGCAGATAGGTCTACAATCAAACTAGTAGGGAAGTTGGAAGAAATTACTATTTTGGTAGACTCATGGCACTATCCCATGGTCCTCCTTGTATTACAAACATGATACCCAGCCGGTGGTCATCCCTTGATTTTGGGAGACCTTGGCTCGAAACCACAGATGCCTATATTGGGTGTCGATATGGAAATATGGTTATATCAAATGGGATGGTCACAAAGAACCTCAATCTCTATCCTCCTACAGAACCAAGCCCATCAGAGAGACCATTAGCTAAGTGGAAACCTATACCAATGGAAGAATCCGAACCTGAAAATGAAGAAATTAGACTGGTCCTTACCATTGGGCAGGCCCCTCAATTCAAAACAGAAATTGAGGATGATACCATTAACACTTATATTAATGACCCCTGTTCTGTTTCTGATTCAACTCGTCATATTCTAGAATCTTCCATGAGCTGTGAAATGCAGGAAAATATTGAACCAGAAGATGAAATTGAGAACATCCCTGCAACTTCATCCCATGATAGTATTCCTATTGAAATTAAACCGAGAAAAACACTGAAAATCAACTTGAATCTTTCAGGATCCCAGACAAAACAACTCCTAAAAGTTATTCGAAACCATAAGGAAGCCTTCGCATGGGATTATACCGATATGAAAGGAATTCTTGGTAGTTTATGTACTCATCATATTTACACTAAGGAATACTTCCGTCCTGTGAGATAGCCCCAACGGAGAATGAATCCTGCCTTAAAAGAACATTGTCAAGGATGAACTTCTGAAATTACTGGATGTAGGATTCATTTACCACATCTTGGACAACCAATGGGTGTCCCCACTGGTTATCGTTCCCAAAAGGAATGGTAAATGGTGGATCTGGGTGGACTATAGGGAATTAAATAAAGAAACTCAAAAAGACCATTTCCTTTTTCCATTCATTGACCAAGTCCTGGACACCCTGGTTGGGAAGAAGTTTTCCTCCTTCCTAGACGGGTTTAGGAGGTATAATCAAATCCATATAGCCCTGGAGGATCAAGATAAGACAACCTTTACATGCCCATGGTGGACCTTTGCATATATTTTTCTTCCATTTGGTTTGTGTAATGCACCTGCAACATTCCAGAGGGAAATTCTGAGAATTTTTTCCGATTTAGTTGATGACATCGTTGAAATCTATATGGATGATTTTACTCGATATGGGAATTCATTTGAAGAAGGAATGGAGAATATGGAAAAAAGTACTCGAAAGATGCTAACAAACCCATGTTTCTCTGAGTACAGTGAAATGTCACATGATGAGGGAAGAAGGAAGAGTATTGGGACATTTTCTCTTGGATGCCGGAATTCGAGTTGATCCAGACAAAGTAGAGGTAATACTGCATTTCCCCATACTTAAGACACCCACACAAGTATGTAGCTTTATCAGTTGCGCTGGTTATTATAGACACTTTATAGAAAATTTTGCTAAAATAACGCATCCACTTTTTTAGTTGCTAACAAAAGATGCATAATTTTTGTGGACAGAGAACTGTGAAACAACTTTTACGAAGATCAAGGGACTGGTTTGTGAAGCTTCGATCCTTCGAGGACCTGATTAGAAATTACCATTTCATATACATGCTGATGCCCATCAGACAGTAGTGGGAGCAGTCCTAGGACAGTAGGTAGACAAGACACCGTATGAAGTTTACTACGTGAGCAAGAATTTGACTCCTGCTGAGTTGAATTACACGGTGAATAAAAAAGAATTCATGGATGTCATCTACGCTATAAACAAGTTCCGACACTATATGACCGGGTATCCTACTTTTGTACATACTGATCACACAACAATAACGTATTTGATGAACAAACCTATCACTCTTGGTTGCATTACAAGATGGCTGCTATTGCTTCAAGAATTTGATATTACGATAGTAGATAAACCAAGGAAGGATAATGTAGTTGATGATTTTATGTCTAGATTGGATAATAATGATGAAGGCACACCCATAAAGGATAGTTTTCCGGATGAGCATCTCTTCGCAATTTCTACTAATCCTCCGTGGTATGCAAATATTTCTAACTATCTTGCTACAGGGAAGGTGCCTCGTCATTTGTCATATAGGGAACATCAAAAAATCATTCATCACAGTGCCCGATATTCCTGGATGGCAGGATACCTTTTTCATACAGGACCTGATAAGTAGGTTCAACATTGTGTACCTGAGGATGATATCTACGACGTGTTGAAGACTGCCCAAGATGGCCCTTGTGGAGGGAATTTTGCAGACAAAAGAACAGGCCATAAGGTGTTACAGATGGGATATTACTGGCCTTCTATCTTCTAGGATGCATGAAATTATGTCTGAAGGTGCGACAGTTGCTAGTGCATTGCGCATTTCGGTCGATCCGATGAAATGCTGTTACAACCCCAGGTAGTCCTCAAACCTTTTGAGAAGTGGGTTATCGATTTTTTTGGACCTTTTAACCCACCTTCCCAACAAAAGGTTCACATTATGGTCTACATCGATTATGTGACTAAGTGGGTGGAAACCAAAGCTGTTGTGAAAGCAACATAACAGGTGGTTTAAGATTTTCTATTTGAGGATATTTTTCCTCGTTATGGTACTTCAACGGAGATTTTTTCAGATGGAGGAGAAAAGTTTACGTCACGCATGATAGCGAGGCTTATGTAGAAATATGGGGTCAACCACAGGGAGACATCTCCATACCACCCGTAGGCAAATGGAAAAATGCAAAGCACAAACAAGGTATTGGAAAATATCTTAACAAAGACTGTGGCAAACCATTGTCGGGATTGGGCTCAAAAGCTGCCTGAAGCTCTCTGGGCATATAGAATAACATGGAGGAACACAAATAGGATTTTTACCATTCGATTTGTTTTATGGGAAATTCCCCTTGTTTACGATAGAATTTGAGATCAGTACGCTCAAAACAACTCTTGAAGTAGGGTTGGACCTGTCAGATGCCCAAAAACACTGGTTGGATAAGCTTAATGAATTAGATGAAATCCATTCAATGGCTGTCCAGAAGAATACTGCTATTCAGAAATAGAGGATGAAATGGCACGATAAGTTTATAAAAAAGAAGGTGTTTCACAGAGGAGATTTGGCATTACTCTATAACTCCCATTTTAAGGATTTTAAAGGAAATATTTGCACTCGTTGGATGGGGCCTTATGAAGTGGATGCTTTATTTGATAATGGAACAATCAGACTGGTCACAATTGACGATACATGTGCTTATATCATAGAAAATGGACATCGTCTGAGACTGTATCACCGTCTAACTTCTAAGGATGCCTTCATTAAACATCTGTCCGAGAAATCTGGTCTGAAGGTTGTCGGTGCAAGGAATTCCTCCTCTGCGTCCTTGATCTAAAACAAAAAAATAAAATAATAAATAAATATTAAAAGAAAAATGTTGTTACTACTCACTTGTTTGTCTTTTTGCAAGAGCTACTACTGAGGTGAAATGTTGTGGAGTTGGAAAATTTCCTAAGTAATGCTGTTACTGTTGAGGTGTTGTTACTCCTGGAAATTTTCTAAGTGTCGAATGTTGTTACTCGTTGGACGCTGTTAATCCCATAAATTTTCTAAGTGTTGGATGCTATTACTCCGTGATGTTGTTACTTCGGATGTTGTTACTCCTTGGATGTTGTTACTCCGTGATGTTGTTACTCCTTGGATGCTGCTACTCCATGTTGTTGTTACTCCTTGGATGTTGGTACTCTGTGATGCTGTTACTCCTTGGTTGTTGTTATTACACGATGTTGTTACTCCTTGGATGTTGTTACTCCGTTGATGGTATTACTCTGTCAGTGTTGTTACTTCGTCAACATCGTCACTCCGTCGATGCTGTTACTCCGTCAACATTTTTACTTCGTCGTTATTACGCCATTACTCTGCCAACTGTCACTTCCCTCAGATAGGTCGTCAGGTACGTCTCCATTGACTCTTGTGGATTTAATTAAATATTTCATGGATAAGACATTGACACCGTGGACAACTATTTTTAAGTTGGGGGGTGTCATCATAATTAAATGACAACGTAGTTGAACCAGACCAATGATTATCCTAATATCATTATTAAACCTTGTGCCGATGGTACGCTTCACGATATTCACCGTATTTCATATAATAATTAACATGTATTGGGACTAGAAACACACACATGTTTCCAATTGATCAGTCCCTTCCAATTTATGCGAAACAATTACCATTTCATCCAACGTACTTACCATAATCCGCCATGATTTTATCCGTTTCCTGAGAAATCACCTATCATATTTACCGTTATTCCAATTCATTTTTCACCATGTTGTTATTGCAAGAATTGGTAGTTGTCACTCCTTCCAATGGTTTGTTGCGTCCAAATTGTTGTTACATTCTCTACAGGATGGGCAGACTTGATGTGCGTCATGAACCCGAAGATACAACTCTAGTCCGTAGCAATGCAGATGTGTGGCAAATTTTCATCGATGTAGGATGAGATATCTATTTCAATAGACTGTAGGGATTTGATGAAAGGATCACGACAGAATTTGCGCTAAATTTGAATGAGAATCGCTCTTGGGTCAGAGGAGTAGAAATTCCTATCACAGAAGAAGCCATTGCAGAAGTTAATGGGCTAACATAGCAAGGACAACAGTGGTTCTCTCAGAGGAATCCCCTGCCAGAGTTTCCTGAACTATTTTTGTAGGCTGGAGAAAGCATTGTCCTGAAGGGGAGAGGGTATGATCGTAAATCGTTACCGTACCCATGGAATGATGTAGCAGGATTTGTTATGAAATATAGAACATGCGAAAGATGATTTACCACTTTGTTCAAGTACCATTTCAAAATCCTGGCCCATCTTCGATTCCCACGGGCACAGGTTCAATCTTTAAACATGCCTTTCTTTTTAATGAAAAATATCCAACTCATGGCCCAGTCTGCTCGGCGTTCACGCCAGGTGCTGGCAGTCCTTACCAATCGCAGACTGGTTTGTCTGTTGGTTATGCATGCAATGGCCCGATTTTAAGTCTCATGGGCACAAATCTTAGAACTATCAGAAGAGGAAGTAGCAACTGCCATTGTTGCTAGGGAGGAAGAACCAGCACCTCCGGCTGATTCAACATAAGAGGAATAACCAAAGGAAATGGAGGAAGAACCAACATCTCCTACTGATTAAACAAGAGAAGAAGAAGAACTAGAGGAATTGGAGGAAGAAGAGGAAGAACCATAAGAAATGGAAATAGAAGAAACAATTGATGATACAGTCGAGGTTATCACACAAGAACCAACCTCACTTGTGGAACCTATTGATGAAGGAATCATGGAGATAGGGGATGAAGGTGAGACTGTTCTACAGGAATCAACTTTCATTAATGAAGTACAAGGATAAGAAATACCAGTCAGGGGGCCAGTGAGTGATGCTGTTAAACAAGAACCAACATCACTTGCCCAAATAGATTTGGATATTGGAATGGGTAAGGGTGTCACACAAGAACCACCACCAACTCAGTAAGGACAGGAAAACGTGGAAAGAACAACCCCTGAGGTTGACACTGCTCCACAAGGACCAGTGTCAACCGTAGGTCAAGAAGTAATGCATGAAGGAGACTCATCCCAATTAAGAAATGAAGGTGATGAAGAATAGGAATCAGAGGTGGCAGACAAGACTAACATAGACCAGGCAGAGAATATTTTCCATTCTCCTTTTCAGACTACAATGCCAAGAGGAGCAAGGGGGTTTCGTTCTCCCCAACGTTTAATAAAAGATATCGTTGTCCTTCCCATACTGAAGTTTGTCAACTCAAGAAAGGATATGGCTGTTGTCGGTTAAACAATCTTCTGAAGTTTGGACTGAAGAAGGGAATTTTGTAGAAGAATTGGAGCATAGAATGGTCGATGAGGGCACTTTCCAGGTGACAAAAATTCCTAGATTGAGAAAAGGAGAAGAGGAGAGTGCTCCTGAAGAAAGGAAACTGAGTAAAGAAGACCTGGTAGAGAAGCCAATTGATGCCGCTAACAACATTCCACTGCCTTCTAAACTTGCTCCAGGGCTGGGAGACGAATTTACTGTTAAACAAGAGTGGATAGAACAATGTGGAAACATGAGACCACCTCTCAACGAAAGGTATTAGCTTCAATTTAACGAGACCATGTGGTTGAAGAAGGAAGTTCGGAAGCTGAGAAAGCAAGTATATTGGTTAACGAAAAAGGTAAAAGAATATAAATGGAAGGTGGTGAAACCCAAGGTCGAGGTTTCCTCAGTAGTCGTACATACATAAGATGTTCCTACAACCTTTTCTTCCACACAGAATAGCCGTATTGAACATTTGTTTGAGGTCCGAGAATTCTTCCTGGCCGCTGAAATTTAGAAATGGAAATCTGCTGCGAATGAACATAAGAATGAGATGAAGAGGGTTCGGGCGCAGGCCGCTGGGATTATTACTGGGTATATAGACCAGTTAGACAGAGCAAGGCAGAGGCAAGAGAAACAAAAGGGTAAGATGAAGGACTTAGAGGAGAAGGTACAAGTGGTGAAGGCAGATAAAGAGAATATGTTTACCTTGTCGCATCAGGTAATGCCCTGTAGACCTCCCACCCATAGTTATGCTTTATTTCTTCATGAGCAGTCATTTTTCTTCTGCCTAGAAATTATTTGCAAGGAAATCAGCCATGAGATAGAGGATCCGATACAGTTCCTTTGTATTTCGAAAATCCATGATATTGTGGACTAACACTTGATGTGCGAGCTTTACATGCATAATTATTTCTTGAAGGATGATCAGACCTTCAATCCGGTTCCATTTGCGGGGGACGTTCACCTGAGAGCCTTCACCCCCTATACTATCAACCAGGTTAAATGGAAGAAGTCCTCTAATACTTTTGAAGAAAATCAAGCTACAAGGCCAATGATGATAAAGAGGGAGCATGGTCAGGAAATGAATATTTATAACAATCACTCTACCTTTTTACATATTAAGGGATGTAAAGAACATATGCTGGAAACAAAAAAGTGGTGTACTGACCTCTGTGTCAGACATGTAGTTGCTTTTCAGGATGAAGCTCTTGACAGTTGTCAAAGGAGATGGATGTTGTCGTCATCAGTTGTCAGAAACCGGGAACCTTTTGGAGCACCCAATTTTGCACGAGCATTAAAAAGAGTGCCACATTTTGTTGCATGCATTCAGACTTGTGGGGTCTGGTGGATGGGGCTGAGGTTTCAGTTCCCCCTCATTTGGTTGCCAATAGATCAATATACTCCAACGTACAATGTAAGCAAAGATTGGTGGAAGGATATCCTCCTGACAAACCCCCTGGAACAGAGATGGCTGAAGAATACGACCTCTCTTAGTTTCATGCTGACCATAGCCAGTCCAATCCAGACCTGAAGAGACAGAGAGCTGCATGAGGACATGTAGAAAGACCAGTTGGGGGGAGATGTTGGGTTCCAAATCTGCATACTTTTCCCCTCCATTTTCACCCACTCTTTCACTTTTTTTGTGTCATTAATATTCATTAAATGCTCTAAACGTACAAGGTAAACCCCCTTCCATTGTCTTATCTAGAATTTTTAATTAATGAAATAATAGTCATGGGGATTTTGCCTACACGAGTTGCTAATTCTGTCATTTCCGCAGATCCGGTGGTCAAAGGGTCGTATTTACAGATCACAGGAGCAACTCTAAGTTTACAGCACCATTTCGATATCGTTGTAACATCATAATAGATTCCAAACCTATTCCAGACCTTTCTTGTTTTCTCTTGGCAACTATTTTGGTCATTTTAACAATTGTATAATTGTAGACAGTAGTTGTCAGATTTGAGAAACGGTTTTCTGAACAATTGTATAAGAAGGGTTTCATGGCTGTCAATAGGGTTAGCCGTGCAAGAGATCAAGTTTGTAACAGAAGATTGTTTAATTAATTGAGTGCAAGCCATTTTTTTGTTCTCTCTGTAAGCTGTGAATCCATTGCAGCCCTGGTCAGAGAGTTAGGCCCACTCTACTGATCAGGTGCTGCATTACTTCTATGTGTTGTTCTCGCATTTCTATTTGTACATTTTAACTATTATTATGGTACTTTCCTTCAATTGTTGTCTGTAACTTTGAAATTTATCTTTAATTACTGTCACAGTGGTTCTTGTTTATTTCATTTGTTAAATGTGTGATTATTGTTGTATTGTTCCATTGCTCCTGTATATACCTTGCGCGTTACCTTGAAATAATATACGCACCCAGATTGATGAATTAATGTGGGAAAGGGTTGAATAGTTTATTCACACTCGGACACCAGCAATACCTACCCTGCTACTTCAATTCCATAAGAAATAAATCCATCATGACTTTTTTCATCGATGAATATTGTGTCTAATCATTAATGTGGTCTACTATCAATTGGTCTTTCGTTTGAATGACTACAAGATCCATTCTCATGGCCCTTTATGATATACTGCAGGAGTTGACCAACCTCACTCGATTGATCCTGTTAAGTTTTCGACGGGGTGAAGATGGATTTTGTGACATACAACGTGGCGCTGGTGTAGTTCGATGGGGGCCATGGACAACGAATGGGGATGTCGATCCTGTGTGCATTGGTTAACCATGATCGATTATAGGAAGAGACGTTGAGGGCGATCGAAACCATGAGCAACGTGGTGGAGAGGCTCTGACCTAAAATGCTAGGCCTATAGGTTGTTGTGTGAGCCCATATTCGACCTGTGAAGTATGATGACGGACGTGAGGTCCAGAACGAAAGTTGGTAAAATGGATACTTGAACATTATGAGGTGACGTGGTATGACAAACATTTGCAACGTGTTTAAAAATGATTTGATGGAGGACAACGAAATTGCAGGTTGCTGATTGGTTGCCGTGAATAGTGTTTGCAACCAAAAGCCCATATAGGGAACGCCTCTGGCGTAATTAGTTAACATAGATTTTCAAATAGTTTATTTAAATATTTTTGTGAAATATTTTTGAAAATTAAAAGATTTAAACATCTTATTCACACATTTTTTTACTTCTAATTACTAACAATATTTTTCACTTCTTTGTGTCATTAATATTCATTAAATGCTCTAAATGCACAAGGTAAACCCCCTTCCATTGTCTTATCTGGAATTTTTAATTAACGAAATAATAGTCATGGGGATTTTGCCTACACGAGTTACTAATTATGTCATTTCCACAGATTTGGTGGTCAAAGGGTCGTATTTACAGATCACATGAGCAACTTTGAGTTTACAACACCATTTCGATATTGTTGTAACAACATAACATATTCCAAACCTATTCCAGACCTTTCTTGTTTTCTCTCGGCAACTATTTTGGCCATTTTAACAATTGTATAATTGTAGACAGTAGTTGTCAGATTTGAGAAACGGTTTTCTGAACAATTGTATAAGTAGGGTTTCAAGGCTGTGAATAGGGTTAGACGTGCAAGAGATCAAGTTTGTAACAGAATATTGTTTAATTAATTGAGTGCAAGCCATTTTTTTGTTCTCTATGTAAGCTGTGAAACCATTGCAGCCCTGGTCAGAGAGTTGGGCCCACTCTTCTGATCAGGTGTTGCGTTATTTCTGTGTTGTTCTCACATTTCTGTTTGTACATTTTAACTTTTGTTATGGTACTTTCCTTCAATTGTTGTGAATGCTTCTGTAACTCTACAATTTATCTTTAATTATTGTCACAATGGTTCTTGTTTATTTCAGTTGTTAAATGTGTGATTAATGTTGTATTGTGCCATTGCTCCTGCATATACCTAGCGCGTTACCTTGAAATAATATACGCACCCGGATCGATGAATTAATGTGGGAAAAGGTTGAATAGTTTATTCACACTCGGACACCAACAATACCTACCCTGCTACTTCAATTCCATAAGAAATAAATCCATCACGACTTTTGTCATCCGATGAATATTGTGTCTAATCATTAATGTGGTCTACTATCAATTGGTCTTTCATTTGATTGACTACAGGATCCATTCTCATGGCCCTTTATGATATACCGCAAGAGTTGACCGACCTCACTCGATTGATCCTGTTAAGTTTTCGACGGGGTGAAGATGGATTTCGTGACGTACAACATGGCGCTGGTGTAGTTCGATGGGGGCCATGGACAATGAATGGGGACGTCGATCCTGTGTGCGTTGTTTAACAATGATTGATTATAGGAAGAGATGTTGAGGGTGATTGAAACCATGACTAACGTGGTGGAGAGGATCTGACCTAAAATGCCAGGCCTGTAGGTTGTTGTGCGAGCCCATATTCGACCTGTGAAGTACAATGACAGATGTGAGGTCCAGAACACTAGCTGGTAAAATGGAGACTTGAACATTATGAGGTGACGTGGTATGACAAACATTTGCAACGTGTTTAAAAACGATTTGATGGAGGACGATGAAATTGCAGGTTGCTGATTCGCTGCCGTGAACAATATTTGCAACCAAAAGCCCATATAGGGAACACCTCTCGTGTAATTAGTTAACATAGATCTTCAAATAGTTTATTTAAATAATTTGTGAAATATTTTTGAAAATTAAAAAATTTAAACATCTTATTCACACATTTTTTACTTCTAATTACTGACATTATTATTATTATTATTTTTTAAATGGGCATAGGCGAACGGAAAAAACTTACACATCTACTCATACTGGGCTGTAGAATGAGCCTCTCCGCTCAACCAGCATAGATCCATCTTAAGTATGGATCTCACATGAGCACAAAGGGATCAAATTTCTTCACGTGCAAACTTTTTTAGAGTGCAAAATACAATGTGTTATTTTTCATTGTTTAAATTGTATTCTTAAATACTAAATCGAGTACATATAGGACGAAATAAAAAATTTAACCATAAAACTTAATTTTTTTCTATATATAGATATATATGAAGTTGATATCAACATAAATTAGTTAATGTAGATCTTCAAATAGTTTATTTAAATCTCTTGTTCAAATATTTTTGAAAAGTATACATCTGATTCACACATTTTTTTACTTTTAATTATTTTACAACATATTCATTTTTTTTAATTATAGTTCACACTATTTTTCTATTTAAAACATAAATTTTAATTTTAAATGGGCACTCATGGACAAACAAACTTACACATCCAGTTGTAGAATGAGCCTCTCGGCTCAACTAACATAGATACATCTTAAGTATGAAACTAGCATGAGCCCAGAGGGATCAATTTTCTTCACGTGCAAAATACAATGTGTTATTTTTAATTGTTTCAATTGTATTTTTAAATGCTAAATAGAGTATATATAGGACCAAATAAAAAAATTAACCATAAAAACATATTTTTTTTCTATTTATAGATATATATGAAGTTGATATCAATATAAATTAGTTAACATAGATCTTCAAATAGATCTCTTGTTGAAATATTTTTGAAAAGTATAAATTTAAACATCTCATTCACACATTTTCTTTACTTATAATTACTTTACATCATATTCATTTTTTTTTTAAATTATAGTTGACATTATTTTTCTATTTAAAATGTAATTTTAAATTTTATTTTATTATTATTTTAAATGGGCACGGAGGGATGGACAAACTTACACATCCACTCATACTTGGTTGTAGAATGAACCTGAATCCTGATTCTTCATTGTGACTTAAGAATCCTTCTTCTAGCTGTTAGGATGATTATGAAGAAGGTGGCTCTGAAACCAATTGTTGGAAATAATGAGAGGTGGGTGAATCAATATTTATTTTCAATTGTTATGTTTACCAGCTAAGATTATTCACAATTATAATCATAAAATAAATAATAAGACTTTTTATTAGGAAAAATGAGGATGCCAATCCTCCTTTTACGAAAGTTTGAGTACGATGATGTTGAGGGCTCCAACCCTTCAATGTACCACACTCCAACCCGTTTCCAAGCTCCAACTTGGAATTTATGGGGCTCCAACCTCTAGGGATCCTACCCTATCTTTCTCAAGGCTCCAACCCTATTTTAGAGGCTCCAACTTTTCAATTTTGTAATAAATAGAATAAATAAGGGAATTTCTCCACAAGCCTGTACTCGGATTCCAATTTGTCCACTGAATATTCTTCACAGCTTAATAGTTCATTTTCCAAACCACCAAATGCTCCATTATACAAATTCTTCAGTTCTCAACTTGTATAAGCATCCAGTTGTCATGACTTCAAGTTTTACTGTTGATTGTTCATGCTTCCACTATCATCAAGCCCTCCACAGTTGTACCTTTAATCCTCCACCGATCTGTCTTAACTGAGCTTCAAAGAAACACTGGTCTACACTTCCAAATATGTGTTATATCCGAGCTCTAAGTAAGCACTTATTTAACCTTCAAATATACTCCACAGATGTGTTATAACCACTCTACTTCCACAGAGGTAAGTATGAGGTGTTCTTGGGTTCAATTCCACAGGACCGAACTTTAAAAGCTAGACTGCTATATGAAACATAGGTCAATGAGTCTTATCACAGTCTTGTAACTTAGCATCGAGATAAAAAATAAAACAGGTGACTTAACTAATTCGAAAATTCTATCCAAGCATCAATTAATAGGAGATAGTCTGAGATTTTAATAAATGTTCACCACAAAAAATATGTCAAAATACTATAGCTATATCCCTGGTTCGAGACTGTAGTGAAGAGTTCCAAAGTATGGTGGCTTCAATAGAACCAAGCCTCAATACAGGGATGCAACAGGTTTGAGGGTTTGACTGATTCAGACCTTAATTAAAGGCTACAACATAAAACCAAGATCTTGTGGTATATCTCTATCCTCCAACAAATGATCCGAGCCTCAATCCAAGGCGCTGTTGTATGACTGCAGATGTACCCATAGGAGAAGGTTTGAATTTTTGAAACCACAAATCCGAGTCTCCTTTAAACATGTCCGAGTATTTTTTGGTATAGTTTTGTCCCTCAACAAGTGATCTGAGTTAACTGTTCTTTAATCCAATTCTCTCTTTGTCACAAGTTTCCCAAACAATTTTAACCTTATAATTTTTCATCCTATGCCTCCTTTAGTTCACGAGTTACGAAATTCACCTTCTGTGTTATGCTCTGAATTAGTCTTCAATGATTGGATGGATGTCAAATGAAGGAGTAAAAATTGTTATATATACAATTTTTTGATTTTAAGTGAAGGTACATGACCCTTTGGAGGGAGGTTGACTTAATTTAATTGAGGTTAGGTCGGATAGGGTAGAGAATAGGATGTATTATCTTAAAAAATAATTTTCTCTTAGAATACTGGGAGTTATAGGATGAGTGAGGCCTCATTGGAAAGAGGAAAGAGTCCTCTACAAGCTAGTGAAGGAGTCATTGTAATATGATGTCTTCAAGATGTTAAAAAATAATTTTCTTTGTGACTATTCAGGGATTAGTACAAACCTTTTGGTTTTTAGGATTCTTCATGCATAGGGTCATTGGGAGTAGGATAAGGGTTATGGGATCTTCATTAGTGCTCCAAGTGTGGCCTCCAAAAATCATCCATTTCATCAAGTGTGATCATCCATGTCATCATGACCTTCAATAGTTCTCATATTGACATCAATCACAATTATTGACAAACACCAATCCCTTGTGCTTCTTTGTAAGCGCCAACCTAAAAGAGATACCAATACCCTCTGCTTCTTTTTAGGCATAAACATATAGGAAACACCAATCCCCTTTGCTTCTATGTAGGCACAAACGTAAAGGAGACACCAATCCCCACCTTTGGAAACATTTGTAGGCACCAACCTACTTCACTAAGTCTACTTGCCTCTTCACAATGTTTGTTAGTCATTTGTACTAATTTCACCAAGTTTTCTTGTCACTTTTGTCTTTACTGGATCCATTAGTTTATTTTCCCTTCACTAGGTTTACATGTTGCTTCTTACTTCAGCAAGTCTACTTCTCCCAAAACTTGTTGTTTTTGGCTTCTTCCCAAGAAGGAATTTGCACAACATGCAACGTATCCAATTTTGTAATTTTGGTTCTAAAATTTCTACCACAGGTACCTAGCGATCTCTTCTCTATCCCATCCAAATTTCTCAGTCTGAAACATCTCATAAAGAAATTTATAGAAAAAGTGCCAAGTTGGCCTATTTGAATCATGTTTTAGGAGCATTCAAGAATACTAACTTTCACATATCATATCTCCAAAATTATAGCGAAACAAGGTTTTAAATTTATATCATAGGTAGTTTGAGATATTTTCTTTGTATCCTCCACATATATGATTCTGAAACATCACAAAAAGAAAGATATAGTGAAACTACCAAGTTGATTTGTTTTAATAAGACTTCAGGAGCATTCAAGAAGCCTAACTTCCTTAGAGCATATCTCTGTAATTGTAGTGCATCAAGGTTTGAAATTTGAACAATAGGGGCATGACGATATTATATTTTTATCCTTTAGGTTTTACGGTCTCAAACATCCTAGAACAAAAGTTATAATGAAAATTCCTCACTATCTTGTTTGAAGAAGATTTCAGGAGTATTCAAGAAGGCTAACTTCCTTAGACCATATCTTCGAAATAATAGTGAATCAAGGTCTAAAATTTAAACCACAGGACATGAATATCTTCTATTGGTATCCTCCAAGTTTCACATTCAGAAACATCCCAAAATAAAAGTTATAGTGAAAATTTCGAGATGACTTGTTCACCCCATAAATCACATTTTTTTATTCCTCCTTAAGACTCCAAGAATCAACCCAAAATGTGTTCCTTAACTCCTCTAGAGACTTCATATATCTTCTTACTTGTATTATATATGAAATCATATTCCATTTATTTAGTGTTTTTATGTTCACTCATGGGGTTGACTTGCAAAACTAGTTGGGTTGGTTGTCTTGTACTTTGGTTGAGTCACCTTGACACAATATTTCATATATTCTCTTTCCTATGGAGTTAGAGGGAGTGCCATATACCACTGGAAAGGTCTTAGAATAAGAATTCCAACCATATATCATATGCTCCTATTTGAGCTAGGTAATTGGAGTAAAAATTCCTTCAAAAATAGGGTATACATATGGGGCATCAAAAGACAAAAAACAACATTTTAAACAATCCTCATTTTTCAATAGTTATCTTGGACATAAGTAGTTTCCCCTTGTCTTTGACATAAATGAAAAAAATATTTCCAACATATCTAAGATCAACCAAGCCTTGCACAATCCTAGTGGAAACATCCTACAGGTGGGCAAATCGTTCTTTCATCCCTAGTGTTGGGATTTGCATTGTATGCTTGGAGTGGGGTACCATCTTGTGTACAAGTGAGGTTACAAAACTAGTGAGATACACTAAAGAAAGTAATGTTATTACTTTGGAATTATATAGTTGGTAAAAATGAATAATACCACTTTGTTTTGTGCATTCATGTCCCTTATGTATAAATTCCTTATCATTTTAAGTGAGGATAAGCAATACTTATCCTAGTGGATTGAGACATTGGATTTCCCACAATATTTAAAGATAAATGCCAATGTTTTGAATCCGAAGGAGGATCCATCACCATGACAAAAAGTATGAAGGCTTGAGTGCATTTGAGAGAAAATATATAGAAGAGATGCCATAGATCAAAATTTCTTCAAAAAATCAAGTCTACAACCCTCTTATGAATTTCAATCCTAGTTATTTTGAATGAGAAAATCTCTTCCCATATGTCCCCTCCATACATGGACATGATAGGAATTCTAAGATTTATGTGATGTGTGTTGGTGGATTGAAACATCAAATTTCCCATAACATTGAAAAGCAAATGTTTATGTTTCAAACCCGAAGGAGGATCAATCATCGAGACATAAACTCTAAGGGACGAAGTGCATTTGATAGCAAATATATAGAAGATATGCCATAAATCCACATTTCTTCAAGAAATTCAAGTTTGAAAGCTTCTTCTGGTACTGATCCTATTTAGTAATCTTACATCTTATATTATTTGGGATAGGTAATGTAAAAGGGAATGGTGTTTGTCAATTGTGTCCAATGCAAGTAGTTGAGAGGATAAAATTTTTATCCTCTCCAGCCAATTTCAAATCCTACTTGTTGCATGTTCATTCTTCGTGGGTCATTTTGTTCATTAGGCTTATCATGAGCTATTTGTTGTAGGGGGTTTGCAAGGCAACAATAATCTCATTCTCACTCATGGGATTGAATGTAGGACAAATTGTTTTTAAAGTTTTAAAATACTTCTCATCATCAACTTCATTCGTATCGCAATATTTTTTTATTTTATTTTCATCTCAAAGTGTTTTTAGGTTAGTCCAACAACCAACTTCACAATGGAGGTTAAGAAAACGGGTCTTAATTTTAGCAATATTCATTTTTATGTTTATTCTTGTAACATTCATTAGTCAAATTAATATTGATAAATCTTTGTAATATTTCAACCTCCTCTTATTAAAGACTCCATTCTCATTCCAAGCATTGTTTTTAACATTTGTAGGGATGCAACATTTGATATTATCAATATTATAAAATTGGTCATCTTATTTTTTGTTTCAATAGTAAAACCAAGCTTTGTGATCTCTAACTCAACCTTTTTTCGAATATGTAGTGGATAAATGATATATTATAAGCAATGATAGGGAGTCAATCCTTACTCAACTAGGGCAACTTTTGTGTATATTCTAGATATATAATCATAACTTTAGGTTTTATGAGGCACAACCAACATCAATCAAGAGATTGTGGCAAGGAATATTGCATATATTTAGAATTATAAGTCATAACATAATTTTTGATGTGCTTAATTTTATTTCGAGTGCATGTCCAACCATTACCATAATACCAAATAACTAGGAATAGGGTTTTTAATGCCAATAGGCTCATCAATTTTGGAATGGGGTTTTCAAAATTTAATTTTATTTATTTTTCACCATAGTGAATTTTAATTCAATTATCAATAATTATTAGGTGGATGGTACAGATTTAACTTCTATGGAACATTCTAAAATATTCTTACCAATGGTTACACATCAAAAGTTGATATTTATCTCAAAATTAGTTATTGTCTTGCCATCTTTTTAATTAATTTGATTAATTTAAAAAATGTCATATGAACATGAGTTGTGATTTTAGGCATATGGTATTAGTAAGCCATGATGTTGTAACAAAACATATTTATAGAGTAAGAATCTCCAATAAAATAGGAGTGATTCTCCATGGTTAAGCATCTTGTTACATATGCTTTTAAATGTATATATAATTTACTCACATATTAATTCTTTTTTTATAATTAACAATAACAATAATCTAAAATAAAATTTTAATTTAGTTTATTTTTATGATTTTTTAATCTAAACATATATAATAAAATAAGTATTTTGATGTCTATCTCTCATTCACCCATCATTAGACTTATATGATTGCACTAATATTATCCTAATATCAAGCTTGACATTATCATTGCATTTTAGGACAAGGAGGGAAGTCGTCGTCAATGTAAAAGTAAGGAGCTCTCAAGAGTTGAGAAGCATTGAGGTTTTGCATTTTATACAATTTTCTCAAAAGTATTATGATGCGAGCAACTCAAAGGCACAATATGCCCTACATTAAGCCCCCTTGGAAATCACAACAGGCCTCGTATGCCCTATATTTTTATCCTTTAGGTTTTACGGTCTCAAACATCCTAGAACAAAAGTTATAATGAAAATTCCACACTATCTTGTTTGAAGAAGATTTCAGGAGTATTCAAGAAGGCTAACTTCCTTAGACCATATCTTCGAAATAATAGTGAATCAAGGTCTAAAATTTAAACCACGAGACATGAATGTCTTCTATTGGTATCCTCCAAGTTTCACATTCAGAAACATCCCAAAAGAAAAGTTATAGTGAAAATTTCGAGATGACTTGTTCACCCCATAAATCACATTTTTTATTCCTCCTTAAGACTCCAAGAATCAACCCAAAATGTGTTCCTTAACTCCTCTAGAGACTTCATATATCTTCTTACTTGTATTATATATGAAATCACATTCCATTTATTTAGTGTTTTTATGTTCACTCATGGGGTTGATTTGCAAAACTATTTGGGTTGGTTGTCTTGTACTTTGGTTGAGTCACCTTGACACAATATTTCATATATTCTTTTTCCTATGGAGTTAGAGGGAGTGCCATATGCCACTGGAAAGGTCTTAGAATAAGAAGTCCAACCATATATCATATGCTCCTATTTGAGCTAGGTAATTGGAGTAAAAATTCCTTCAAAAATAGGGTATACATATGGGGCATCAAAAGTCCAAAAACAACATTTTAAACAATCCTCATTTTTCAATAGTTATCTTGGACATAAGTAGTTTCCCCTTGTCTTTGACATAAATGACAAAAATATTTCCAACATATCTAAGATCAACCAAGCCTTGCACAATCCTAGTGGAAACATCCTACAGGTGGGCAAATCTTTCTTTCATCCCTAGTGTTGGGATTTGCATTGTATGCTTGGAGTGGGGTACCATCTTGTGTACAAGTGAGGTTACAAAACTAGTGAGATACACTAAATCAAGTAATGTTATTACTTTGGAATTATATAGTTGGTACAAATGAATAATATCACTTTGTTTTGTGCATTCGTGTCCCTTATGTATAAATTCCTTATCATTATAAGTGAGGATAAGCAATGATTATCCTAGTGGATTTAGACATTGGATTTCCCACAATATTTAAAGATAAATTCCAATGTTTTGAATCCGAAGGAGGATCCATCACCATGACAAAAAGTATGAAGGCTTGAGTGCATTTGAGAGAAAATATATAGAAGAGATGCCATAGATCGAAATTTCTTCAATAAAATCAAGTCTACAACCCTCTTATGAATTTCAATCCTAGTTATTTTGAATGAGAAAATCTCTTCCCATATGTCCCCTCCATACATGGACATGATAGGAATTCTAAGATTTATGTGATGTGTGTTGGTGGATTGAAACATCAAATTTCCCATAACATTGAAAAGCAAATGTTTATGTTTCAAACCCGAAGGAGGATCCATCATCGAAATATAAACTCTAAGGGACGAAGTGCATTTGATAGCAAATATATAGAAGATATGCCATAAATCCACATTTCTTCAAGAAATTCAAGTTTGCAAGCTTCTTCTGGTACTTATCCTATTTAGTAATCTTACATCTTATATTATTTGGGATAGGTAATGTAAAAGGGAATGGTGTTTGTCAATTGTGTCCAATGCAAGTAGTTGAGAGGATAAAATTTTTATCCTCTCCACCCAATTTCAAATCCTACTTGTGGCATGTTCATTCTTCATGGGTCATTTTGTTCATTAGGCTTATCATGAGCTATTTGTTGAAAGGGGTTTGCAAGGCAACAATAATCTCATTCTCACTCATGGGATTGAATGTAGGACAAATTGTTTTTAAAGTTTTAAAATACTTCTTATCATCAACTTCATTCGTATCGCAATATTTTTTTTATTTTATTTTCATCTCAAAGTGTTTTTAGGTTAGTCCAACAACCAACTTCACAATGGAGGTTAAGAAAACAGGTCTTAATTTTAGCAATATTCATTTTTATGTTTATTCTTGTAACATTCATTAGTCAAATTAGTATTGATAAATCTTTGTAATATTTCAACCTCCTCTTATTAAAGACTCCATTCTCATTCCAAGCATTGTTTTTAACATTTGTAGGGATGCAACATTTGATATTATCAATATTATTAAATTGGTCATCTTATTTTTTGTTTCAATAGTAAAACCAAGCTTTGTGATCTCTAACTCAACCTTTATTCGAATATGCGGTGGATAAATGATATATTATAAGCAATAGTAGGGAGTCAATCCTTGCTCAACTAGGGCAACTTTTGTGTATATTCTAGATATATAATCATAACTTTAGGTTTTATGAGGCACAACCAACATCAATCAAGAGATTGTGGCAAGGAATATTGCATATATTTAGAATTATAAGTCATAACATAATTTTTGATGTGCTTAATTTTATTTCGAGTGCATGTCCAACCATTACCATCATACCAAATAACTAGGAATAGGGTTTTTTATGCCAATAGGCTCATCAATTTTGGAATAGGGTTTTCAAAATTAAATTTTATTTATTTTTCACCATAGTGAATTTTAATTCAATTATCAATAATTATTAGGTGGATGGTACAGATTTAACTTCTATGGAACATTCTAAAATATTCTTACCAATGGTTACACATCAAAAGTTGATATTTATCTCAAAATTAGTTATTGTCTTCCCATCTTTTCAATTAATTTGATTAATTTAAAAAATGTCATATGAACACGAGTTGTGATTTTAGGCATATGATATTAGTAAGCCATGATGTTGTAACAAAACATATTTATAGAGTAAGAATCTCCAATAAAATAGGAGTGATTCTCCATGGTTAAGTATCTTGTTACATATGCTTTTAAATGTATATATAGTTTATTCACATATTAATTCTTTTTTATAATTAACAATAACAATAATCTAAAATAAATTTTTTAATTTAGTTTATTTTTATTATTTTTTAATCTAAACATATATAATAAAATAAAATAAGTATTTTGATGTCTATCTCTCATTCAGCCATCATTAAACTTATATATGATTGCACTAACATTATCCTAATATCAAGCTTGACATTATCATTGCATTTTAGGACAAGGAGGGAAGTCGTCGTCAATGTAAAAGTAAGGAGCTCTCAAGAGTTGAGAAGCATTGAGGTTTTGCATTTTATACCATTTTCTCAAAAGTATTATGATGCGAGCAACTCAAAGGCACAGTATGCCCTACATTAAGCCCCCT